>JAQPZY010000769.1:0-431467 GCA_029931535.1 Margaritifera margaritifera
CACCTGTATATATTGTCAGCTCTAATTTGTCTTACAGATTTAGATCATGGGCAAGACCAAGTGTAAGCTTTGTAAATGTTGGAGACACAACCACTCTACTTGTGTAGCTTGTTCCAGTTGCCAATCTATAAATACATGTCAGACTCACACATCAGCTGTATGGACTGGTTTTGTGGAACAAATAGCCCTTAACCCATCTCAAAACAATAATGGGACAATGTCATGTAAGATAAAATGGCACTGTTCCATCTAAACTGGACTCTGCCATATGTATCAGATCTCAACAGGTAACCACCACAGTCGATCTTACCACTTAAACCAAGAGACGGAAGGTCTTTGTCCAGTTGCCTACTCCACACCACAATGCACTCTCATGGATCAGCCACAGGTCACTCAATGCACCTGGAGTCAAGTTTAGTGCCTCAGTACAAACAGGATATGGATTTACTGCGTTCTCATTCCTTTGCCACTCAAAGGGAGCTCTCGCTTAGTGATCGTTTGGACGTAACTGTATAACAATCAGGACATTCTGTGAGCATGGTAAACCGCCCCAATAGACAATCTTCTCCAGTTTCATCTCAGATTGCACAGGAGGCATCAGTGTGGCCCCATTCACCGAGAGACGACAAAGTATGCTCACAAGCTCCATCGTCTTTGCTAGATCTCACTATGACAAGAGAAGACTGCCTTCTAAGTGTCAATCGATGAAGTCTCGCTTGTTGCCCCCAGAGTTTTGTTCTCCTCTTTCACCAGCAGCTTGGTCCAGAGTTCCAGCGTCTGTTTACATCCTAATCAACAAACACCAGCCGGCATTCAATTGTTATCGCTGTTGGGTCGAGTGGCTGACTTGGAGAGCATTACAGAGACGTAGCAGCCATTGGAATGGCAAAGCCCTCATCACTAAACACCTCAGATGCCATCTTGCGCGGTGCAAGTAATGACCAGTTTTGTAAATTACATATCCCACAACCCGCTTCACCATAAGGAATTTGACAAGGTTATGGAGGATACACGATTGGACTCTACCATCTGTATCAAATCACACCAGGTGAATACCGAAGATCTTGCCTATAAGGTGGAATGATTGACCCGACTATGCTGTTCAGTATCTCGTATAGTGCTACAATGCACCCAGCTCGCTCTAAGGCCAGGTGTGCCACAGTACCTATTTAATATTGGTTCTTCTCGGGGGAAACAGTCCTGCAGATTCAATACAAATGGAAAGCCACTGTTACTGAGAATCAATGTGGATAAAAGAAGAGAAGGGGATCGTTCCACCCCAATTCCTGTCCATGCCATCAGATATAGATCACTCACGGTCAGTACTGAACCCAATCTAGCTTTCAAATATGCCTAAGGGAACTGCTTACGATCATCTAATATCATATATTCTGTCCTCGCCTCTGTACACAGATTCTCACTGGGAAAGACATCCAGTTGGTGGGGACATACTGTATAGTACCATGACGGTTCCATGCCACTCTATGGCTGGTTAGTGCCTTTGTGCCCAGTTGCTATTACGGAGCCAGGGCATCCAATAGCCATGATAAGCCCCTATTTACTATGGATCTCTGTAGGCCTGGTACCATACAGATCCGTCTCCATCTAATGCCATCACTGACCAGCTATTCTCCATTGCGTTTTATTTCTGGTACTGGCTATGGCGATGTTCAGTCCCGGACACCTGGACCAGGAATGACAGTTACCGGTAAGTGCTTTGAACCTGGTCCCAAACAAGGAAATGATGACTCTGTTTCATCAAGACTGAACTTTGCCATCTGATGGGGATCACATACGGCCGTCACATATTATGACACAGCATTTTCTTGTGCCTGAGGGGACGGGTGACAGGGATCCAATGTCCCACCACCATAACATGGTCTCTACCCAGTTCTGGACCCATATGGCCACTGTATCTAAGTGCCAATCATTTCAAAGCTAGCATCAATTGTATTTCAGTCTGACAATTCTTTCTGAACAGCGAATGTCTCTTACAGGAACATGCAATGAAATCATTTCAATGGGGGCTTCAATTCTTACAAAGAACTGTCTCTCAGGCGAAGAATCTTTTGTCTACATGGTTTACTCAATGCGACAGCGGACAACATTGTCTTAGGTCACCTGTTATGAGGGCATTACAAATGATACTGTTGTCCCAATGTTGGCCGAAACTTTGCTCCTTGGAACAAACAATGCATATGAAGTTCCATCTTAGGATATGGGAGAACCTCACTTGGCTTACGTCAGGTGGTCCCTGGCAGGTATAACCTTCAAGTTGATGGTTTGTATGGATGTGAGCACAATGGGCTGGGGTGCACATCTCCTTCCATCATTCCAGGAGGTCAGTGGACAATGTCTCTCTCAGGATTGCATATAAATATCCTTGAGATGAAAACCATATGGAAAGCATTCCATTGGTGGCAGGATAATCAACATGGAAAGGGCATTCTCATTCTGTCTGACAACTCCACTGTGGTGAATTATCTCAGAAGGCAAATGGAATGAAGTCCTCAGACCTTTGCATTCTTCTTTGGGAATTTCTAAGCTGGTGTCTTCAGCAACAAATCCAGGGACAAGTTCGTCATATCAGGTATTAGCGGACTCACTGTCCGAGAAGAATCAACTAATACAAGCAGAATGGTCACTTCATCCCTTGATTTTCACTTGCATATGTGCCCACTGGGATCGACCACTGGCAGATCTATTTGGCAACAAGGGAAATGCAAAACTCCTAAACTTTGTCTCACCAGCACTGGGTCTGAAGGCCTGGGCAGTCAACACTCTTTCCATAGGTGGAAACGGTTTGGGCGCATATACTTACCCTCCAACACCAGTTTCCGAATGTGATCCAGAAAGTGTATTAAAGAAGCCGTCAAAAAAAAACAGTTCTCTCATCAAGTGCTGGAGAGAATTGCTAGAGCGAGACAGCTGTCCACTTTGAAAGTGTTAGAGGGAAATAGATAAATTTCGCACAATGGTGTGGGCACGAACACATTGCACCGCTGAATGCATCAATACCTCAAATAGCTAACTTCATACTATGGCTTTGACGAGAAAAGGCTAGTACCAATCGTAATCAAAGGCTACCATTCCATGATCTCTAACACACTGCGTCATCATGGAAGAGAGGATGTCAGACAAAACAAAGACTTATCCGATCTGCTGCCAAATTGCGAGTTCACATGTCCAAGTGTTTTGGATGTGTGCCCAAAGTGGACTCTATCATGGGTGCTAACCTGGCTGAATAAACCACCGTTTGAACCGCTCTTTTGGGCTTCATAGGTTCACCTATCATATAAGACCTGCTTCCTACTCGCACCAGCGACAGCAGGCAGAATCAGTGAAATCATGCGCTATCAGTTGACCTGAACTACTTGCAGTTCTGACAAGATGGGTCAGTATCACTTATGATAGCCCATGCTTTCATTGCCAAGAACAGGCTCCCATTCAGAGGAATCAGATTTTTGTAGTGAAATCCCTGTCTACTCTGGACACTTCATCTCATCTACAGGACCCAGTGCGAATTCTGAAGTGGTACTTGAAAAGGACCTAGCTGGTGCACTGAGGGGGATCCCGCCTCTTCTAGTCCACTTCTCCAGCTTTTACCTCAGAAATCTTTTATCCCAAAAAGCTCAGCTTGACCTGGTAGGACATATAGCCATGGCACAACAGTTTTCGTTCTGGGTCATTCGACAGCTTCATAAGGACTCGGCTTCACAACTTCCGCTGGATTTGCGGGAGGGAAAATTTCCCTTTTACAGCCGCTCCCCGACATATGGAGTCTATTCTCCAATTGAGTTATCTAGAAACTGTCTCACATATCTTAGGGGACCCGAGATGGCCTCTCTGTGGTAAGGGGATGTAACTCCCTCCACCTCTTACCTATTCTCCTAAGGTATTATGATCAGGTAACGTGTTTGAAGAAACCAATTTTTCATAGTAAAATATGTTTCTTCAATAATACATACCCGATCATAATACACCCTCCCAGCCTCCCCGAAGTTACAGCCATATGGAGAGCATGCCTTCCACTCCAGTAGTAACTGAAGTGTTCATGGGATTTGGTGCCAATTCCTGTATCAAGGAGAGAGCACTCTATATAACTGCCACCTAGGTGGTCAGATAACTTTTAGCTTTTTAGCTAACAAGTTTTAGCCTGGGAGGGCTGGATTTGCGAGGTAGTAGTAATAGTTTTCCTAAGGTATTATCATCAGGTATTATTATCGAAGACACATAGTTACTAGAAACAATAGGTATTTACAAATGTTGCTGATCCACCACCAGATATGGCTGCCATTATTAAAATATAGAAAAACCTGTAAACGACTTGTGAAAAACTGCTAAACAGAATTTGAAGAAATGTTACTGAAAGCATCTTGGCATAAAGAGTTTTCACATTTGTACAAAGGATGAAAATCTGCCATCAAATGTCACTATTATTAAAAATAGAAAAACTTGTAAACAACTTATTCTGAAAAACCTCTAAACATAATTTAACCAAATTTTACTGAAAGAATCCTAACATAAAGGGCATCAAGTTTACACAGTAAATACCAATTTTGCCATAAAATCTGGCCATTATTACAGAAAATAGGGAAACCTCGGAATGACTTCTCAAAAACTGCTAAAAAGACATAAAACCAAATTTAACAGAAAGCATCCTGACATGAAGTGTTTTCAGATTTGTACAAATGATGCCAATCCACCATCAAATTATGGCCACTATTAAAAACAATAGAAAAACACTTAAATGTCTTCATGTTAGAAACCACTAAATAGAATTTGACCACAATTTTACAAAATCGTGTCATAAAGAGGTTTCAAGTTTGAATAAATGATGCCAGTCTGCTATCATATATGATCACCATTACTAAAAATAGAAAACCTGTAAATGACTTGTGAAAAACCACTCAGCACAATTTGACCAATTTTACAGAATGCATCATGGCTTGAACATATTTCAGGTTTAATCAAATCATTATGATCTGCCATCAAATATGGCTGCCATTAGTAAAATTATGAAAACCGTTAAATTACCCCCTGTCAAAAAATACTCAGAAGAATTTGACAGAAAGCATCCTGACATGAAGAGCTTTCAATTTTATGCAAATGATGGTGATGTGCCATCAAAAATGAATGACGATACAGAAAAAGTAGAGAAACATTGAAACATTTGTTTTCATAGTATATGCTGTCAATGTCATTGGAAGAAATCTCTACAGAAAGCATCCTACTAACCCATATTTCTTGGCCAACCACTCTTGCATTGGCTGTTAGGCAGATGTCAGGTCAGTGATGTCAGGCCCACTTAGGCCTCTTTTTTATATTCCCAAGATGCCCTTATTGTACACTACAATAATCTATTGGTGGTAGATGGCAGGCTTAGAATGGTTTCAAGTCGTAACTTTAGCTCCATTGGCATCTGGTCTTGCTGATACAGGTGTTGAGTCGAGAGCATTAGCTGAAACTTATACTCCAGAAAAAACATCAGTGTCAGATTATAATGGCACTAACTTGTGTACATGTAGGCTTGAAGCAGTTAAATTGACAGAATAAAGAATACATGAAGAGACAAACTGAGAGTAGGCAAAAAGATAGACTAAAGTGATAGACTAGAGTGTTATTTCATACATTATCAAATAAACTATATATGCAGTAAATATGGTTCTTTGGAACCAAGACACTGGTTACTGGTTGAGTTAGGCAGTGGGCTCCTATATGCAGGCAAATTATGTAAGGAAATTTAAGGTGGGGGGAATGGGGAGTGTGATCACTATATTCAGGAGATTACCAAACTAAGTTTGACTTCAATTTTAATTTCCTATCTATGAAATTTAAAATTATACTAAAAAAAAAATGGTCACATGAGTCCTACCTGTATTGTATGTAAATTGTGTACACTTTTTTTTTTCTAAGTGTATGAAAAAGTATATGTAGGCATATTAACTAATATTTTAAGTGTATGAAAATGTATAGGTAGGCATATTAACTATTATTTTAAGTGTATAAAAAAGTATAGGTAGGCATATTAACTATTTAAGTGTATGAAAAAGTATAGGTAGGCATATTAACTATTATTTTAAATGTATGAAAAAGTATAGGTAGGCATATTAACTATTTAAGTGTATGAAAAAGTATAGGTTGGCATATTAACTATTATTTTAAGCGTATTCTTAATTTTTAAACTTTGTAAATTTTTAATAGAAGAAAAATCTATTTACAAAAATTGAAGTACAAAAATAATTATAGTTTTTTTATGGATTGATAGTGTAGGAAAAGTAGATGCTGTGAAAAATTACAGATAATGCTGGGTACTTTATCTTTTTTAGCCCAGGCCCATTTAATCTCAGGACTGTCTACAGCCTCAGCTGATGACAGACTCATGCATTGTTAGTACTTAAAAATAATAATATAGGTCTACACAGAACTGTTGTCACTCTGTTTGATAATATGGCCAAGTCAAAGTATTTATCAACAAGGACTTCGCTTGCAAACAAAAGTTAATAAAAATCTCACTCAGTCATGAAAACAGATGTATTATAATTTGTTTAGGGGGCGCTCTACAGATAATACATGCCTCTGAGAGAGCGACAGGTGTAAGATGAAGTATTTTGCATTTGCAACATGCATAATGGAGATAATGTTGGCATACCTCTATGTTACTTTCATGTACTGTGGCTGAAATTTCTTTACATATTGTATTTGTGGACACTGGACATGATCTAAACACACGGCAGACAAAATGGCCGCTCTAAAGTACTCGAAAAATCAGCCTGAATTAGTCAAAAGTGCACTATTTTCAGGAGTTATTAAAATAAGGAAACAAATTTTGCCAGAGCAGACAATACCAGCCTCTGAAAGTACTATGAATAAATTACAAAATATCTAAAAAGTAAAAAAAGTTATCGGCTCTTTTTTTTTTATTTACCTTTGAAGTCCAGGAAGTGAAAATGACTAAGCGGAGCTAGCAGTTTTTTGAGAGGTGCACATCTTAAGTAAGACCAAGCTGTATACTCTATAACCCAAATTTCACCCATCAATCATACACCAAAATAAAGGGAATTCAAAGTTCTTTTAACAATGCCTAAGATATACAAGGTCTTTTTGAAATAGCCAGAACAGCCAGTGAGGAAACCCTGGGTAATTCTTTTTCTTTAAATTTCTAACCCTATGCAAAGTACGAAACTGGAGAGGTCCACCTTATGCACTCTATATAAGCTTCATCAATCTATATACACGGGTAACTTTTATATGCTATTTTGTTCACTCTCTAGAGGTTAAATCAGTCTATATACACATGTAACTTTTATATGCTATTTTGTGCACTCTATAGAAGTTAAATCAGTCTATATACATATGTAACTTGTATATGCTATTTTGTGCACTTTATAGAAGTTAAATCAGTCTATATACGCATGTAACTTTTATATGCTATTTTGTGCCCTCTAGAAGTTAAATCAGTCTATATACACATGTAACTTGTATATGCAATTTTGTGCACTTTATAGAAGTTAAATCAGTCTATATACACATGTAACTTTTATATGCTATTTTCTGCACTCTATAGAAGTTAAATCAGTTTATATACACATGTAACTTTTATATCCTATGTTGTGTAGTGTTAGTATGTATATCAATCTGACTATCTTTTGCTGGTGTCACGGGATGAAGCCGGGTTGGGACTGGATTAGTGAAGACACCGAAAGCAATTGCGTTAATAAGATGTTTATTTATAAACGCAATTTAAAGATGAACAAATCTGATACCATATTAGCAAAAAGATAAGGAAAATTATAAAGTTCCTAACATGGAACTATCAACAACAAGTAACTCAACGAGAAACATCAAAGATGAATTTAAGGAATGGAATTTTAAACAAACGTGAATAACGTCCTATCACCAATCAACAAATAGGAGTATATGATCTACACCCTAATATAAACATGGTCTTATTAAGCACCAAGTGTGACCAAAGAATGTGATTTATGCACTTATCAATATAGCACTCATTTATTCATCAATCTATCAACTCATCAATTTATCAATTCATCAATTTACCACTTCATCAAGCGATATTGGAATATGTATGAATTTATGAATCTATCACACATATAGCAATATTGAAATATGTATGAATTTATGAATCTATCGTTCATATAACGATATTGAAATGGGAATGCATGAAATTATGAATCTATCACACATATAGCGATATTGAAATGTGAATGCATGTAATTGTGCTCAGATAGCAATAGTGAAAATAACAATAACATGGAACACGTAATATATATAACTATCGTGGCGCCCATTTGACGACCAAGATGTATCTCCGGTTCCACCCGCTCTAGTCAATGGTCAAGGAGCCACCACGCATGGTCCACCCCTCCCTGTCTGTTGAAGGATCCCTCGAGAGCCTTCACATTCAACACAGACCCGCTGGACGCGAAGCCTTGGTCCCTCACATCGAGAACACTAGTACACTCTTCCGATCCAACGTCACCAGACACAGCGTACACGTCACAATAAACCACACAGAGTTCTGTGACTCCACATCACCAAACCATACACAAAGAAGCTAAAAGTATAACAACTAAACCGTGTAGTACATATGACACGGTTAGTACTTTTGCATTGATATATGTTGCGCATGCGCGCACATGAATTACATCTCGTTACACATTACATTAACCATTCAATACATGCTGCATATAATTAAATAAAATCTGTCTGTTCAGTTACAACAAATAGCTAACTTGAACCAGACTATAGTATTTCTAATATCATGGCGCTGTATGACCTAGGTATTGACTCTCTGTAGCATTTAGAATAAATTTAAAACATCTAATATATGAAACAATTCTGTCATATAAAACAAATAGTGATAAAGAGACAATCTTAAATTTCACATACCTCTACAGCTGAAGATCTGCTCCCGTAAAGAGGTAAGCTTTCTGACAAGACTCGTCGTAGTGTAATTTGTTTATAGAGAATTTGCTCTATATGTACCCTAGCTGTGACAGATATGCGCAGCTAGGTACTTGGGTTTTCACTGCAGGCAATTTGCACATGCAGCATGGGGTGAATCGCGCTCAGTATTTCAAAATAACTAGAGCCAAAAAAATAAACCACCCTCGGGTAACGCTGTACGCGGCAACTAAACCCGAATACATTTTCGATCACATATACATATTGATATAAATCATACACAATTCCGTGACAGCTGGGTCAGCCCATGTCTTATTGACAACAATATTTACATTTGTGCACAAACCCCATCAGACCTGCATATACCTGTAGTAGTAATAATGTCATTATTTATAGAGTTTGAGTACAAGTTATTTCCCTTGAGCCCTCTGCTATTGACAATATTTACAAGTTAGGAAAACTTGTGCAAATACATTTTAAAAATCATTGCATTGTCAATCCATTCTTTTCCTCCCTATATCTCTCTCTCAGTCTCTCTTTCTCTTTGGCAAAATAAATATTTAAAAGTTGACATAAATACATGGATATGACTAAAGCAATATGGAAGTAGGTGTATAGAATTTAATATAACAGGGGTGGGAAAAAAATCATTTTCTCATCCAATTAATTTATTTTGAATATCAGAGGTAACATCACACTCATGTTTCTGCTCATTAACTTTTGAAGGACATTGAGGATTCAAATCAAATTTCTAGCCCCAGTTTGACATAGAACTTTGCCCCTCATTGGATCAAAACTATGAATTGCCATGAAACTTGGTAAATATTATAGTCGTCTGAAGATGCACACATCAACAAATCACTTTGCTCCCAAAATTTTTGTAGGAGTTATGCCCATTTTGACTTGCAACTGAATACAATGTATGACAATCTTTTGAATGTCTCAGTTTTCAGTGGATTACCATGAAACTTGGTAAATATTATGGTCACCAACTCAAGATGTGCATATCAACAAATTACTTTGCTCCTGCACTTTTTAGTTCTACTGATCATAGAGCAGAAAAACTTGTGGGATGGCTTGTTGTCTGTCATCAGTTAGCGCAAGTTTGTTATCACTATTCCTCCTAAACTACCGGGAGGATTGCCATGAAGCTTTATGCACACACTCATCCCTAGTTGATCCTAAATGAAAATGATGTCACATGGACATCCAATATGGATGCCAAAGCAGACCTGAAAAAACTTACAAGTTGTTCATAGGCCTTATTGAAATGAGCCTTAAATTACGAATTTATGGAATAACATAAAAAAATCCAAAAATGTGATTGTTGCAGTCAAATCTGGATATTGCCTTGTTTGGGTTTGGTCTGGATCCAGGATTTTAGATTAGATTCAGTGGAGATGGTCAGAGAACAAAACTGAGTTTACAGGTGTACCTTAGATGCTTTAATCTGCTGATCGTTTTCATGCAGAACACCTGCATGATCAAGCTTTTGCTTATAGCATTATCTAGAAATATTGTCCAACAAACAAAAGCATGTTGACAGCGAAAGGGGCAATCATCCTCTTAACAAGTTGAAACTGCACAGAAATACAAAAAGTAAGATTTTCAGATTCTTAGGAGAACAGCAGGGAAGGCATTAATTACATTTATCAGACATCATTATTGCTCATGGCAGGAAAGAGGATTGCCACCGCCATGTGAAATTTAAAAAAAGATGGAGAAATCTAGTAAGAAGCCATTGATCTCCATGGGGTTCGGAACTGCAGTTTCTAAAATTGAACTGGAGGCTATTAAGGTCTAAGAATACTTTATGAACTTTTTATTTGAACATAATGCTGCCTTCGCTGCATCAGATCACACTACTGAACTTTTCAAATGCACGTTTTCCAAGTTGACAACAGCGGAACATGATATTTTGTTACACCTTACTGAAAATTGGTCTAACTTAAAGAAAAATATACACTGCTTTACTGTGAAGGTCTTGTTTGGGTTGGTAGGTCTGCCATAGTGGCTTTCTTGAAATTATTGTTATTCCTTCTGAATGGATGGTCAATCGACATTGGGTTTTTACCTGAAATTTATTACAATGTCTGGTTGGTCTTAAATGAAAATCGTGCTGTTTGGACATACAATATGGCTGCTGCAGTTGAAAATCTTGTTTTTACTATTACTCCTGAATGGGTAGCCATATCAAAAAGGGGCTTTCAGTGAAAGACTTCTTGTGATGTGTAGTTTGCTGCTCAGACATCCAGTATGGCCACCATGGCAGCCATTTTGAAAATCATCTTCTCGCTATTCTTCCTGAATGTAAAGTCATATTGACAAGGGTTTCTCACCAGAAGGCATCATATGATATATAGTTGGTCCTAAATGAAAATGGTGCCAATATGACCTCCAGTGTGGCCACCGTGGTGTCCATCTTGAAAATTTTCCTATTGTTACTTCTCCAGAATGGATGGTCATATCAACATTGGGTTTTCAACAAAAGAATTCTTATTCTTGGTCATCAGTGCAAATGGTGCCAATCTGACGTCCAATGACAGTCATCTTGAAAATCTTCTTATTGCTACTCCTACTAAGCAGAAAGTCACATCAACATGGGGTTTTCACCATATGATTTATATGATGTCCAGTTGGTCCTAAATGAAAATGATGCCAACCTGATATTTAATATGATATTTAATATGGTCACTATGGTGACTATCATGACAATATTGTTGTTGCTTTTGCCTCCTAAATGGATGGTCATATTGATATGGGGTTTGCACCAAAAGATTTCTTATGATATCTAGTTGTTTCTAAACAGGAATTGTGCCATCTTACATCCAATATGGCTACCACGAGGGCCATCTTGAAAATCCTGTTTTTGCTATTCCTCCTAAATGGGTAGTCATATCAATATGGGATATTCACCCACAGACTTATGGGGTCTGGTTGGTCCTAAATTAAAATGGTGCCAATCTTACATCTAATATGGACACTATGTTGGCCATCTTTAAAATCTTGTTGTCACTGAAGAATATAGGTCCTGGAGTTGGTTTCAGTACTCAGCAGTTCTAAAGAAAAAATAGTTTTATAATGAATTCCAGGAAATTCTTTTTGGCTGGTAGTTTGTCAGTCCCATCAGGTGTCTCATGTTGTTAAGAGTTATTGCACCTTGTTTTCTTGCAGCTGAAGAATCTTGTGAACCCAACTAATCTCAGAATTTTGGTGAATTACTATGAAACTTAATATATATTATGGTCATCATCTGAAGATGCACATAATGACAAATCCTTGTACTCCAAAGAGTTATTGCTCTTTTTGACCTGGATGTAGTGTATAACAACATTGTGAAAGCAACCAGTATCACAGATTTCAGTGGATTGCCAGGAATCTTTGAAATATTATGGTCTTTATATGAAGTTGTGCATTTCAACCAATCACAGTGTCCTTGCTTTTTCTAGCATGACGTATTAATCTATGACAGAATCTTGTGCTAATCTGACAGATTTCAACTGATTGCCAAGAAACTTTGCACCTGTTAAGTCAATTTTTTAAGCACAAGTTTTCAATCACTGCTCCTCCATAACTGCATGGAGGATTGCCATTAAACTTTACACACACACACATTCATCCCAAGGTCTAGTTGATCCTATTTGAAAATGGTGATGCTTGGACAGTTTATATGGCCCCCATAGTAGCAATCTTGAGAACCTTGTTGTAAGTACTCTTTCTGAACAGATGGTCATTTCAAAATGGGTTTTCACTGAAGGACTTCTTATGATGTCTAAATGGTGCTGATTTGATATCTAATAAGGCTGCAACAGCAGTCATCTTAAAAAAAACTTATCGCCGTGCCAGCTGAATGGAAAGTTATAATCAACATTGGGTTTTTACCAGAAGATATCTTATGATGTCTAGTTGGTCCTAAATGAAAATGATGCCAATCTAACAACCAATACGGCCACCATTGTAGCCAGCTTGAAAATCTTGTTGCTACATCTCAAGAATGGATGGTCCTGTTGACATGGGGTTGTCACCAAAAGACTTCCTGTGATGTCTGGTTAGTCCTAAATGAAAATGTTGCTGATCTTGCATCCAATATGGCCACCACAATGGTCATCATTAATTTTTTTGTATCACAACCTGGATGGATGGTCATATCAACATGGGTTTTCACCAAAAGACTTTATATGATGTCTAGTTGGTCCTAAATTACAATGGTGACAATCTTACGTCCAGTATGGCCACCATGATAGCCAACATGCAAATCTTGTTATCACTCAAGAATACAGCCATTATAATTGCCCGATGGTTTCAACACAGAAGCTAAAAAGAAAGAAACCGTTTATCTTGGATTCCAGGAAATTCTTTGTTTGTAATGCAGCGGAATGCAATGGAGGACAGAATCTTGTGAACACAACTTGTCTTGCAGTTTCTTGAAATGCTATACAACTTGTGGTCCTGTGATTTATTGCCCTTTTCACTTCCAGCTAGATGCAGTATATGACAGCAGTTACTGTTGCAGTTCTTCTATGAAAAAGAGGAGAGCTGTTGTACTACCCCCAGCATTGGCCTCTGCACATGTAAAAGCATATATATATATATATATATATATATATATATATATATATATATATTATATGTACAACCTCACTGCATTTCAACTATTCTTTCTTCCTTGGTCTTTGGCAGCAGTTTGAAGTGGGTTCAATAAGTTATACCTCCTGTACATTATTTGTACATTCATGGTTAAGTTTTTGCACATTCTTGGTCAAGTTTTTGCATTTAGCTTCAGTGACTTTGTTGGAAATTGGTGCTTAAAGTTATTTTATTGGGTGCTGTTTATGCTTGAATCATGAAACTTGATAATTAGATCCATCTCTGTTAGTAGTACACCTTTGCAACCAACGAAGGTCGTTAAGACCTACATTTTATGCTTCACAAACTTAGGTTAAGTATTTGTGTTTAGTTTGCAACCACATACATTTTTCCATGCTATATAAATCCTAGCCATCAGAGAAGGCCCTTTTGAACCAGTACAGCTGAAAGTAGGAATAACTGTGATCATATTTTTATCTGTTGATGTCTTTTATGCCCCATGTGGGCCAACATTTCATAAATTCATAAATCAAAATCACTTTAATCTGAATTTATTTTCTGCATGATATTTAATGTTTACAGTGGCTACTGGAGACTAGTACAAGTTTTGTAGAGGCGAGCTATGTAATTGTTGATTACATTCTGGTTTGATTATTAGACTTATCATGATGATGGGGGTTAGGGGGATGCGGGACAGACAGGGTATATTTATGTTAGCAAATTGTTCACCATTTATCTAGTTGCATCACAGTTTTGTTTAAAGCATATCAACCCTGAAAACACCAAACCAAAGCAAACCAATATGACCACTTATCCTGTATGGATGGTCATATTGACATGAGGTTTTCATCAAAAGACTGCTTATGAAATCTAGTTTGTTACAAACGGAAATGGTAGTGATCTTGCATTCAGTATGGCTGCCATATTGAAAATCTTGTTTTTGCTATTTCCCCTAATTGGATGGTTATATTGACATGGGGATTTATTATGATGTGTAGTTGCTCCTAAATGAAAATGACATCGTACATCCAATATAGGTGCCAGATGGTTTCAGCACTAAGCAGTTAAAAGGACACATTTTTGGATTCCTGGAAATTTTCTTTCCTCAGTATAGAGTGTCACTTTCTTAAAGGGACTCTTGTTAGCAGTTTTCCAACAATGTTTAGCAGATTTATGGCCCGTTTTATGTTGAACTTTTCCCTTCAATTGCAGTTTAATTTAGGCTCAATAACCTTTAAAGGATTTAATGGATTCAGAGCAAATTTGATTTAAAGATGTACATTGACAAGATGTCAGTCAAGTCTGCTGGTCACTATTTTTCAACAAAACTTTACAGAGTTGTGGCCTCTGTTTTTGTTTTGCTTAAAACTTTGCCCTTTAATTGCATCTTATTAATAGGGGCTTCAGTGTCTTATTGACACATTTGTAATTGCTTTGCAGGGATTTGGAGAAAAAAGTTGGCTGCATTTTGTTGAAAAGTTTTGCAGACAATGAAGCTTTAGTATCCAGGAATTTTCGAATGTGGTGTGAAATTAGTGTCATGAGATGACAGAAGATAATGAATACAATAATGAAATAATGAGAAAAATATTAAATATAACATAAAAATTATAACAAGATAGCGAATACATGTATTTTCTCTTTCTTTCAGGGACAAGACAGACAGCTCACTTTCTAGGTAAGTGATAATTGTGTGCTAATGAATGGTGCATCAAATTTAAGATGATATTGTAACAGCCCTCGATTGTAGAGGTGTCCAACTTTATTCTTTGCATTTCACTTTGGGCGTCTCACCATGTACAGTCTACTCAAAATGTGCTCGTCGATTGCTTCATTCGCGAGCTCAAATTCGTAATGGATATGCAATAGTTGTTGATGGTTTTAATCTCGCTGGAGTTAAGGATGATACATATTGGCAGTTACCATGTATTAGCACTAACAATATTAGAAGAAGTTCAATTTTCGTAGCAATCCAGTCACGAGGAATCTCACTTTTCCTTACAGCGGAATCTCCCATAATGCCTTTCGATATCCCTAATCCGTGTTTCAGTCATGACGTCAGGCGTCACAGAGGTTAAGGTTTGGGCCCAGAGTATATAAACCTCGACTGGCGGATAGCGTTAGAGTCGCATCCCTGCAATCAGAGCCGTTACTAGCTTTACGAAACAATTATTTTGGGGATAGTGTTGGGTGGGGTACATTTAGAAGAGGTAATAACACAAAAGATTTGTTTGAAGAATAATTGTTTTAGTAGGTTAATACTGTTATTAAGATTTAGAGAAACGTTCATATTTCTCTTTTTACTGAAGTGAATTTCATGTCAATGGAAACGTCAGTGATCCAGAAGTAGCAGACTACAGGTATTAGCAGTATTGTTTATCTATATATACTCTGTCTAAAACATGGATTCACAAAATACTTTTTCTTTTGTTTAAAAGTGTAGGTTCATAACACAAAATCTATCAAAAGTTATTTATTTATTTATGGATTTATTTTTGTTTGTGTGTTCGTTTTGAGCAGATGTCCCATAAACCCTCCCCCATTTGCTTTAACATTAAGATAGTTATTGGTTGAGGTATAAGCAAATCTAAAGATTGTAGTGAGTTGTGATCATTTTCTTTTATTTGCAACTGTAATATAAATTATTGTATACTTAGCAATTTCCAGTCATATATTTTATTAACAATTTAACTACTATTCACTCTGTGGATTGTTAAAAAGTACTATACTACATTAAGGAGCATAGATAAATTACACTGTATTAATATAAAGTATGAATTCTTTTATTGTGATATTGATGAATATATTAACATGTTTGTCTTGTTCATCATAAAAGGCTGCAGTTCTCGATACACATTCTAGCAACCTTATCTTTGAATGTGCGTTATTTTAAAAAATCCATTCAGGGTAAGAAAGTCCAATTGGGGGACAGACCCTTGTGTGGTAGGCGTTTTCAGCGACTTAGTTGTTTCTTTATTTATCCTTTCTTCTCTCTATCCTGTTTGTCATTACTTATTTGCCTCGACTTTTCTATTGTCTATTTTTCAACAGATAAGGATTGAACACCAGGCAGAGTTGCAGAATAGTGGAAGCAGAGCAGAGTTCATCCTTACTGTTTATAATCCTCTTCTCTAGTCTCTGTGTCATTCACCTTTAGTCTCTCCACCATACTTCTCGATTCTCACTATCATCTAGTGATTGTTGGGAGAGCTCTTTTTCCAGAATGATTAGATAGAAAGCAGTAGTTCCAGTAGGTGTTTAACTCTAGAACTCTCTCTACGTCATAACTGTATTTTTTATTGATTTGTTCGTTCTATCACTCTTAAGATTTACCATATTACACACCTATAGTTCTCTCTCTATCTCTCTCTCTCGCTCTCCTGGTGTTATGTGACAGTTCCAGAACTGTAGCAGTAGCTGGGTTCCTGACAGAAATACTAAACAGTCTCATCTATTCTACTCGGTCTTTTACTTCTTCTTTTCTTCATCTTATCTCTTTCTTCACATATTTCTCCCCTTTCTTTAGGGGTGGTGGCAGCATATTACTAGGTACGTTGATGACCACATATATGGATGACGGCATATATGGTATAAATCGCGGCGGTATATACCTCTGACAAGGTTCTCATTTGTAAAGTATAGTCCCGGCACGTTACAAAGTGGTGGCAGAGGTCGATCCCACATCTGAGGTGGTTGGAGTTCATGTCGGAAGTCCTGTTCATATACCAGATCCAAGGGTTGCCGTAGCTGAACATTTTTTTAGTAGGAATTTCTTCTTTTCCTGAATATGGCGTCACCCATCGAACTCGCAGGAGAAATGATGGAGGAGATTGATAATGTGCCGTCTCCACGGATGCGACTCTTTAGAGGCAGGCTTCGCGAGTCCCGGTAGCGAGGTTCGTTTCGATTTTGGAGCAAGTAGGGGTGCTGGCGATGAAAGAGGGGAAGTGCAACAGCTGATGAAACACCTGATAGAAGAAATTTCACACTTAGCTTTAGAACTTGAAGAGATGAGGAAAGTAGTGGTAACTGATGCTAATGAAGTAGGAAATAAATACAATAGTTTTCAGACTCACGGAGCTGACAGACCTTCAGCAAGTCCCTAGTACCATGACGCAGTTGGAGTGAAGGACGGGAGACCCCGTGTAGTGCCTATGTTTCATAAACAACTACCCACAGATTATCTAGTACAATTTGAAATGGTGGCGGAGCTTAATGGTTGGGAAGAAAATAGTATGGCTCTAGAATCGGCGGTCAGTTTGAGGGGTGCAGCACAGGAGATACTGAGTGATTTGCGCCCAGATCAAAGGAGAAATTATAAATCTCTGTTGTCAGCATTGACGTCTCGGTTTGAACCGGTAACCCAGACAGAACTGTTCAGAGTGGAATTAAAGAACCGTTGTCGGAAAAGGGGAGAATACCTGAGTGAATTGGCTTATGATGTGAAAAGACTTACGAAGTTGGCTTATCCAACAGATGTTTTGGAGGTTAAGGAGCGGCTGGCTCATGATTGTTTTATTGACGCCCTGTATGACTCTGAAATAGAGTGGTCCATGTTCAAAGTAGACCAAAGCAAGTGGATGAGGCCCTACACTTAGCTTTGGTGTTTGATGCTTTTAACAAATGTCGCAAACGGCATTTGGGAGCCAAGGGAATGACCCCAAATGTGCGGTTATGTTCTGTATACGTTTCCAAGGGTGAGGACCGACAGTGCACTAGAACATATTACCCAGGAGCTTCTCCGGAGGGTAGAGAAAATACAGGCAGACATAAACAGTACTGGTACTGGGGATTGGAAATTCCCTGCACACAGGTCGAGGTCTTTTCTGACGAAAGATGGTGGGAGATGTTATTATTATGGAATACTCGGACATTATAGAAGAGACTGTCGAAAATGAAAGCAAGACATGAAAAAAAACAGTAGTGCAGTAGTGGTAATTGCAGAAGAGGTAGAGACAAGAGAAAAGCTACAGGGAAACTTGGAACAGTAGGGGATGGGGGCCAAGCGTCAGCGGAGATACGAAAATAAAGGAAAATCCTTCTTTGGAAAGCTTATATGTTGAAGTTAGTATTTGTGATGTTACCTTGAATTGTTTAATAGATACTGGGTCTACCTCTACAATCCTACACTCTTCTCAGTTTTTATCTATCAGTAAAAAGCTTAGACCAAAGTTGGACTCTGCTGTAGGACATTTAAAGGTAGCTGATGGTTGTTTGGTGAAGATGTAGGGACGCTGTAATTTACCAATTAGGGATCGCTGGACGCAAGTTTCAACAGTCAGTGATAATAACTGATATTGATACACCTGCAGTTTTAGGTTATGACTTTTTGTACAGGAATAGATGTCAAGTTGATGTGGCACGATCTCAGTTGGTGGTAGGGGAAATCAATGTGCCATGTGTTTGGAAGATTGTCTACCTTCAGTGTTTAAGGTAACAATTGCTGAAAGTATAGTCATACCAGCCGAGACGGAACTGATACTGGAAGGAAAGATCAAAGACCTTCCTCATTTCACTAAAGGGATCATCGAGCATAGTAGGGAGAGTCTGAATCAACGCGGAATTTTGGTAGCTATGGTAGTAGTTGATCGAGCAAGGGCACAGTCCCCCTGCGAATTGTTAATGTCAGTAACAAACCCCAGAAAATTGTCAGGTGTACAAATATTGCTTCTTGCACACAGGTACATAGAGTAGAGGAGTTGGAAGTGTCTCCAGTTCGAAATGATGCAGATACAGGTGGTCCTGGTCAAATAGATGACCATTTAATTAATGTATCAGAGAAAAGCAAATCAGATTTAACTCTCGAACAACAGAGGATGGCCTAGACGCTTTTGCGAAATCCAAAGTAGATCTGGATCATACAGATATTGTTAAGCATACAATTGATACAGGATATGCAACACCCATAAACAGAATCCCAGGAGGTTACCACTGGGAAAACAAGTAGTAGTCAAAGAAGATGTGCAGAGTATGCTTGAGCAAGATATTATAGAACCTTCTAAGAGTCCCTGGTCATCTCCCATAGTTTTAGTTCAAAAAACAAAAATGGATCCATAAGGTTTTGTGTTGATTATAGAAAACTGAATAATGTGACTAAGAAGGATTAATACCCTTTACCTCTGATTCAATCAACTTTTGACATGCTTCGGGGATCAACATGGTTTTCCACCCTTGACTTGGCCAGTGGATATTGGCAGGTGGAAGTAGCACCAGAACATAGAGAGAAAACAGCTTTTACTACATTATGCAGACTTTATCAATTTAAAGTTCTACCATTTGTTCTTTGCAATGCAGCAGGAAGTTTTTCACGTCTGATGCAGTTTATATTACATGGGTTGAACTGGGATATCTGTTTGATTTATTTAGCTGACAATAGTATTTGGGCAGAACTTTGAAGAACATGTTGCTAGACTTTCGGTTGTAATAAAGAGGATTCAGGAAACGGGACTAAAAAATTTCCGCAAACAAATGTCAGTTATTTAAGAGAAAAATATCTTTTTTAGGTCACATAGTTTCATCAGATGGATTCTCAACAGATCCAGAAAAAATAGCAGCAGTAGAGAGTTGGCCACAACCAAAAACAGAAAGAAACGTGAAAAGTTTTGTGGGTATATGCTCATATTACCGTCGGTTTCTAAAAAGGGTTTGCCAATATAGCTAGGCCTCTGCAAAAATTGACAGAGAAACAAGATTCTTTCAATTGGACCGTACAATGTCAAGAGTCGTTTGAGACTTTGAAGAAAGCTTTGACTACTGCTCCAGTACCATGTTATTCATGTGAACGGGAATATCTCATTTTAGATACTGACACCAGTAATTATGGCATAGGAGCTGTACTGTCCTAGCTCCGAGATGGACAGGAGCATATGGTTGCATATTATAGCAAGGCACTATGCAAACCAGAAATAAACAAGTGTATCATCAGGTGCGAGTTTTTGGCTATCATAGAATCTATAAAACATTTTCATCATTATCTCTATGAGGTACATTTTACTTACCGCACTGACCATGGCGCTTTACATTGGTTACTTAGATTTAAGAATGTGAAAGGACAAATGGCTCGCTGGTTAGAAGTAATAGGTACATATGATTTCAAAATTGTACATAGAAGTGGGAAATCTCATACAAATGCTGACGGTCTATCCAGTTACGAGTGATGAATAACCATGACATTAGAACAGCCCAATTGCAAGATGCAGATCTTGCGGTCGTGCTGAAGTGGAAAATGAGCAATTCAAGACCCAATTGGACAGAAGTGGTAGCTTTCAGTGCAACTATTAAAGCATATTAGGCTAAATGGGACGTTTTGACGCTGAAAAATGAGGTGTTGTACCGTGTCTGGCCAGATGTAGTCAAGAAGCTAGGAGATAAATTTCAATTAGTTGTACCTAAGTGTTGGCGCAATGAAATTTTACATTTGTTGCACAATGGTGTAGGAGCTGGTCATTTAGGGATCAATCGTTCTATCGCCAGGGTTCGAGAAAGGTTTTATTGGGTCGGTTATAGAGACAACATAGTGATGTGGTGTAAAACATGTGTTAAGTGCCAAGCAACCAATCAACCAGTTCAAAGTTCTAAAGGAACCTTGGGAAATTGTCAAGTAGGTGCACCTTTAGAGAGAGTGGCACTAGACATTCTAGGTCCCTTACCCGAGACACATCAGGGAAACAAGTACATTCTAGTGATCACAGACTGTTTCACTAGATGGACAGAAGCGTATTATATGCGAAACATGGAAACAGAGACAATCGCCAAACTCTTTGTGAATGAGTTTATAAGTCGGTTTGGGGTTCCAAATCAAGTACACACGGATCAAGGGCGCCAGTCTGAATCTTTACTATTTCAGCAAATGTGCACACTTCTCGGTATCGAAAAGACAAGAACCCTTTCATCATCAAAGTAACGGAATAGTAGAGTGATTTCATCGCACTTTGGAGAAAATGTTATGTAAATATGTGTCCAAGGATCAGAAAGACTTGGACCAACATCAAGCTTTAGTGTTAGCAGCTTTTCGTACTTCTGTACAAGAGAGTACTGGTTTTACTCCTAGCAGGATGATGCTAGGAAGGGAAATGCAGTTGCCTATCGATCTGCTGTATGGCTGTGCGCCTGATACAGATTCCATGACTGATAGGTAGATTATGAAGAGAGACTACATGAACAAATGAACAAAATACACGAGTTAGCCAGAGAAAAGCTTAACAAAAACTAGCGAAAGGCAGAGGAGAGCATACAATAACAATCTAAATTTTATTAGTTACAAACCTAGAGATGTTGTCTGGTTGTTCACGTGTAAAAAAAAAGCGGGGATTGTCTCCAAAACTACAGTCCCATTGGGATGGTCTTTTCACCATAATTCAGCGACATTCTGATTTGGTCTACAAAATTGGTCGTCCTCAAGGAGGCAAATCTCAAGTAGTACATCATAATCGGCTGAAACCATATCATGGTAACCTGGAATAATAAATAAAGCTTAAAAGAAATTGCCTTCATGCATTTTTCGTGTTAGTGATTTGTTCTCCACTTATGTGCAACTTTAGATCGATACCTAATTGCTTTTCTGTTTGTTTTTACTATTGCTTGTGATATTTTACAGATGAGTGAATATCTGAAGTGCTTCATCTGTGGGCAGATTTTGAAAGAAGATAGAATCTTTCAAGCTCATCTAAAAGTGCATGGTGAGACAGCCAGATCTGGGGAGTGTGATTATTGTGTACTGATGAGCAGGTCTTACCGGTTGAAAAGGCGTTACCAACGGAAACACCCCCAGCTGGCTGGGAAGCAAGATCTAGCAGACTAGTCCCAGGAAGATGAGAGAGGACGAGAAATAGGAGATGAAGGTGGAAATCTTACCAGCCTGAGTAGGTTTCCAAAAGTCAATAGATGAAATGCTGAATACACCGCCGGCGGGAGATATAGATCTATATATCAATCTTTATTTTGTTTTGAAGTACCACAGGTGGAGCCTGAACTTCCCCTAATACAGTGCGCTGGTCTAACTTGGGAAGATCTGATTGGTGAGGTGCTATCGGAGGAGAGTCCAGAAATAATTCCTGATTCCGCTGGATCGGATAACATAGACAGAGCTAGTTGTAAATAGAGATCACAGTTATGTTCTCAATAATTTTGTTTGTATATGTGTCAAGGTATGGTTTACTGTGTTTTAATTAGACATTATGTAATGGTAAGTATGCAGTTTACAAATCCATGTATTTGCATGTATATCATTTCTTGCATTTAGCTCTAAATTGCCATGTTGTCATAAACTATTTAAAAAAGGGTAGATTACAAAAGTAGTATCTCAGATAAAATTCAGTCTTTACATGTATTATAATGTACATACATTACATGATTCTAAAATGTATATAAACTGATGGATAATACTCTATGTTAGATAAGTAGGTTATAGGTTGTATTATAAGTGTTTTGCTTCACGGTCTACTCCAGGCTGGGATGATAAGAAATAAGATGCAATTGTGTCTGTTGTATAATGTAATTTTATTTATTGTTGTTGTTGTTTTGATTGTCTGTATATGATATTAATGTTGGGTGATTTCAGAGAGCGAAACTTTTTAAAAAGTTTCTGACCTCATTATAAAGTAGTTGAGAATTTTTAAAGTATTGTAGTTTTCTCTGCGTTGTGATAAATTTCATGTGTATTTGAATAATTTCTTGTGACTTAATGACTGATCCACTGTTGAATGAGTATTTAAGTTACTCTTTTATATCATCACCTTTTTCTCATATTATTGTTTAGCAAAATGAATAGTGAATGTCATACTCACCATAATAATATGTTATATCTTGCTGTCCCTTCTAGTTCGGGGTCGAATTTTTTTAACGAAGGCGGGGGTGGTGTAACAGCCCTCGATTGTTGAGGTGTCCAACTTTACTCTTTGTATTTCCCTTTCAGCACCTCACCATGTACAGTCTACTCAAAACATGTGCTTGTCGATTGCCACATTCGCGAGCTAAAATTCGTAATGGATATGCAATAGTTGTTGATGGTTTTAATCTCACTGGAGTTAAGGATGATACATATTGGCAGTTACCATGTATTAGCACTAACAATATCAGTTGAAGTTCAATTTTTGTAGCAATCCATTCATGAGGCATCTCGTTTTTCCTTACAGTGGAATCTCCCTTAATACCTTTCGGAATCCGGAATCGCGTTTCATTCGTGATGTCAGGGTTCACAGAGGTTAAGCTTTTGGCCCAGAGTATATAAACCTCGACTGGCGGATAGCGTTAAAGTTGCATCCCTGCAGTCAGAGTCGTTACTAGCTTTAGGAAAAATTTATTTTTGGGATAGTATTGGGTGGGGTACATTTAGAAGAGGTAATAACACAAAAGATTTGCTTGAAGTATATTTGTTTTAATGGGTTAATACTGTTATTAAGATATAGAGAAACTTTCATATTTCTTTTTCTACTGAAGTGAATTTCATGTCAATGGAAACGTCAGTGATCCAGAAGTAGCAGACTACAGGCGTTAGCAGTATTGTATATCTCTATATACTCTCTCTAAAACACGGATTCACAAAATACTTTTTCTTCTATTGAAAAGTGTAGGTTCATAACACAAAATCTCAAAAGAATTTTTTTTGTTGTTGGTGTGTTTGTTTTGAGCAGACATCATATCTCCCCTCCCCCTGTTTGCTTTAATATTAAGATAGTTAATGGTTGAGGTATAAGCAAATCTAAAGATTGTAGTGAGTTGTGATCATTTTTTTTTATTTGCAACTGTAATATAAATTCTTGTATACTTAGAAATGTCCAGTCATATATTTTATTAACAATTGGACTATATTCACTCTGTGGATTGCTAAAAAGTACTATACTACATTAAGGAGCATAGATAAATTATACTGTATTAATATAAAGTATAAATTCTTTTATTATGATATTGATGAATTTATTATCATGTTTGTCTTGTTCGTCATAAAAGGCTGCAGTTCTCAATACACATTCTAGCAACCTTATCTTTGTCGGTGTGTTATTTAAAAAATCCATTCAGGTTAAGAAAGTCCAATTGGGGGGCAATTTCAGCGATTTAGCTATTTTTTTGTTTATCCTTTCTTCTCTCTATCCTATTTGTCATTACTTCTTTGCCTCAACTTTTCTATTGTCTATTTTTCAACAGATAAGGATTGAACACCAGGCAGAGTTGCAGAATAGTGGAAGCAGAGCAGAGTTCATCCTTACTGTTTATAATCCTCTTCTCTAGTCTCTGTGTCATTCACCTTTAGTCTCTCCACCATACTTCTCGATTCTCACTATCATCTAGTGATTGTGGGGAGAGCTCTTTTTCCAGAATGATTAGATAGAAAGCAGTAGTTCCAGTAGGTGTTTAACTCTAGAACTCTCTCTACGTCATAACTGTATTTATTTTTGATTCGGTCTTTCTATCACTCTTAAGATTTACCATATTACACACCTAAAGTTCTCTCTCTCTTTCTCTCTCTCTCTCCTCTCTCTCTCTCTCTCTCTCTCTGTCTCTCTCTCTCTCTCTCTCTCCCGGTGTTATGTGACAGTTCCAGAACTGTAGCAGTAGCTGGGTTCATGAAAGAAATTCTAAACAGTCTCATCTATTCTACTCAGTCTTTTACTTCTTCTTTTCTTCGTCTTATCTCTTTCTTCACACATTTCTCCCCTTTCTTTAGGGGTGGTGGCAGCATATTAATACGTACTTTGAGTACCACATATATGGTATAAATCGCGGCGGTATATACCTCTGACAAGGTTCTCATTTGTAAAGTATGGTCCCGGCACGTTACAATATGATTGACCATCATTAATTTGCATCTATATTTTTTTACTTCTAAAGACTTTACAAGACTTATTAATGGATTATTGTTTGTGGATACTTTATTTGTTTTGTTTTTTTTTTTTTTTGCTTATTTTATTCCTTAATTGTCCATTATTATTGTAAATATATGTCACAGAGAACAAAAACAGCACATTTAGTTTTAAATGTTTATTTAATAATTTAAAGAATAATTGAACTAAATTTCCTAAGTTTCATACATCTGTTCACTCTACATATAAACCCACATCTGGAGCATTCAAAACCTATTCCTGATCAAGCCAAGAATGATGGAACAGCGACAGTATTGCTGTCCAATTGAAGAGGGTTTGAGAAAATGTACAGTTTGCAAAGAAAACTTTTGAATTTTCCACCTCCCAACCATTCTGATTATTTCAGGATTAGTTTTTTGATCAATTACAAAGTATTCTGTGTGGGTCACAATGATTTGGCAAAATAAATGTTTGCTGTTAGGTCTGCCAGGTCAATAGACTCTTCTAAAATCTAATCCATTAACAAGGTTTCAAGGGCCATCAATTGAGCCCTAAAAGTAAGAAAAACTGGACCATCAACTGCTCTGTGCTGATAAGTTCTTGAGGCTCATTCTCCACTAAAAGGTGGCAGTTGTCGGCCCCTGGTAGATCTAGAAATTGTAAGTTGTATGCTGGTGGTCAATGTTATGATGGTGCTGGCTACAAAGAATTCAACTCCAAATGCAAATTTCCATACCTCTGCAGAATACTCCAACAAATGTAGTTGGAGAAAGTAGGAGCTGTTAGGATGACCGGTTTCAAATTGATCAGTATGCTAAGAGTAGATGCCATATATACGTAGCAGTAATGTTTGTCTGTGCAGGCTAACTAAAAAAGCACCGCTGTGTGAAAGTTAACATGTTGGCATATTGATATGTGAATGGTAATTAAAAGTAGTGGTGATACCCAAAATAGAAGTAGGTTGGTTCTAATCTCAATGTGTTTAAAATTCATTGAAGCAATCACCAGTCTATTATCTTTAGCTTTGAGGCAAAGTTGAGATTTCTAAGTGATGTATTATTTCAGTCATTCAGTGGATACGTAAGAGGTGTTTGAATCAAGATTTCTTAATAAGAATGATTAGTCACCTTGAGAGGAGTTTAATGGCAAATTCTGGAACCATTTTCAAATCTATCGTACTGCTATGCATTGTCATTTCTGTAATTTCGTATTACAAATTATTTTGGCAGCTATGTGCAACAAGTCTTTGAACCATCTTCAAATTGGCAGACACGCTAACCTTGTCTTTCTTATACCATTGAATTAGATGTTTATGAAAATAGTATAAATGAATTGCTTATTCTGCTGTGTATTGCTTAGAATTTTGTTTTTGAAGCTTTGACTTTCCCATTAGATCAGTGAAAGGGCTTTCCAAACCTGTAATGTATCTTATATTTTCTCGAAGTGATCTATCTGCAGATAGACAGTCACAACTACTGTTGGAACAGACTTTTACTCTACCAATTAATGGCCTTCTCAGGCAATATAATCACATGTAAGTGAAAATCCTCTTAATCACTAATCACTTTATCAAACACATACATTTACATGTAACGATCTCAAAAAAGGATGACTGTCATTTGTAGATTTTTTTTGTATATATATATATATATATATATATATATATATATATATATATCTACTGTCATTTAGATTACTGTAAATTTTTGTTCATGCTTTTTCATACATTTTTCTTCCCTGTTGCAAAATGTGTCAAATGTTTCTGCGAATTATACATGTATACAAGTCTATATTCTGTAAAATCTGCTTTCATATATGTGAATTTATGTGCATACAGTGTTGATGGTACTTAGTAATTTTGTATGCCATGAGTCTGAAGAAGACCTAAGACATGACATACATTTCTAAAATTTGTGTACAAAACCCAGTACATTTTGAAAAGCCATGTCTGAGTCTTTTATTTTTGACCATATCATATAAATAATAATAATTTTAAAAAACAAGAAAAAAGCCCTAAGAAGACAGCAGTAAATTGCTGCAATTAGGCTTTCACAGTTATCCCAGATGTTGTCACAGCGTAAACTCGACGGGGGGCAATAGATATGGAAGAAGTGAGGGGTAGTGGAGAATCAAGTGAAATAATTAAAAAGCAGTATGAAGTTTTGTATATTTATTATCAAAGTATTAAATTAGCAAGTTTAAGTAACATTTGCATGCATTAGAGAATTGAAGGACTTCTTGTTTTTAATAAAAACAAGCAAATATCCCTGCTAAACAGTAAGTCTGTGTTATTCTGCCATCCAGGTTATGATCCAGAAAACTAGTCACTTGATCATAATATGCAGTGCATGAAAGGGCTGATTGGAAAATGCAATGAGATTTGATTATCTGCTTATTTTTGTCGCTTGAAGCCAACATAGATTTGGTAAGATTATTAACTGTACTGCCTACACAAATGAAATCTAAAAGCATACACTCACTGGTTTGCTTCAATACATGCATTTAAAGTACATCATCAGAAACAGGTGATCCTTGAAAATATCTTCTCAGGAGTCAGTACACAGCGCATATAAGCAATTTTAGCTATATTCAAGAAAGGGAAATAGTGGCATAATTGACACTGGTGGGAAATAAGACTTACAAATTAGGCATCAGAAAATCTAGGGCAAGTATATTTTCTTTCAAAGTCAGACTTTCCATGACTTGGGAATGTTTGGAAAACTGTTTGCGCTAGTGGGGTAGGGGAGGGGAATAGGATTCCTCCCCCTTCCAAGTACATGTGAATGCATGCAGTCTGCATTATAAGGGAAAGTCAAGTCAGATCAAATCAAATCAACTCTATGCCACTATATGTATAATAATGGCATTTTAAACATTTCATTTGTAAAACAAACACATAAACAGATGTGTGTGGACTGAAACTTGCTAATGGTAAAGTTGTGTTAAAGACTGAGATTTGCATCTGACTGGTTGCACAAAATCGGCAGTTGGACCTATTTTATCATGCCAATAAAATTAGTTTTTAGCTAGTTACTCGATAATGTTGTGATCAGCATTGTATACTAATTAGAGATCAGCTACTCTCAGTTAATAAGTACATATATGTGGTCGTAGGTACCACTGATCAATCACATTGCAAGCCATGTGTGTGAATTACCTTGATATTTGCACCTGTCTGTTAATATTCTATGAAACAAAATTGAACTGATACGTGAAATCAGATGGCAAAAAGTGATGTCGTCTTGACAGCAGACCACATGAGACTGAACCATAATCTTGTTTTGATAGTGTGACTTTGACCTTTAATGTTCTACATGCTAAAATACCACTATTACATATTTGCTGAGGTCCATAGAGTATGACAGAATTTTGAAGAGAAAAAATTAAAAAAATTATCATGATCATCAACAGAATACCAGCAGTGTTTGTAGTCCAAGTACAACATCCTCATGTACTCCACTGACAACACTAAAAGGCTGGTGAAGAATATTGAATGAAAATAATACACAGTTGTGTAGCAGTGATGGCGTACTTAGATATACCATCCTTGAATATGGAAAGTATATACCAGGCATGTTATTCCAGTAAAATTGTTTGATAAATGCCAAAGACAGCTAACATGCAACATATCGTATGCACTGGTGATTATTGCCCCCTGTCACACAGAGTCTATATAATCCGGTGTACATGTTCCACAACTACAGTGTCAGTGTAATCTGGGTAACACATGCTACTATGTTATTATAAATATGAAGATATTTATATATTAGTCAGTGTGTCATAAACTAACTTTTTCTCCTCCAATGGACAACTGGAAATGCAGTTCGTCCCCTATTCCATAGCAACAGAATTTGCAGATTCTATAGCTGATGGCGATTTACCACAAACAAACAATTCCTGACATAGTCATAATATCACAGCTCTGGTAGGCAATGAAAAGTCATTCCCACATCTTTTACACAGTGTTAGCCTGGTACCATATTTGAACAATAGAACCTTAACAACTGATGAATGGATGTCATTTGCCGGCCCGTGCGCAGATATTATGACCAAGTCATTCTTTGATTGTTTGCACCATTTTGACATAGGCTATATCTGACCTTACAAAAGTTTTATATTTTCTTGTCTCATTTGTCAATTGTCACAGAGGCAAATCTGCCATCCCACAGTGTCACGTGAAAAACATGACTTTTGTTGCTCTCAGCCGCTCAGACACAGTCATGTTAATAAAACACGATTTTCAATTAATATTATGAAAAAGTGGGAGAGTCTTACACCTTTATTGACACCATAATATGTGCGCATAACCTGTAGTCTGTTTAAACAGTAAATATTCATCACTTGCTTAGCTTTATGCTTAATGCTTATGGAAACCTATAACCACTGGGCAGTTTAAACAGTTGATTGTCATAGAAACAGTTAAAATATAACGGTGGACAGAGATAACAACCATGATTCTATAGATTACTTAATTGACTGACAATAGATAGGATGATTTTGTCTTGCGAATCAATTTTAGCATTGCTGTTGCAGAGTTCATTAGTCTGATTTGCATAGGTAAAGTACACAAAGTGGTACAACCCATTCCTTGAAGTCAGATAAATCAGAGGTGCATTATGAAAAAACAAAATGTTATTACACTTCATTGCATTGAATGAGAATGTTTAAAGCCATCTTTAGTAAAGATTATTGGATAATTGATGAGCAGCATCACTGTTTCATTGAAGTCAAATTGTACTCCATACATAAACTGCAAAACATGAATATTTCAGTAGATAGAATGGTAGAGTTAAAGGGATTGTGGAAGTGTGATGAATTTTTCAAGATCTTTGCCAGGTTTGAACAGAACCATCCAGTCTCAAATGAGTGCAGAGATAAACACCACTGACAGTTGGATCATCTTGAAACCCTCCAATGAACTTTTGAGAGCAGCAAAGTCTGTAACTGCGTGTTAATACTGTATTTCAGTGTCCAATGGATTTTAAAGGCATAAACTTTGTGTATATTTCTTTTTTAATGATGACTTGGTTGTGATTGCGTGTGTGTGCACATGTGTGTATATGCATGCAGGCTTGCATGTGACAGTGATAAGGCTACCAGGAATTTTTTTATTTGGAAGTTTATTAAATGCTTCAAAGAAAACATTTTATTTTCTTTTATTCAGATTTTAATTTCCTATCATTTTATATGGGTTTATATGAGTAGAAAACTTATTCTGAAGTGTACAGTGTTGTTTATTTGGGTCACGTGTACTGACCAAAATCAGATATGGCTGCCATTGTTGGAAATAGAAAAAAACATTAAATGATTTCTTTTCAGAAACTGCTCAGCAGAAATTGATCAATCAGTCAGAAAGCATTATGGTAATAAGGGCTTTGAGATTTACACAAATGATCATAATTCAACATCAGATATGTCTGCCATTACTAAAACTGGAAAATCCTTTAAACAACTTCTCGTTAAAAACCACTCAACAGAATTTGACCAAATTTTACAGAATGCATTCTGCATGAAGGGCTTTTAAGTTTGTACAAATTATGCCAATATGCCATTAGATATGGGTGCTGTTACTAAAAATGAAAAGCCTTCATTAACTTCTTTCAAAAAAACCTGCACAACAGACTTTGATCAGATTTGACAGAAAAGTGTCCAAGCTTTAACACATTTCAGATGTAAAGAAAATTAATGGTGCTATTCTGCCATCAAATGTGTTTGCAGGAGCTCAACTTAGACACAAAGTGTCCTGGCAATGGGATCTCTCAGTTTTTGACAAATGATGCTGATGTGCCATCAGATATTAATGAAGGTACAAAATCTAGAGAAACCTTGAAACGGTTGTTTTCATAACATATGTAATCAAAAGTATTCTTAGAAATGTCAACAGGAAGCATCCTGATGGCCCTGACTTCTTTGCCAGCTGGTCTTGGATTTGACTATTACAATAAACACATGCCATGGCCAAAGATGTCGTAATCAGGTCACCTTAGCACATTTGTTACATTTGATTGCTTGTTGAGTTGATCCATATATCATTTATTTTGTGGGTGACTTAGGTTTTGGCTTTTGGCTGTAAATATATTTCTTGAGTAAATGTTATTGTACATGACTTTACAATTTATGGACAGGATAACAAGTGTTACTTTATAGCTAACCTTGCAGTGCATATAACCTTGTAATGTATATAACCATGTAATGCATATGCACATGAACTTAAATAAAAATTAAAATGATTATGATTGATGCATTTTTAATTCTATATAAAAACAAATGTATATGAGTGCATGTAATATTACAACAAAAACTGTATGAAGAAAGAAAAAAAAACTATATGTACAGTAATTATATATATTTTTCCTTCTTAAACCCAGTTGAATTTTGACCATGAATATGGCCCTCATGCACAGGCCAGTTATGAGAGACCACTTGTCTTGAGCAACCACTTCTTTTGGCAGAAGGGGTCATCTCTCAAGACAGCTTTTACTGCTGCAGATGTTAAACAGGTGAACAATCTCAGGTTTCCTTGGGCCTCTTGTTAGCTCACCTGGCCATAATCTTGCTCAATTTTTTTTCGTGAAACATTTTCAGAGCCCAGTGGGAAAATTGTAAGGGTTGAAAAATCCCAACATGTCATTTACATATTCATATATTCATACAAAAAAGACAACACTGATATCGTAATTTGTACATACTGTCAGATCCCTCGAGGATAATTGTCATCACAGAGATACTTATTGTTGACGACCAATACGGAAAATGATTTTATATTTGTATCAATTAATCTTGGAGAATATGAAGAATGCAGAACTCTAACGAGTCACAATTTTCAAATATAAATATATTTAAGGGACATTAAAACGTATACAGAGAAGATTAGCCTTACACGTTTAAGAAATACTATATAGAACTGTATCGTTGCATGAGTTAAAATCGAACAGTTTTAGAACAAATCCCACCATAGGCGTCTTTGGATGATTTGGTTGCTTCAACTAATATAGAAATGAACAATCATAGACCACTTAAAACATTTTAAATTGTAACGTCTCATATTTTTACAAAACAAAAGTAGCATCTACATTTGAATAAAACAGAAATACTGTCGAGTCCTTGAACCACATACTAGTTTGTCGATTGTGAATTGAGTGGAGCGAAAAATAAAAAAGGTACATACTATAAATAATGGCAAAAATATACAGCAAAATCTTTTAGATGATCGAATAAAATAGAACCACATACCAGCGGTGTGTACATTTGCACACACCAAGCCTGTATATTATATGAGGAAATAACATTCGTCAACTTTTCGATTAACAATTAAGAGAAAAGAAAAATGCATACAAAATGTAGGACAATAAAAATTTTAAAAAATATTTACCAGCGATACGTGGGCTTAAAGACAGCAAGTCTGTATAGAATAGGGTGATCAAACTTTTGTCAGCACATCGCTTGACAAACTAGATTTAGAAATTGTTGTAGAAGCTAGACCTAGTTTATTTTTTTAAGGAGTGAGCTATTGGGCGATGCCTAATGAAAAATACCTGATCATAGTGGGCACCCATGTAAATATGGACAACTGCTCATAACTGTTGCATGTTTGGAGTGAATGACTTATCGTAGCGGTGTGAACACCTGATCATTTAGGACACAACCAATTATGATTATGAATGGTGAAATTATTCATATACATGCAGATTACTGTATTCACTATATTTGTATATTTTTTTTAGCTGCTCTGATAACATAGGTTTATATCTTGCTGTCTTTCCATACAAATACAAACCTTACATGTGTTCTTTTTTTATGTCGACACAATATTAAAATTTAAATAAATCAATGTTGAAGATTTATACAATACATAAACTGATTCCAAAGCAAGTCAGAAAAGAAATTGCCAGCTCCATTAGTATGTCTTCCAACTGGAAACAAATACAATTGTATGAATAAGCAAAAGTTAAACAAAATCGTTAAGAGAGCACTTTGAGATTACTTTAAAAGAAATATAAGTATCAATTGTACCGTGCACGAAATGTCCTTGCTGCGTACCACAGACACTAAATTGTATTAGTGCAAGCACCAGGCAGATATATTCTGAACGTCAGAGACTCACTGCCAAAGGCAATGTTTTCCAGAGGATCCGCAGCAAAGCTGAACTGTGAAGAGAGCAAAGCACATACCATAAGGTGTTCGCTTGTACCTTAAACAAGTGACAAGAGTTATGACACAGTAGTTTACAGAGGTACATATTGAATTCATATTGTTACAACTGTATGGCTAAGATTGCAAAACTTGTCAACGATGAGTTCAAATCTGGTACTCCAATTCAACGCACTTCAAATTAAGAAAAAGTCCTCACATTTGTGATACAAAAGATTTAGTTAGCGACAATGATCACTTATCCAGTAAATACAGTAATTCTGCAAATATCAAGTGCAATCTAAACTTCAAATTCAACTTCTTGTTCACACACAATCTGATACTACTATTTACACCTCTTTATTAAGGAGCTGGTGAATGAATTTAAAAATTATTCCAAACATAGACGATAAAATATGTACATTTTGTGCAATTGTAGTGTATTAATACATACGACAATGTTTTCACCTGATATACAATGCAACCTAAATCCTTGAGAATGGACATCTATCCTCATTACTGCTTCGATAATTGTAAAAGTTGCGATAAAATAACTATCCCCCCTAAAGAAAAGTGATATCTGTTACTGATCAGATCTAACATATTTAATGACGACTACAAATACGTCAAAGCTGCAACGTCACACTTTAATCTAATACCGCTCAGAGATCTCCACGACCACTATGTCATGAAAATCACTTTAATGATTTGTGACATTTTTTGAGTTTTGAAGAAAAAAAAATGAATAGACCTGGTACGTTAATATTGGGATCCGGCTCTTGCACAAAATCAAGTTTGAGAATATAAGGTGTTGAATTGGAAACTTTGATGGACTGTGACCTTTTTGTTGTGCTTTTCTGTGTTTACAGTGCTAGAAATGAGGGGTTGCGTCAGTATGATTCCCAACCAATACATGAATGCATATCACGAATTCTGTGTTGAAGATGGAAAGATGATGGGGTGTTTCGTGAGAGAAAACCAAAGTCCTTCAAAATGTACCTGAGCATAATAACCTTTATAAATAGGCAATCTGAGAACATTTACGTGCAACAGACTTCAGATGCGTAACTGAAAAGGAAATTAAATGGGTAGATACAAACTTGCTATACATTCCCGACGTTAACTCGAATTGATCTGGAGATTCCAAATCATCTGCATGACTATTTCGAGGACTATCACTTGCGCCTGTGAAATTAATTCCAGGCAAAAATGATTATCTCACGTAAAAGAAAAAATCATTGAAGAAGGTAACATTACTAAATCAACAGTTCCTAAGTTGTTATGTACTCCGAAGAAGAAAACAAGTATGTCGTTCACGACAAAAATCTAAAACTGTACACGCAGAACAGACATGCTGAAACATGCTAAAACCTCACATCGAGTTAAATAACAGTTTTAGACAACATGATAACGATACTTTCGATAAGAACTTGTTTAAAATAATGAATAACGCTATATTCAGGAAAATATGGATAATTTGATATGAGAACAACAAACATATGTACAGATGAAAAGATGTAAATACAAGATAAAAGGGATATCTCATTAGCAAAGAAAACAAAATTAACATTTGGTGTTAGTCATCCTGAAAAACAAACAAATACAATTAGCGAGGCCGATCTATGCTGAATTTACAGCATTCGGGTTATCACGATGGCTGATGTATGCATTCTATTACAGCAAGTTGAAAAACAAACCAGTTGACATAATGGAATTATTCATGACTGACAAATATTCATTATGATGAGACTAAAAGCTTCTAGAATGACATAAAGGATAATATTAACTTTTATGACAATGATGACTATCCAAAAGACAACTTGTTTGGTTTACCACACGTGAACACAAAGATACATGGGATTTTAAAGATGAACCGACCAGCACACCAATTAGAGCGTTTCTGGGACTAAAATCCAAACACTATTCATTCAAGACGGATAAACACGTAAAGAACGTTTGTAAAGAAATCATACATTGCGCGATACAAAAGAATTTAGTATTGAGGTTTACGAAGATTGATCATTCAATCCTGAGACAAAGTACCATTAAATAAATTTACTCCAGCCATACAATCACGAGATATATAGAATTAAAATCAGCAAAATAGTTATACAAATCATAACTATGTGAGCAAAAGAATCTCCGTATCAAGTCTGTATTAGTGCAAACAATGTTTTTCAACAACTATTTACTCCACAAAGTCATTTATTTTGATAAAGTACATTTTTTGATCGCCTTCTCTAACAATTACATAAAACATCGGAAACTATATGTGAAGAAAACCATGTTATTCCACATAACTTAAAATGAAAAAATGGCATAAACTTTAAAACATAATAAAATAAACAAACTTTTTAACGAGACTTGAGTTTCGTTTGTATTAGAAGGTACTGACGTGTTTGTGCTATCATATTTACAAGCCAGTACAGCTAAAAACCTGAGTCAATGTCTTTGACCTTAACCTCAGTTTTAAAGTGCTGACTATCAACTTGTTCATTGGAATACAAGTAACTAAAATCTGGTTAAAATTCACTTGAATGTGAACAAATCACTGTGTTCATAAGCTCAGTGAAGTACAAAAATTCAAGCAATCTATTTGACTTGACCCAAAGGTCAATTAGGTCTGGCTGACAAGACTCCTTTACAAATGTGTAGATATATTGGTGGTCCCGATCTGCACCATTTTCCTTCAGAAGCATTTAATTATTGCAAAAAGTGTTTTATTAAAACCCTATGTGAATGCCACTATTCATGCAAGAGGAATATTAATAACAATATCTTCAAGATCGCCACGATGGTGCCACGTTGGAGCTCAGATGAAGATCATTTTCTTCCCAAACCAGCTACATTTTGACAGTGTGGTTTTTTAATGAAAATTTCATGTTGATACACCATCCGTTCAGGAGAAGAAGCCAGATGAACATTTTTCGGATAGCCGTCAAGATAGCCATTTTTGAGTTTAGGTTAGCATCATTGCTGCATAGCAATAACTATAGAGGCGGAGATATTTTCATGAATCTATAGTGTATTCTCGTACAAATTGCTTTCCTCTGAAACTCAGAATAGAAAAACACTTGAGGAATAATAAATTAGCTTATGTTGATGACCCTGACAATAATGAAGATGATGACAATTATTGTTATAATGATGAAGAAATAGTAATATCCGTTAAAGGAGGAGGGATTCGGAAATAATTCAAACATTATCATTATTAATAATAGGTACATTATTATTATTATTATTATTATTATTATTATTATTATTATTATTATTATTATTATTATTATTATTATCAAATGTTATTATTAATATTATTATTATAACTTGAGGATGGGGTGGTGATACCGCTGATGTTGTTGCTGTTGTTTTGGTTTGTTCTTACAGCTCCAAAAATGTGCGGCGGGAAGGAAATGTTAACTACCTATTTAAAACGAATATTAATCCAGAATCTCAAGCAAATTTCACATTATGTGATCCAAAATTGTAATCAGTCATTAACAAATAGTATCAACGTGTCGCTCCTACGTCTCGATGCATTTCTTGAAATATGGTAACTTAATTTCCTTAGAGCTTTTTCTTGAAATGTTATCCTTCAAATAGTATAACCACCTGAAATAAAGTAGTAATTACCTGCTGCTCTTTTGTGTACTGTATTTGCTCCAAAATGGAGATTTTGATACACTGTATTATCCATTGATCTGTAAAAGAAACATAACTTGTCAGTTTCTGATAAAGAAGAGAAAGAATTGAAAGCAATAAATCAGAGATGTTATTGAAATCAAAATTAAACGTCAGTTGCAGGTACAGATAACCGTGCGAGTAACTATATTTTCAATTAACGAAATGCAGTAAACGTCAGATTTCGTATTAAAAGACAAAATCTTGTAATAAATAAATTTTTTCTTTTGCATTTTTGTTTCAAGATTTGTATTGGTTCTAAAATTACCTTTAAACACCATTTCTGTCCAATTGTTGATCTTAATTCAGATATATTAATTCTGAACCCACCAGAGTACAAAGGAAATACAACGTACTCCCTAAAATATAATTCTGTTTGGAACATTTTCGAGTTACAACGGCTGCGCTAGCTTATTTTATTCTCCATAAAAGACAACTTTCTTAGCAACTTATGTTTAAAACAGACAGTTTTAAGATAGATGTAACGATTTAACGGCTTTCCTGAGCGACCTGACATGCTTATTGGTAACAAATAAAACCCTTAAAATGCGGTTGAAGTGCAACAAATGCCAATGCCCATTTAATAGCAAAAATCCGACATAAAGTTGAATGTTAAGTTATATGTCATTTGTTTAAGATTAAAAATTGCGACAATTACTTCACAATGAAACGCAAATTTTCAGTGCAAATGAGACTGTATGAAGTTTCAATGTGGCGTAAAGATATATAATATAACATTTTAGACATCTCTACACAAATATCTAATGCAGCGATTACTTATTTTTGCAAATTTTAAACGTTCATGTTTACTTTGAGAATCTGCCAACTTTGATTCTCCATTTTGTGTTCTAAGGTACGAACGTGGGTGAAAATATAGAGGCATCAATGTATTTAGGCATGAAAATTATGACTTTTAGACATAGCGAAATATAAATATTCCACAGCGAAAATACCATGCTAGTCCTAAAAGACCAAAACACAAATTTGTGCTTCTTAGTTTATCATCGAATTGTTTCGCGGCAATTTTCTTTCTTGATTCGTTACTTTTCGTTTATTGACCTTATCGTTACAATGGCAATATTTGTTTATGATGTAGGCAGCATCCTAATCACATTCCTTAATTTAAAGTTCGAAAAGACGAAATGTGAATGCATCCCTCGAAAAATGCAAGCTCTTTTACAACTCAGCTGTGTAATCTAACATTATAAATGTTATGTATGATGTTTATATACTATTATAGATATTTTAGGAAATTATAAATGTTTCTTGACTTTAATATTTGCTTAAATCTTAATGTTGTTTATCAGAAAAAAACATGTTTAGTGGACAGTTTTTCAGTTTCGACATTACTATCAGTCTTGTAAAGAGCTATTACAGTTGTGGAAAGTCATTCCAAATTCTAAGAGAGGAATTATTTAGAATATTCATTAGATTATAACAGAGCTCATAAACTTTTGGATTTTGGATTTTTAATAAATGATTTTGGAATTTATGTGAACTTATTCAGAGATATTTTGGAGTACTTCATTTTGACATCAGCACATTAAAGACTACTAGTACATCAGAACTTTTGAAGACCATTGGCACATCATAACATTCAAGGATACCCGTGCATTCGGAACATTCAATATTTAGGACTTGTGATAAGAACACTAATTCTTATTGGATTATTTGGATTTGAATACACATTACTGTAAGTTTTTTTTATATATTTTTCATCTTAATTATCTAGAAATAAATTGCATGCTGATTTTTACTTGATTTGTTGGTTTCACTTTCTTTCTGTTACATTTTTCTAGACCATAGAGTCGTAACAGAAATTGGGGGCTCGTCCGGGATATAATTTTTTAAGGCACATTAGAGATATTAAAGTTATCTTTGAAATTCATATTTATTTTGTCTCGGAATTTTTTGTGTGTCTTTGGCAAAGATTTGAAATAGAGAACTTTTTTGTGTGAAACAAACAAGCATTCACAATGGCATCTAATGTTCAGAATTTCATTTCAAAACCTGCCATGGAGGGGTTAGAGTGTATGAGAAAGGATGAGTTGCTCGAACTTGCCAGAAAATACAGTCGGTCTGAAGCAAAAGCATCATTGACAAAACAGGAGATAAGAATTATTTTAATTCAATATTTAGTAGGAAAGGAAATTTTGGATAATAGTGCTTTAAGTTTGAAGAGAAAGCCTGTATCTGGTTCTGACAGGAAATAAAGGTAATTAGAGTTAAAGAACCAGATGGATTTAGAATTAGCAAAACTTCAGATTCAGAGAGAGAGAGAGAGAGAGAAAGAAGAGAGCTAGATGCAGATGGAGAGAGAGAGAAAGAAAAGAGGCCGATACAGATGTAGAAAGAGGAGAGAATGATACAGATGCAGTGTGAGGAGAGGGAGATGCAGAGAGAGAGACAGAGAGAATGAGAAGCTTTGTGAAATGCAATTTAAATTAAGAGAATTAGAACTGGCTAACAGAGCACACTCCACTTATTTAAACACAAGTTCAGGTTTTGATGTTACTAGATACATTAGGTTTGTAACCCCTTTTCAGGCAAAAGAAGTAAATAAATATTTTCTTCATTTCGAGAAAATTGCTGAAAACTTGAAATGGCCCAGAGAGCATTGGACTTTGTTATTACAAAGTGTACTTATTGGCAAAGCTCGTGAAGTCTAAACTTCACTCTCAGTACAACAAAGCACTGATTATGATGTGGTTAAGGAGTAAATTTTGAAAGCTTATGAGTTGGTACCAGAGGCATATCGACAAAGGTTTAGGAATTGTAGAAAAGAAACTGGACAAACTCATGTCGAATTTGCAAGGGGAAAAGAACAACTATTTGATAGGTGGTGCTCAGCCAGGAAAGATGATCAAAATTATGATAACCTCAGACAGCTCGTATTAATTGAAGAGTTCAAGAGGTGCATCCATAGTGATGTTAAGACCTATCTTGACGAGCAGAATGTGGAAAATGCTGCTCGTATGGCTGATGATTATTCCTTGACTCACAAAATTTCATTTGGCAATAAGTCGTCCTCTCAGCAGTTTTCTGGTAAAAAACCATATCAATCTCATACGAGTACTTTCAAATTTCACAACAGCACAACTGCTAGGAATCAAACATCCGATAAGACTGATCAGAAATCCTTATCTCTTCCTACGTGCACTTATTGTAAAATGAAATGGCATGTTATTTCTGATTGCTTCAAGTTGCAAAATAAGCAACAGAGTAAAGACAGAGCTTTTCGGAATGCTCTTATTTCAAAGAGGTCATAGTCACGGTCTTGTATTGAAAGCAATACATTTGTTGGGTCAAACAAACCCCAGTCTGATTTTTTTTTTGGAGGCTTATGAACCTTTCATGTCAGAAGGTTCTATATCACTTATTGGTGATTCTGCCAAGCCTATCCCAGTTAAAATATTAAGGGACACTGGAGCTTATAAGAGTCTTTTATTATCAGGTACTTTGCCTTTGTCTGAGGAGTCTTCTTCAAGTCAAAGTGTTCTAGTTCAGGGAGTAGAGTGCGGCTTTGTAAATGTTCCTCTTCATTGTGTCAATTAGGTATCAGACTTAGTTTCCGGACCTGTGACTGTTGGAGCAGTGACTTCTTTACCCATAGAAGGTGTTCATTTATTACTAGGCAATGACCTAGCTGAAGATAAGGTTGTGGTTAATCCACTTGTAACTGACAAGCCGTGTTTGGATCAGAAAGTTGATCCTGTCGAAATTTAAATCCCTGATTTGTACCCTGCTTGTGCAGTTACTAGAGCTATGGCAAAAAGAGCTCTTGAGGGTGATGTTGATCAGGATATTATTCCTTTAGCTGACACATGTATTGGTCAGCCATTTAATGAGGTCACTTTCTCCTCAGGTATTGATCAATCAAACGGTATTGATCACAGTGATCCTTTTTGGGCAACTCATTCTCTTTGTTCTAATCAAGGTGACAAACGACAATCCCTTGTCGTTGAACAGGAGCAAGATCCCGAGATATCTTGTTTGTTTCAGAGGGCTATTAGTGAAACTGAAGCCACACAAGTTCCAGTGTGTTACTTTGTGCAAAATGGGGTCCTTATGAGGAAATGGAGACCACCTGAGGTACCCGCTGGTGACGAGTGGTCAGTGAGCTATCAAATTGTTGTTCCAAAGTCATATCGACAGGAAATTCTTAATCTAGACCATGAAACTAAATTGGCTGGTCATTTAGGAGTCCGTAAGACTTATCACAAGATCTTGAATCATTTGTATTGGCCGAAATTCAAAAGTGATGTTTCTAAATATTGCAGATCTTGTCACACTTGTTAAATGGTAGGAAAACCCAATGAGAAAATACCTAAGGCTCATTTACAACCTATTCCTGCATTTGGTGAACCATTTAGTAGAATAATGGTAGACTGTGTTGGTCCTTTACCTAAAACCAAGTCAGGCGACCAATACTTGTTGACCATCATGTGTGCATCTACAAGATTTCCAGAGGGGATTCCTCTGAGAAAAATATAAACTAAAACTAAAACTAAAACTATTGTGAAAGCTTTGGTGAAGTTTTTTTACACTTGTTGGTCTTCCCAAATCTGTCCAGTCGGATCAAGGGTCAAATTTTATGTCTGGAATTTTCCAACAAGTTATGCATGAATTAGGCATTCAACAGTTTAAATCTTCTGCTTATCACCCTGAAAGTCAAGGTGCTTTGGAAAGATTACATCAAACTTTGAAGAATATGATTCGATCATATTGCTTTGATTCAGAAAATGATTGGGATGAGGGTGTTCATTTGTTGTTGTTTGCTGTTAGGGAATCAGTTCAAGTGTCGTCGGGTTTTAGTCCCTTTGAACTAGTTTTTGGACATACTGTCAGAGGACCATTGAAATTATTGAAAGAGAAACTTCTTTCAAATGAAGATTCAAAAATTAATCTTCTTGACTATGTTTCTGATTTCAAATACAAGTTGTCTAAGGCCTGTGAAGTAGTAAAAACTAATCTTCACACCACCCAATCAAAAATGAAATCAAGGTATGACAGAAATACACAGGAAAGGAGTTTTAAACCTGGTGACAAAGTTCTAGCTCTCTTGAGCATACCTCAGAATCCTCCTCAATCTAAATTTTAAGGTCCTTATACCGTTGAAAGGAAAGTAAATGACTTAAATTATATCATTTACACTCCTGGGTGACGGAAACATAAACAACTTTTTCATAGAAATATGTTAAAAGAATATTTTAACAGAGATAGCCCAGCTAATTATTCAGTTAATTTAGTTGTACCTGTCCCACACAGTGAAGATATCAACGATGGAATACAATCAGACTATAGTGACTCTGGTATAACCAATCTTCGGAATTCAGAAATATTGAACAATCTAGACCAGAAACTTTCACATCTACAACAACAGGAAAGAAATGAACTAAAAAAGCTATTACGTGACTATGAGCACTTATTTCCTGATGTTCCAACACGAACAAGTAAAATTTATCATGATGTTGACATTGTAGATTCTGCGCCTGTGAAACAGCATCCTTATAGGATGAATCCAATCAAACAGAACTATTTGAAGAAAGAAATTCAGTATTTACTGGAGAATAATTTCACAGAACCAAGTAAAAGTAACTGGAGTTCACCATGTATTCTTGTTCCCAAGCCAGATAATACATTCCGCATGTGTACTGACTATAGAAAAGTCAACAGTGTCACCAAAACTGATTCATTTTCAATCCCAAGAATGGACGATTGCATTGATAAAATTGGAAATGCGAAATATGTCACCAAGTTTGACCTTTTACAAGGATTCTGACAAATTCCATTGACGGAAAGGGCAAAAGAAATTTCAGCATTTGTAACTCCAGATGGACTTTATCAATATAAAGTCATGCCGTTTGGAATGAAAAATTCGCATGCAATGTTTCAACGTCTGAATAACATGATAACATCTGGTTTTGATAATTGTGACACTTATATCGATGACGTCATTATCTACAACAACACATGAGAGGATCATTTGGAAACCATTAGAAAATTCTTTGATCGACTCAGCGATGCGAATCTGACAATTCATTTGAGCAAAAGTGAGTTTTGCCATGCTTGTGTCACATTTTTAGGACGTATTGTGGGACAAGGTCAAGTTAAACCTATATAAGCTAATGTCAAAGCTATCTCTGAATTTCAAGTACCAATTTGTAAAAAGCAACTGATGCTATTTCTAGGTATGGCTGGATATTATCGGAAATTTTGTTCAAATTTTTCCAAAATTGCTGAACCTTTGACAAGTTTGTTGGGCAAGAGAACCAAATTTCATTGGTCTGACAAGTGTCAGGAATCTTTTGACAAGTTAAAGGCCATGCTTAAGAATGCACCAGTTCTTTCTGCACAAAATTTCAGCCAATCATTTAAATTATCTGTTGATGCAAGCGATGTAGGGGTTGGTGGAGTATTGATTCAGGAAGACAAAAGTGGTGTGGATCACCCTGTGTGTTATTTTTCTAAAAAACTAAACAAGCACCAGAAAAAATTATTCCACAATTGAGAAGGAATGTTTGGCTTTGATATTTGCTTTACAGCATTTTGAAGTTTATGTTACCTCAGCTCTTTCTCCAATTATTGTGTACATTGATCACAATCCCCTTACTTTCATCAACAAAATGAAAGATAAAAATCGGAGATTGTTGAGATGGAGTTTAATATTGCAGGAATATAACATTGACATCAAACACATCAGTGGAAAAGACAATGTGATTGCAGATGCACTCTCACGTGCATAGAAATGTTATATTGCTTGATGCAATTAAGTTCAGTATCATAAAACATTTTCTTATGTAATTTTGGTTATTATAGTATTAGATGTATATTCAAAAGAAAGCTTTATTGCATAAATCTTTTTTTTTCTTTATGAGGGGAGGTGTTATGTATGATGTTTATATAATATTATAGATATTTTAGGAAATTATAAATGTTTCTTGACTTTAATATTTGCTTAAATCTTAATGTTGTTTATCAGAAAAAAACATGTTTAGTGGACAGTTTTTCAGTTTCGACATTACTATCAGTCTTGTAAAGAGCTATTACAGTTGTGGAAAGTCATTCCAAATTCTAAGAGAGGAATTATTTAGAATATTCATTAGATTATAACAGTGCTCATAAACTTTTGGATTTTGGATTTTTAATAAATGATTTTGGAATTTATGTGAACTTATTCAGAGATATTTTGGAGTACTTCATTTTGACATCAGCACATTAAAGACTACTAGTACATCAGGACTTTGAAGACCATTGGCACATCATAACATTCAAGGATACCCGTGCATTCGGAACATTCAATATTTAGGACTTGTGATAAGAACACTAATTCTTATTGGATTATTTGGATTTGAATACACATTACCATACGTTTTTTCATATTTTTCATCTTAATTATCTAGCAAACAATTGCTTGTTGATTTTTACTTGATTTGTTGGTTTCACTTTCTTTCTGTTACATATTTCTAGACCATAGAGTCGTAACATAAACCAGATCAGTTTTTTTCTAGTTATGTATTTATATATCTATCTATCTTGCTATCTATTTATCTAATGAACAATAATTCTAATTAATCAAAGAAGTGTACATATGGGGATAACTAGTTCAATTATATTTTTCTTGACTTTAGTGTTTTAATACAGGGGTAGCAGAGAATTTGAAAATAAACTTTAAAATTACAAGACCAGCCAGACAGCGGAATTTAGGATATTATTTGACAAATTAAAGCAAATACTGTACCACATATAAATTGCCTTTGATTGTAAATAAATTAAGAGTTACAAGGCAAGTAAGACAATGAAGAAAATCACGAAATTAATTTGAATTGTTTCCGCACAACATAAATAATGGCACAAAGCTTCATTGCATTTAAATCAGCACTTGCTAGAGCGGTGACACATAAATATTTTACGATATTCCATGAACTTAACAATGTCGGTATTGAAAAAAATATGATTTTGTTACAAGTTTGAATGAGATAAACATGTGATCAAAACTATTTGTGTGACAGATTAACATTCAAGGGAATACAAATGTTGACTTTTGTATTTTAAACATCAAAGTAGTTATACTGAAAAGCTTGCAGATTTGTTGATTACATTTCAATTTAATAACATTCAAAAAAGCAACCACAACTTTCAAAGTGAGATAGTTAAGACAATGAAGTATGAAGAAGAAATATATTGCATAATCTCATTTGTTAAATAAACAAATTTGAATACGGCTAAATTTTACAGCACAACTTTAAGATCTCGTAAATTTCATCAGATTAATTTACAACGACTCAACAAAAACAGAGACAGATTTTGTCGAAAACAAAGTTCCATTTTAAAAAAATATAAACGAACACGGTGAATAGGAATATGATGCATTTTTTTAGATGTAACTATGGGAATGACAAAATTTGACATATATCTTAAGTCACACATACATTTAAAATGATTGAAGAAGAAACGTTTGAAATGGCTGTAAATAAAATACATGTCTTGCAAGGTCGTCCCGTTGGATAGGTGATAAAGCCTGAAGAAAATGTACTCAATATAGCATAATCTCTGTATGTTTTTTTCTTGTTTTTTTTTTTTTTTTTTTTTTGTTAAATACTCTTTGAAACGATGAACAAGACAAATAGCAATTTTTTTACATCTGTAACACGATCATGAAAATCCAGTTGCTTATAGAAATGTCGGCAATTTTGGAACTAAATTAAACGTGACACAAAAAGTAAATGGGAAAAAAAGACCGCTCCCGCTTAATCGAATGAATGATAAACTGAACAATTACGAAAGCGTTCCATAAAAAAGGTCTATATTGTTCTCGTGTATCACCCGTGTTTAGCAGACATTATTGGCATCAAGCGTATGATCAATATAACGATGGATAACAAAACAGTCGCAAATGTCTTCTATAAATTACGCTTGGACAGAATAAATGAAAACAAAAAGAACGAGTACATCCACTATGCATTTGGAGCACTTTTCAAAGGCGAAAGCATAAAAATACAGCTTGAAGGAAAAGAATTATACAAAAACAATTAAGGATTTTTCGGAATAAAACTATATTATTATTTTTCAACTGTTTTTCATAGAAACAAACATCTATAGTGGACAGATTTAACAGAACAATAAACACTAACATATGGTAATACATTTTTATAAATGGTTTTAACGTTTTCCAAATTGAATTGATGATTACGGTAATACTCAACATCGATCAATAGAAATGACTAAGTTTAAAGCAATTATTGAGAAAAACAGATCCGGATTAGGGCTTAATCTATTCCGTTACTTGTCAGCCAATAAATCTTAAATGCCTACATGTAAAATAGATGAATTAGTTAGATTTCAAATACACAAAAAAAAAAAAAAACATTATAAAGGGGTCTTTTTCAAATTTTACCGATGAAATTGTTTGAATGGGCATGTAATTTTAGGTGTTTGTAAACTGAAAGACCTAATGTTGAGGATACAGAGCTCATGTTGTCCGAACAAGAGTTCTTTCTATACATCGAACAATTTATATAAGGTCATATCTATAATGCAAAAAGCATGTCATCTGTCACGTTTCATCCATCTCTCGATCGTTGAGATTGAAGGGGAACCACTTCTGATGTCCTTCAGACAACAGTTCTGCAGAGAATGCGGTCCTTCGCGGCCTGTGATCCTTCTTGAAGTGTCATGCCTATTATTTCCGTGAATTGTTCGCCCCAGTTCTTGTCTTGGGATCCTCTTTTCCGGATGCCACCTACGGTACCTTCTGGGATCCTATTAGCCATTCCTAATGATCTTGTGACGTGACCGACCAGCGGAACATTCTCTTGTTAGGAGGTTAACATGGTCATCAATGGCCGAATGGATGATGTTGCCCACTTCTTCGTTTGTGTTGCGGTCAGTGTAGCTGATGCCTAAGTTATATCTATAGCATTGCTTAACAAAGGACTATATTCTTCTTTCAGTGTCATTGTTGAACTTCCAAGATTCACCGGCGTATTGAAACAGTGATATTTCGGACATCGTTCTGTTTACCAAATTAATGTATTTTAAAATTATTTTTCAATATTGAAAGTAAACTTGTAGGTTAGCTTGCAAGTAACTTTTGTTATTGATCTAACTTTTAATTGTTCTTGCTATGAAATTAGAGGTGAAAACATAAATAAATAAATAGAACGATGAATCTTGTGTTGGCAAAAGGATTTAAAAGGATAGTTTGATCAAAACGAAATTATCCATGTAGAGCTGAACTTGGTAGGCAACTTAATGTGATAAAATATTTGATTAATTTTGGCTAATAAATAGTAATCACCTACTGATAAATATGGACTGAAACGAAAAAAATAAAATAAATAATTAAACAGATTTTTCCATTCGACGTTACACTGTCCATCATCAAATATGGATATTTTTTTAAAGCTATTCATTACAGTTTCTCTAAACCAGTTTACAATTGATTACATAATAATCTTGTTTTTAAAAATCGTCGCTTCAGGCGAGGTATTCTGGGGAAATGTATCAGAGACAACCAATATCAAAGGTGCAACAATACAACCTAAATCATCATAAAACAGGCTACAACTATAAAGTATAAACTACCTCTTTCCGATACAAAAATGAGTAAAAAGGTCAATGAACTCCATCCATTATACCCTACACAGCCTACATACACTAATGGCTTTAATTTTAGGCTGCAATACATTACCGAGATTACAAATCGTTTAGTCAGAGATATGGAATACTGTAGATGTGTTTGGAAGAAATACAAAGTAGCACACACAGCTTACCAATTGGGTGTGGGCAATGAAAGAAATAGTTTCGGTAGGTATAGAAGGATTTGAAGCTGCATTAGATTTAGCAGGAATAGGTACAGGAATAGCTGTTCATTTGGGTTTTGTTTGTGTTAGTACAACAGTGATAGGTTTCGTTTCAAAAGTCACTAAGGAAAAAATGATTTACAATGAAGTGATAAAATACGATGAGATAGTACCATCAGCCATGAATAAGTTGAACAGTATGGACATGATAACGAAAACTATCAGTGATAATAAAATTACTCATAAGGAGTTTATTTTGACCATCACTGAGAACAACAGATTAAAAATAAGGAAAAATGAAATAAGGTATAAAAAAGAAATAACAATACATAGACTCAAGAGGTCAATGCCTCACTGAGGGTGGGCATTGATCAATTGAAAAAAAAAATTTTGGAGGAGGCGAAGAAATTGATAGAGAAAAAGATTTGCGATGCTTTCCAACGAAGTTCCATTTTGGAAAATCTTACAATAAATTAGACCGGTCGCAATAAAATTAAACAAAACAAAAACGGCTTAAGCATCGACAGCCTGCGCCTTTGGCACAAATCTGAGTTGTTTCAATTTCTCCTAAATGTAACGTGATATTGCAATCGACATTCTCATTGGGAAAAAAATCAATTATATCAATCCAGTTGATAACATAAATAATAAACTATCCATTTCATTGTTGACACTATACCTTGCTGTTGAGTATTACAATATTTCCGAAAAATAAAATAAATACAGTTTTCAACATGAACGACAAGGTGGAAGCAATGAGTGCTCGAATGCTAATGATTGTTACTACCTTAAAATGTACATGAATAAATATAAGGAGGAAATGACTACAAATGTTGACAATAAACAAAGCATCGATCTCTAAGAATTGATACACAACTGAAGTGTTAAAAACATAAAGTAATAATTACACAGTGTATATATTGGCACACAATGGCAAATTATTACTAGAGTTTAGAAAACAAAGCTTTATACAGACGTCTGCTAAATCTAATACAGTTTGAAGGTATTTGAAAACTAAAATTGATACATCAATCTTGACCAAATCCATTAAAGCACAACTTACTCGAACGGCTATTATGCTTAGTTGCTAGAGTCTTTGCCTGCTATAAATATATTTATTGTCGGTGACCTCATTTCATACAGTGTTAATGGTTATTACAAGCAATTACAAAGAGGTACCGTTAACAGGGTGAACATCAGTACACAAGATGAAGATGCAAAAGTTATAGATTTTTGTGGAATGCCTGTCATTACTATGGATCATGTGCATCTTATATCTTAGATGTCATAGGGATTCCTACGCAGCACAGGTTTTCCTTTAGGCAATAAGATAACCACATAGGAGAAAGTGTTACACTGGGTCAAACAATTTACAGAGACGTACGCCTTAACACTGATATTGTTAGATCTTTTTATGGCTGAAATTACATTTAAAACATTAGCTGAAGCTTACGGCTATAACTATAGTAAATTAACATTAACTAAAAACGAGTCACATAAAATTGTTTATTCATATCAATATGTCATTCGAGTCAGGCTTATACACAGAGTTTAACAACTTCGTTATTTTACCTAAACTCGAGATCATATTACTCGATTTTGACATCAGATTAGAGGTAAACAATAAACGTTTATTCTTCATAATTGGGAAAACCTCAACTTTGCAGTAGCATCTAAATTTGTTACTCTTAAATACGAAAATATAGTCATAGCTAACGATCTAACACTTATAGGAAAGCAAATATCTGTACAAGTCCCAATTGCACTGCTGAGGAAATAATTAGACACAACAAATTCATAAGAGAATTAAGAGAATAAAGGCATAATTCAATGAACCAGATTTACGACACCTGACTGCTTGAATGAAAGATTGAGGCAGCAATGATTGGTTACGTAGACTTTAAACAAGTTAGATGATGATTTTGCTCTATATGCATATTTTGGTAGTACTGATGGTAGACATGATTTAAACGATCCGGATGACAAAGGAAAATAATGAAAACCCAGACAATCCAAGTTTAATGATTTTACCAACCTTCTAATGACCAAGAAAAATATTAGTACATATTATTTGCACATGTAATGGGTGTTGTGAGTATGTTGCTTACAAATTTCTTTACAAATCAAGACAGTACTCATGGCCGTTTTTGTAGCAGATAAGTAGCAAATATGTGGACGTATAGCAAATACACAATTCCTCATAAGCAGAAAAATATAGCACAAGCAGTTAAATACCCCAATAGAACATATCATCGTGTCATATACACACGAGAAACATTAAACCAGAACAATCTGTACAGATAACATTTCCAAAGCTAGGTCTAAATATATTGATTGCATCAGGGAGTGTCTTTAATGTCGTGAGATTTTAATGTAAGATGAAGTGTTGACATACACATATTGGTGGTTACTTGTTTCGTTTTATGAATGCTAACTAGAGAACTTTATCCCCAGCGGCAGCAATGCACACAGTTCTGGTACTAACCCTGCACAGTTCGCGGTGTACGTAAATACATTTAGAATATCACTAGATTTCCAGACACTTACAAATCATTGTTCAGTCTATCGTGCACCTCTTGAGTGGGATTTCAGTTTAAACGCAATATTTGCAAAAGCCTCATCAGAATCAACTACACAGTCAGTTAATGACAAGTACAGAAATGGAATTGTTTTCTTTTATGTCCATATTACAAGGGAGAGAATTATCGCATAACAGACAATACAACTTTATCCAGCCTCAATATTGTTTCTTCCAGACTGCAATTGATAATGTCTTAATATGTGCAAAACTAAAACAGGAGAAAGGTACGCAGAATATTGAAAAGTAAAAAAGTCAGGAATCCAAATGATGTCGATGGTTATAGACAGTCTGCCAAATATGAGTTTGATTAGGATTTTCAATTTATGTAACCACTAAGTATTTATTTGATGAAGAACAAAATCACACATAAATTAATAACGTAAATGTTAAAAATTTGGACACTGACAATCATTGTGTCTGGCTTGCTGTATGAAGTACATACGATAGTAGATCGCATTCTAGTGGTCTTAAATTAAATAGCGTTCAGCATTAACAACTCGCAAATGAATAGAAAAGAGAAGAATATTGTGCTATTAAATGCATATCTATTGTTTGTCCGATGTTCGGGTAAACATTCAAAAGAATTAGCTAATGTCAATCACATGGTAGGCATTGTTAGACAGTTATCCTAGCGTGATACTTTGTGGAGTAAATAATTGTGATAAACTCTGATAGATACTGAATACGTAAACCCTTTCCGTCAATAACGCTCTCATCTGTATCACTTTTCCATTCAACAAGACCAACAATAGAAAGTGGTTATTCAAAGAGACAAATGTGATAGTGACAAATCATGGAGATTAATTAAATAATTTACCAGGGATTCAATGCTTACTTCATGATTGATGACGGTGGGAATTTAGATGGTTTAAAAAAGGAAAGCAATAAAATCTACTTTGACTAGCATTTAATGGTAGATGTTTGGAATATCAGTGTAGGTGACGGTACAAAACTGCAATTCTGTAATCACAATTTCAGAAAGAACTTGTTTGGGTTGTGCTTTACAGCAAGGACGAAGAAAAACACTCGAAATTGTGCTGGATGAAAAGCATGTTATATTGGATGAATGAACGTTTACTTTATATAAATACTTTGAAACAGAGTAAAAAGATCAGACTCTAAATGAGACTTGAGAATTTGTTTTGCTACTGAGTACTTTTATCATACGTGCAAATTGCCTCTCGTATGCTCACGTGTCCGTAAGTTAATGTATTTATGTTGTCAACCAAATGTCTCTTGTCTTCATACATAGACAATACAGCTTTATTTATGTTGATGCTATAGTTCTGGATTGCGTGCATTTAGTAAATACATTACCTATTTTTTTGTTTCTTCCTCTGATTAAATAAGCAATCTGTACACATCTTGAATTTGAAATCCTTTTGATTGTACGTTCTTCTGATTGCTTTGCAAACTTTCTTTTCATCTTGATCAGTCTTGAATGATAAAAGTTTACCTTAACCCATACAACTCTTTAATAGTCATTCTTAAAACATCCAGGAAAGTTCTTATTAATCTGTGTGATACAAAATATATTGTCCTTTGGATACCAACTGGTGTCTAGAATTTGATACTATCATTCTTGTTATTCTAAACGATGTCTGTCTCAACATAGAAGAACATTAGTATCAGTCATGGGTAATCTTTTTCTATGACCTCATTTGTTTTTATAGCTTCTTATAGTAGAGATCATACATCAAGCATTTGAATAACCTAACACTGCAAATCACCCGTAAATTGGTTTGGTTAATCTGCTTTTCATTAGTATAAAACTCACAATATATCAAATATACTGCTATTCATCATCATTGTTAGCTTTTAGTCTGAATTTTGAATTCCGTTCAATGTAGGACTTCAGCCACGGTTGCCATTCAAACAAGACAACTATGTATATCTTTTCCAATTTTAAATCCAACTGTATGCAAAACGCTGAGTTTCTGTAGTGAAAGACGTAGTTGTATTTGTCAATGTCCATCACACATTTCGTATTTCTGTTTCTGTGCTCTTGTAATCATCAATCAACTTCTTCTGAAACTCTGATAAGTCATTTTCTTGGGAATGTATTTGTCTGGAGCTATCAGGTAGTCTTTAAAATGGTTCTTCAGGTGGACTTGAATCTCCTTCAAAAATGGAGCTAATGTCATAATGATAATAATCTGCTATTTTAAATAAATATGCTTATATCCATCTAATTTTTTAATCAGTTGCCCGTCACATTTCTTTGATTACTACAGGCATACATTTATTTCTGGCGTACGCATAGAGGTTGTCAGAATCTAGATCCTTAAAGAATGAAATTGACCTTGACGGTTCGTACTCAACGACGTAGATGTGACCATAGTTTATTTTAGCTTAGCATCTTTTTTATATGTAGTATTAATTATTTGCGTCAGCGTACCTATATGGCATTTATGCTAATTATACCACTTACTTCACTGTCTAATTCCAGTCTCACTGAGAACATGTCTTTGTCTACATAAAACGCTCAAAAAACACCCTATATATTTAAGGAGGCATTATGTACTAATCTAGAATTGTAATAATATATACGTCTAGGTTTAAATTTTTCATGCAGATATTACTAAACTCCACAAATATGTCACATGGCATCAATGCCTTTTTCTTTATGTAATAGTCGTGCAGATCTATACGTGCTTGAAGGATGAGGTGTTTCATAACATCATGAACATACTAATAATCGCAAGCGATATATATGACTCGTTCAGTGAGGAGGAAAACTTGTCTTTAGGTTGAACAGCTGTTTCGTTAAACCTTTTAAAGCTAACCGTGTATTAATATAGTTAAATGTGTTTCTTCAAATATTCAGACTGCATTGTTCTACATTGTTTCAGGATTTCTGTGAACTTTTCATCGCTTTAATTTTAGACAGCTGTTCTCTTAACCATCCGTCAATCAAAAGTCATCAACAAGCAAGAATGATTCAGAACTTTTGTTTTTAAATATTTGTCGCTCACAGACGTAACATATATTTGGTAAACTAATATAAATTTTCATCTTCGTCTGTGAATCCCAGATATTTTGTATTTTTGGTCTTAATGCTTCATATACTAATGTTGCACTTTTGCACAACGCATGATGAATATACATCAAATCATTTTGTGCCCCTGTAAATATTGTTTGTATATCTTGTGGATTGATTTGAGGTATACAAAACCCCCATGATGGAATGCATTTAACTTTTAGCATTCTCAGAATATGTCAGATTGTTGCATATCACTGATACATTTTTGTGTAAATGGTACAACCATACTTCCATATGACAATAAATAATATATGGGACTTTTTACGTATCGTGTTAAATCTTGAATTGTATGACAGGTATAATATTTATTGAGTTATTTACACTGTGACATACTATTTGTTGTTCGAATAAATTTTCAGGCCTATAGAATACTACAAATCAATCATTGTTTGCAGATATATCTGTCTGTGATGAGACGAGTTTAAAAACAACAACATTGAATTACAACGTGAAAGTATCTTTCACCTTTGTAGTCATCATTAGCACTAAATTGACAGATGATCAATATGTCAACCCGTCTCTCTATCGCAATTTCAATTATTCTGAGATGTTTTATGTAATTTCCCCCCATACAGGTGTCCTCCCCTTACAATTTTCATACACATGTGCAGATATATCAAATTGAATTTCATTTTTCCTAAAGGTATTTCACGTAAATGTTCAAAATGCATTTTGATGGTGGGTCTACAGTATCAGTTGCTGTGTTCAAAACAAATTACGCAACATAAAATGTACACCTAATGTCATTTTATTTAAAATATTGATATAAACTGTTTTGTTTTTAACCCGTTTAGGCAAATCTGTGTAAGATTTTCCTCTGAATGGTTGGTCTTTTAATATGTGTAGTATTAAATATTCAATCTTTTCGAACAGCCTTCTTGTACTTTCACCTACTAAATGAATCTCTAGGTATTTTTGCTTTTATATTTGTATCACTCCCTTAATTCTTTTCTAGTTTGGTCACGCAATAAAGAGAGTCGAAATTTTTGTTCACATTGTTTAGTATTGCCTCATCAGTTTATTTTATTTAAGTAGAAATATTTAAATATATATTTACCTATGTTGCATGTATATCCTTTTACATTATCATAAAAGCTGAGCAAAAACTCATCTGCACTCCCTGGTTTGTCAATCTCTTTCCCTGCGGCAAGCCTTTCATAGACTTCACTAATGATTAATGGTTCTGACAAGTAAAGACATTATTCCCTACTAACAACTCAAATGGACTCTACTGTTATTCAGTTTGTTTTAATGAAGTAGTTTTAAATATAATTGACAGATGCTGATATGCTGATCTTGCTTGTGGATGTGAACATTTGAATGTGGTATAAGGATATATATATATATATATATATATATATATATATATATATATATTATAATTTTGTTCTTAGGCATTGAATTGTACAGGTCTAGAAAAGTGAGAGTGAAACGCCTATGATACAATACTAATAAGATCTTAAGGTAGGCATTTATTGTGCATACAATCCGTTGATATTATTTGTGGAATATAAAACTACTGAAACCTGTGGAATCAAATACAAAACGTTTGAAATATCTTTAACTAGGAATTCACATGGACAAGAACACTTTAAAACTTCTCACATTCCCCACAGACTGTTACATTACTTACTACCTTGAAACACATCTGAACTCTAATTAGTGGGCAACAATATCACATAGATATTTTAAAACTGGGTGTCCAATGTGGTGACTTCAGAATGGATTTGTATTGGTGTAAAGTAAATTTAATGTTATATTTTCATAGAAACTCAGTATTAAATGTCACATAAACTTCCAGTTTTAATATATATCTGGAACCTGGACCATTTGAAAAATACGGCAGTATATGTTGTGCATTGCACATAAACCAACAAGTATACATCTTTCGTTCGTAGCAATTCCAAATGTGGTATAATTATGTAACCATAAATGAAAGACTTTTGTATAGCAATTTCGAGGGTGGCACAACTGAGAGGAGTTATTAAAGTTTCTTTCATAAGCTGGACAATCAAGGTTTTGTCAAATTTTGGCTAATGTTTGGCGCTGTCAAGGCGTAGCCAAATTTTGGCCAAAGTTCCGGACTATCAAAGCGGTGGCAAATATTTGCATTGGGCTGGACTACAAAGGCTTAACCGAAGTTTTGCTAAAGTTTTGTATCATTAAGGCTAAGCAAAATTTGGGATAAAGTTCGTCACTATCAGGTTTTAGGCAAATTTTGGCTACAGTTGTGGACTATAAATGCTTTGCAATATTTTAGCAAAAGTTCTTAACTGTAAAATTTTAAAGCATACCTAAGTTTTGAGTAAACCAAATCAGCCCACTGCAGATGCCTGATTTGATTATATGGAAAACCTTAAATGAAATCGGAAGCTGTTCATTAGGAAACAACGGATACCAGTAAGTCAGAAATTAGGGAATTGCAAAATTGATCCAGAAACATATATTGGTTAATAAAGAAAGCAGTGAGGGGAAACGCTGTAGTTGCCATGGATCGAGATCAGTATATTTTGGAAACAGAACGACAAGGAAATGATGTGGGATATGATTAGCCTTTATTAAAATCAATTTACCATGATACAACATTGGAAGTAAGACGTGAATTGATACGTTATGTAAAGTCTGTTTTGTGGACAAAAGAGAATTTTCGACTATTTGATTTGACAGTCTTTATACTAACAACAAACATGATGATCATTTGGTTCTTGTAGACACGTCATAATAGATAATCCGGATCCAAAACGACCGGTGGAGGAAATTTAAAAGTTATTAACCTTTAGATTTATTTTAAAAAATTCATCCAAAAAGAAGGATTTTACCTTCAAATGAAAACGAAATATATCTCCTAAAGAACGATATAGATATGCGCAAGAAGTTTGCTCCAGCATCCGCAAGTATATATGTAACTGAATCAGAGAAAAATAAATATTTTCGAAAGCCCGAAAGCTGCCATATTTATCTGTTAGGTTTATTGATAATATGCTCTTCATTTAAACCCATTTGAAAGAAGAACTAGAGAAATGTTCTTACATCGATGAATACCGCCTCTCACCAATTATAACTAAACTTTAAACGAAAGTGTAGGGTTCTTAAGCATAACAATCTACAAGGGAAATAACTTTGCAAAGAGTGATAATCTGGATACCAGGGAATATTACAAGGAAACTGACACTCATCAGTTTTTATATAAAAAATAGTTTTTATCCACGGCATACTTTCAGGAGCATTACAAAATCCCCCAAAATGAGGTTCCGCCGCATTGTCAGCAATAAAAAAGAATGTGATGACGCTTGTTCTTTGAAGTTCGCACAAATAGGAGAAGGAGGACACACAATCCGGACATTTAGGAAAATAAAATATGAGGGATTAAGAAGAATACATATTCGCAGCAAAACGCACGAAATAATTGAGTTGTGTATTTATTTCAGCATACGTTCAGTCATTGTATCAAAGCATGCTACATACAATTTTATTGATTGCAGCAAAAATATCCTGACGAGTTTGGAACATGAACTTTTGTTACAGCGTATAAAGGTAAAAAGTATTGAAAACAGTTAGCACTTTCAGAATTGAACAATATGCTGCATGTGATATACAAGATTTGATCTATGTAGTGTATTTTTTAACCGCAAAAGCAGTCTGCAGATGAAACTGAAAGAAGTTTAGACTTTAGAATGGCATTTATCGGACGTATGACTGCAGAGGGAAATAAAATATTTGTCTAAATATTTTAGTAGAAACTGTAGCAAAAGTTATTTGAGAGTGATTGGTGTTAAGTACAACATATGCCAGTCCAAAGAGGATAGAAGAAAAAGTTAAAACATCTCGATTAATATTTGTGGATCTGAAATTAATTTTGAACTTCCACTGACAGTGTAACCTCGATCGTCGTTCTGCGCCATTTTATGCTTTTATTTTTCCTGTTTAGACTTATTACTTGTCTTTTGTATTATGCATTGTGCTGGACCATTAATTTAGATCATATATCATATATATCTTTATCTATCCATCTATTTAGTATTTATATATATTTAGATATGTATTATATCTATATATTATATTATATATATCTATTATATATATATGCATATATATATATATATATATATATATATATATATATCCATTTATCTACGCATTTGTCTCTCTGATAAAAATCTTTTTTGCATTCGCATAAACAACTTTGCCTCTCTTTATCCACTTCAAGTTTTGCAAAAATTAAAAGCATTTACGGGTATAATGATTGTCAAAGACATCTCTTATACTGTTTAGCCAGGTAATGTTTAAACAATCATTAGCTGCATATTTTACTTTTTACTTTTTCTGTGTTTTTCCTTTTTTCTATCTTACAGGCAATGATCATATCAAGTTCGACTAAGTTTAAATTATTCAATGACTGCAGTAGCTAAATAGATGAGGAAGAAGTATACCAATGGATCTAGACTCTTCAGAAAGTATGAGTGTCCATCAAATTCTGTACTTTTTATAACATGTTGTTTTCCTGCTGATTGATTCGTCACTCGTGATGTTTCTCTCGTGATTGATCATTATTTCTCCATTTATTACTCACTGTCTACATACATTTTATTTCATAGGAGATGTAATAATTCATTTAGTTTTTATAATACCAGCGTGATTTTGGCATTTGCTGTAATTGACTTATAAACCTTGTTGCTTAAGAAGGTGAATAAGTTTTCTAATACATCGTTTGACGGCACCCACTCAGGTATATTTATAAATCCCTGTTATTTTCTCTGACTTGGGAGGTTCGCCTGTCTGCGGCATGTACCCTCAATAACCCGAGCTCCGTCTGAATTCTTAAACAAATACCCAATCTTTTATATCAACCTTGGCTTCTTAGGTTACACCTAAATCTGAATACCGCTGAATGACAAATATCGTACTGACCTAGCTGTGGCTTCTTCTCTGTGTCCCGCTGAAATATCTGAAACGATATAGAAAATGAGATGTTATGCTTCAGAGTATAAGGTATACATTGGTTTAGAAAATTTGAATGCAACTCTTACGTATACACTTCGTCGAAATAAATTACATTACTTATGCTTTAAACGGACATTAATGCACTGGGCAGGTTAACTCAGATTTATTTAACATATTTATATAACATAAAAAAGTATAAAAAGCAACAAACACACAGAAAAAACATTTTTAAAAAATCAAACAAACCCATATATTAATTATATGATTCTTGCGTAAGTTAAATCGATTCAGGTTTGTGCAAACTGTGCAAGCACGGTCGTGCAGACATGTAACTATGCAAAGTTTTAATAAACAGTGTATTCAGAATGTATTACAAATGTGGGCTAGTAAACCAATGATTCCCTTTGTTATATTTACACCGAAATAGTATTTCTTTTAAAAGTAAACAATGATCATTGAATGGTGGAAAAAGCCTGACGCACCTTGGAGTTCTAAATATGAATGAACCTCGGCTCTGCAACTTCTTAGAGTCTCATAGTCATTAGAAGTGGTATTGTTCCCAGCAGTTTGAAGAATCAGTCTTCTGGCATCAGACCTAAATTGCAAGATCAAAGATAAATGTTATTGATTATGTAAGATGGCATTTGTATCTTTTGTCAAGCACGTATTTCTCTTGCAGCTATCCATTAGTATTATCAAGGTCTATTCATTGTTTGCATATGATTGGACAAGGATTTACATTACTTCGAATTTAGCCAGATAAAATCGTTTCAAATACTACTCTGTTTGATTAAACAAACCTAATGAGTAAGTTCTAAAGTTAAATGGCGACAATACAAAATCTCCTAATATTTGCACTTCTGTAACAATGGACTAAGTAGGAGTAAGGGCACGAATCTAATAATTAAATGTACAAATATGATCTATAAGTTATTTAGTCATAACTTCTAACACTGATGCAGCCTAATTACTCAAATAAGGTTGTACACTATACATTTACTAAAAACAATGTATGTTCATTAGTACGACAAAAGTTTTTTGGTTTTTGCTGGTATATGTCCCTACAACTACCTATCTTCCGTTTAACTTTATTTAATTTCATTCCATTTCATGTTCTCACTATCTTTATTATGTTTCTCACTTTAATACACTAACAAATATTAGCGTGAGTCTTAATGTCAAAGAAATATTCCAGTTACCGCGAATCTATGTCTTCATTCCCTGCAGAGGGATCTGTAAAGAAGGTATTACACATGAATGAAAATGATGTATCTTTAAATTTGTGTGGAAAATAAGCTAAATGTATATATAGTTTTGAGATGAATCCCAGTTTTATACCTAGATATACAACTATCAAATCATAATCTTTTGTCAGCTTAAATATTGAAACCTAATTGCATCGCAAATCAAACAACAACAACAAATAAAAAACAAAAAGAAAAAAAACGAAAATGAAAACACCATCGATTTTACCTGAGAGATCTCATTACTGGCAGTCGAGTGGAATAAATAACATTCTTGTAGGAAGAAGAAAAACTCTATTGCTAATATGATATTATTTTAATCTTATGTTTGCTTTTCATTTTTTAGAACAAAGAGGATTAAAGTGCTAACATCTAATACAAGAGAAACTATCGATTTATTTGCTTGATTACTTCAGTAAACTGCAGTGACAATAGCAACAGGTTTGAAAACAGGAAACATTAAATAAATACTGATCTTTCGTGCAGAGCTGGCGTACCTTGCAATTCTTGATATGGGTTGTCTCCCTCTCTGTCGTTTTGTAGGCTCTCATATTCGTTAGAAATGATGTTGTTCCCACCAGTTGGAGCCACTCCTCCGATAACATCCCTAAAACGCAAAAGTGCAGATATAAAAATAAAATGATTCGACAAGAAAGCCGCAGAATCTAGGGAACTGTTAAGTTTGTATTTGAATTGCTGTGATGGTATTTTGAATACTATTTTTACAGATTCTCTTTTGACTTGTACCTTTCCAATGTATATACCAGGAAACAAACTATATGCATATCATTTTTATCATGCGCCTTTCAAGGAAGACAGCAGAAGCCGTGACTTCTACTTTTTTTACTTTTTAAAACCTAAAAACAAATGTTTTCTGTTAAAGTGTACGAAGAAGAAACTAATTCTGCAAAACTCTGACCATTGTTTAGACTAAATATGAGAGACAAATCTATACTTAAAAAGTTGTATAAAGAGGTTTCTTCAGTATTTTCACTTATCGTGGTGATTCCCTCCCTAGCATTTGTGTAAGAGGAATTTGCAGTTTTTGAGGATATTGGAAAATTAATCTTTATATGTAAGCACTATTTTGGAACAGGCCTCTTATTGTATGCTTCAACAAAGAATATAGATAGTTTGTAATGAATAAAGATAAAAAACTTACAGACGTTTATCTTCATTATCAAAAGAGCGGCAACGGCCATGTCTAAATGGTGCTATATCCTATGCATTACAACTGCATGTAACAGCAGAGACATTACCAATGAATACCGAAAACTGCATTTCCACCATTATACAACCTTAAGACATGCAGTTTGTGAAACGTTTAAAAAACTAGATAATCAATAAGCTCGACGTCTGGTCGCTAACTCTTAAAAAAACTAATTTAGTAAGTCCTTGATTATGGCAGTAGATTTAGAAGTCAAGCGCTCACATGATCGGATTGAGATTTGTTAATAGCAATGCACGTCTCTAGTTTGATATGCTTGCGTCAATTTCACGGTGAGCAATGTTTGCGCCCTAGCTCATTTTTAAGAGAGTGGAATACATCTAATTTATGGGGAATTTGCACAATCGAGCATCCCGAAAAAAAAATCAAGGTCATAGCAAATCCTTTAGAAATAAGGCAATATTTATTTTTTATTTGTATTTTCTATTTATTAGATGTGCCATGTATCTTCTTAGTGTCTAATGTATCTTCTGACATTAGACCTAGATATAAAGTTTAAAGTTAAATTGATTAAGTAAAATGGCATTTTTGTATCTTTAGTCAAGCACTTTTTTCTCTTGCATGTATTTATTAGTATTATCAAGGTATATGAATTATATATAATGATTGGACAAGGATTTACATTACTTCAAATGTAGGCAGACAAGATCGTTTCAAACTCAGACACAGCCTAATTACTCAAATAAGAGGTTGTAAAATGTACATTAAGTAAACGCAAGTACTACGCAATAGTACAATAAACGTGTTTTAGTTTTTGTTTGCATAAAAAATCTATAATTCCATTTAAAACAATATTATTTGGCACAAAACATTCAACTTTGTATATTCTAATGAAATCATATCAAAAATTTATTGCTGGACCCTGAACAATTATTTGACACCGAAAAGATGTTTCCATGGCAGAAATCCGGAGCCCGAAAGATTTCCACGGCGAAATATCATAATTTAGATTTGGCCACGCTTTCGTTTCTGGAATTTTAACCATTGGCGGTATGCATCGATGGAATTATGTTACGCCGACTGTTCCGTATGGAGGTTTTGTTTTGTTCATTCTGTGTGCTTTCCAGCATCATGCGTGATATATAAATATCCCAGTGTTCACATGCTGACAATTGAATTTAGGACAGCCTTCATTTACCAGCTGAACTAGAATATCCATCGGATTCTAAAAAACTGCCGCTCGCACCGCAAGTCGAAACCGGCTTTTGGATTCACTTGTAGCTTGTAGAAGCCTACTTGATGATGATGGATTTTGCCCGAAATGTATCTTTCAAAGAAATATTGTATTTATTACTTGGTGAATAAATTATCTTCATGGTTATCGTTTATTTGTGTTATTTCAGCTAACAATTTGATAATATGCAAGCCATTTCAAACGTGGTGGCTCAAAGCTGTAGCCTTGTGTGTTGGAAACATTTCACAAATTGTCATTTAAATGGAAATGTATGATAGTTTAATAAGGTCAGAACTTATAGGTAGCCATTTACACATAGGTTCTATAAATCTGATGACTTTATTTATATATGGACACAGTTTGCGGTGGGGGGAGAGGCTTTTGTTTGAGCCCAGATCATTGAATTTAGCGGGACTTTGCTCTTATCTCACGTATAAGTGTAGTAAGAGTAAGTGAATGACTTACATGTCACTTATGAGTGAAGTAAACTTCATTTATAAATGAAATGCCTAATTCAACTATATGTTATTATAAGTGACCTATAAGTGTAGTAAGTGAATGGCTCACATTTCAGTTACAAGTAAAGCATACTTCGTTTATAGTGAAATGCCTAATTTGTATATGAAATGCCTAATTTGCAATAAATATCATAACACTTCACTTATATCTCACTCATAAGTGACCTATAAGTAAAGAGTATAAGTGACCATGTATAGGGTTTTTCCGTAAGGGCAGTGAAATGACATTGCTTCCGAGAGTTTTTTCTAACTTATGTTCCAGAAATAATTTACTATTAGTTCATGACAAACACTACATATTTTCTTTTTTAATTTACCAAGATATCAGAGAAACAAATATTAAGATAAACGTTGGTGTGCCGTTCCATCTCTAGAAAAATTATATAGTTTGATTTCATCTCAAAGTCTACAGTTTATATACCACTTATTAGCTAAACAAAAACCTGTACTTAACGTCAGGCAGTTATACTATAAGAAGTGCATTGTGCTCCAATATAGTGATCTTTTCTGTATGTATTATAGGACGGTAGCTTAAATTACTGAAATTTAGAATATAAGTTTACTTTGATTTCCACTTGAAGGGAGATAACAATGTAACCACCCTCTCAGCTGTATAACAGAGTGACTTTCTATTAGGCTGTAAGGTAATGTTGCCCCAGGAACATCGTCTTTGGTTAATTCTACGTATTGAAACCACCATGTTACAAAGTTTGTCTGTCGAGTTTAAGACACTGCCCACTCGGGCTATTTTTAGGCATGAAGTCATTGCACGTTGCGTCACATCTGCCTAATTCGTAAACTGCCCTATTCTCTTTCCTACAATGTAGTCAAAAATTAAGATGTCAGCTTCATAACACTCAGATGTATATAAGCCAGTTGTCAGTGTAAAGCTATGCTAGACTACACATAGTGTAGTTGGATACTGACATTATAACAGAACCTTTTATGGGTAGAGGGGACAGCTTTTATAAACAAACAGACTCCTCCCAGTTTTTTCTGTGAAAGTACAAAGACATAATTATCAATATATTTTTCAATCTGTAAAGTGCATATTCAATTTATCCTTTCCTGTCATTTAGAAATTGACTCAACTGCATGTTGACAAGTCCTCTTTACACATGACATATAATGGTCTACTGCTAAACCTGACTTAGGCAGGAAACAAACTCTCTGGTAGAGGTTAACTTGTCTCTTTTACAAATAATGTAATCAATTTATAATATGCATGCAGTGTTGTGGCCTCTTTTGACATACAACCTGTCTTGGGAGATTATTTTTGTTTGGCAGCAGTGGTGTTCTTTTAAGATGGGCTATCTACTTTTACGGATATCCTGGACAGGGTCTTTATGGTATCATGTCCATGTGACATTGCCAATACTAAAAGGGTTACAAATCAATGAAAGTAGTAGGTAAAATATGCGTAGGGCTTTTAATGGAGATAAGAATGCAGTTTTTCTTTTAAGTCTTCTATATATATTTTATTCACAAAGTGCCCTGCAAAAGAAGTCGTAGCAGTAGGCATCAGTATTGTAATGAATTTGTATGTAGAATTTGGGAAGTGATCTAGTTGATATTCTAGTTTTGTATGGAAGAGTAATAGTTATCCCTCTATAATCTTATGAAAGTTAAATAAGTGCAGGTGGACTTATGATCCGTGGACACTGAAGAACATTTGAAAGAGGCCCAATTATGTACATATCAAAAAGAGAGTCATCTTAAAGATTTAACAAAAAATAATAAATTGGTTGTTCAATGATTTGAAAATTAAAACAATAATTTTCATGGAAAGGTTTTATGTTTGTAGCTGTATTGACATTTTAAACACATTAATGGCTATATCATATTGAGGAAATGGGAGCCAAGTGCCTTTCCCAAGTTCACCAAGACAGCTTATCCGGGCTGGGCTGGGCAGGTATCGAACTTGCAATTCTTGGATTACAAGACTGACCCCCTACCAACAGAGTTTCCATAAGTCCTCGAATAAGAATTTTATTGCCGACATTATTAAATAAACTGAATAAATAAAGTAAATAAATAAAAAGTAAACAAGTAAATTAATCAATCAATCAGCTGACATTATTTAATTTGCAGATATTAAGGCCTCTTTTGACCATGCCCTAATGCCTCCGGATGTTAGGTGAAATGTAGAGAATAAAATAGATAAGTAAATAAATAAAAGAATAAAGAATACAAGAATAAATGAGTGCAATTAAAAACATTTTAATAATTTCATTTTTGTATTTCTGTCTTTCTCTATTTTTGTCTTTAAAATATTTGTCATGGATTATTTTTATCCCAAAATTCTCCTGCCGAGAAGCCAATGGTGCTAACACAGGTTCCACAAAAAAGAAAGAAAGAAAGAAAGCAAATTTTGAGAAAAAATGATTCAAGGTTACTAGCTGCATTTATTTCTCTGTTTTTTTTTTAATTTACTGTCTATAGTTTACCTCATGTCCAAAGACACTAAGGAATGGTCAAAAGATGCCTTAATTTCCATGGACAGTTTCTCAATATCTGCTAACCGAATGATTAATTGATGGATTGACTGATTGATCCGAATAAATTGATTAACTAAGTAATGTACACGTATCTATTGAGAAAAACTAATAGGTTTAAATTTTTAAATCATCAAATGGATATTTTGTTAATATTTGAAATCCTTTCAAACTATATATATATGTATGTATATATATATATATATATATATATATATATATATATATATATATATATATATGTATATATATACATGTGTATGTGTTATAACCTCTCATTTCCCAGTATTACTCAAAGAAAGTATACTGATGGACTTCAAACTGCAACATTTAAATGTAAGTAATCATTCTCCAATGTATGATCATTACCTGAATAGCCCAGCTTTCCTTCTTGATGACTGTATAATCGGGCTAGAATATTGCTCCAGAGTGTAATCAATTATTATATAACCCACCTCTACCATTGCTAGTCTCCAGTAGCCTTCATAAGCATTATCAACCATGCAGGAAATACATACCAGCTGGGTGTATGATGGGACAACAAATGGGTTGCACCCCCACCATCCTCCGAACCAACAACCACGCTTTTCGACCTCCAGAGCATACACAACTATACTTTTTAAAATGTCCCATCTCACCCCCACCAGCAACACAAAAACTAGGTATGTTTAAAGACTAGAGACCTACTCTGCTCACTGGTCTGTGTCTCTAGAACGTATATACTTTAGATCGCAATTAAAACAATGGATATTTTTAGGATAGTATTTGACTTGTTACAATCTTTCATTTAGAGATATGCTAACACACTAAACATACCTATTAGCATGTGTTGGGGCAAAAGAACTTGCACTTAGATCATATTGGGAAATACTGAGAAGCGTGGCAAGAGTTGTATAAACGGATATTGTAAAGTACACACATAGCGACTTCACAGGGGTGGTAGAATGTATCCTTGCATGGGGTGTGGTATTGGTTTTTAGGCACGCTATGCACTTTGTAGGCTTTGTGGTTCGAAGAGTTTACATGCATGGATCAGGAAAAAAATATTGCTTGGCTGCTTGAATAATTTCTACAGCTAGCTGCTATTAATATTTACAAATGTTAAAAAAGCTTACCTGCTTAGATACACCCATTTTCAATAGCTCATGCACAACAAGCACATGTATTACGTGACAAATACAATGCATTGACAGTGGTTCGACCTTCTAATCCCAGGGGTCAAATAGCACTGCATCAGAACCTTGACTGCCAACAGGTAACCCGTTCAGAGTTTGCTTGGCTTATGACAGCACAGCAGGCAGCATATACCCTGAGGCAGGAATTTGGCTGCCTTGGCTCTAGTGAAATCGAGGAAGTAGTTCCTTTTGCTTTTGACAAGGCAGTACTGCACCTGTTCCCAAAAACCTGGACTTTGACTGGTATCATCATCTTTGTGACACTAAGGAAGAGTTTGAAGTCGATGGTGCTGCGTATCTCTTTAACACATTTCGAATTGAAGAAAAATACCTCCTCAGACTTGGAGACCTTGACACCAAGTATGCGGCAATGGTCTAATCTTAAATAACCAAATGGCCGAAGCACGCACGGTCATCCTTCTTGGAGCTGTTCTGACAGGTGAAAAGTTTCTCATTCGCATCAAGTTTATCATTCAGGATGATGGAGATGATAATAGGGAGGATGGGGAGTGGATGGTAATAGACAAGACTGACCTGAAGACAGAAAACCATAAGGGCAAATAGGTGGTTGAAATTATGCATATGAAACCTGGACTGATGAAACCTGGACTTCTTACTGGTATTGGTTGTAGCAGTATACAGCCTATACCTCATTTGAGAGCCCGACTCCAGCAACCTTGCCTTTTGAGTACTGGAACCTGAAATGCATTGCACATCATGCAGTAGAACACTTTGGAAATGCCCTCTAACGCCGCAATAAAAATATAACAAAATGGGAAAGGCGAGTCCATGGGACAGGTGCAACCATTGATGATGTGGGGTATTTTTTTTTAATTCTCAAGTGTGCAATTATCTTAAAGGATATAGCCAGGAATGACTTTTATAACTGTCAAGTATCATGCTGAATAGCAATCAATACAGTTTATAGTTCACAACAGCCACACCTAGTCAAAAACTCTAAACTTTCCATCACTCTGTGAGCAACTAAGAGTTGAGTACTACAAGGGTGATGCCTGGGACAATATTCAGCAGATTACGTGAGACAAGCCAAAGGCAGTTTGGGTTCTTGTTGGAGGAAACTAAAAACATCTGCACTATAAGCTTATGGAGTGCTTTATGCTGGCTTAATGTAGGTGCTTCAATACCCGGGAGAAGTACCTGCAGATTATCAAGGCCTGCAGCAATTACACAGATAATCCTGATGAGTTAGCAACCAAAGTCTTTAGTGAGGCCTAAGCTAGTGATACTCGAGACCAAAATGGATGGAAGCACACGCTGCGGCCGTTCTGGAGCACATATAGTGGGCATGCATTGACTTTGGACATGGCAGTCTTTGGAATAGCCATGATGGCCGCCTGCTACCCCGGCAGCTTCTTGGGCATGGAAGAGCGTTCCCCATACTTTTAATGGTTTAGTCTCCCATGCAACAGAATGACCCAGGTGGTTTATAACAGATTACTTACTCAAGACCTCATGGGATTTGCATAGCTGCACACTTGCTCTGATTGATTTATCCCCACATGGTTTGGATGTCACTTGAGCAAGCCTATAGGAAACGAATCTGCCTACAACAACCTCAGCTTGGCTCCCGGCTCCCATTGATTTACTTCAGTTTATGGTCAAGACGGGTGTGCTCAGCACCTCAAAGTGACCAAGGTCATTATCTCCTACAAGAAAAAGACCAAAGTACGGCTGCTGGAGGACAAGAAAATGGGTCGCATTATCATAGGCATATTGACAGCCGGTAGTGAAAACAGATGCAAGCTGGTTGGTTATGACAAGGTGCACCTCAGGGAAGTTGTTACTTACTATGATGGCTATCAGCTGTAGTACATGCACCTCAGGGCTTTCATGCTTGGCTACATGTGCATTATCGTTATTAGCATGCCCCATTTGTTTACATTATGTTATGCACCTGGCCCAACTAAATAGATGCACTTCGCAATCCTATGCAAACGAAGAATCCATCTGCTACAAATGAACTGCCCTTGTACGCAAGGACCATGACAGCCAGCAGACCAAAACAACGGTCTGTTCCTGGGGGTAGTGGCATGTTAAAGATGAGAAGTTCCTTGTTCCAATGATAGCTAGCACAGCTTACATTCCGATGCCTGAGTACTGAACATGGAAACGATCTGCTGTCAATGCACCACTTTTCTTATCTCAATGGTGGAGAAGACTCTGGTAAAATAACACGTGCAATCAGCATCTTTCATTTACACAACCTGCTCATTCTTACCCAGACCCACCAACTCGCAAAAGGATATGGTGCTAGTACGATGGTCATATCCATGCACAAACTTTCCGCATATTTCATTGGAATGACAACAAGGAATAAACGCCAGAACGTATGGATCAAAAATGCATTCTGCGGGTTATTATTAGGGATGAAACTTGACAATCCCTCATCACATTCTTGAGGCCGTTTGTCTAGTGGCTAGCGATATGGGGTATTTAAGTGGTCTGCTGTGGTGACCAGGGTCAGCCATTGTCCATAGCCAGAGAGTTGCCACATTAGTGGTTGCACTAATATGTTGACCACTATGAAGAGGCTGAGGAAGACTACTGTGCGAAGGATTAGGCCCTTAGAGACCTAAAAAGTAGGATGCACCTCATATCTGACTGGGTTCAGTACCAGGAGATGCACAAGGCCCTTCTCACCTGTTGCACCTGGAGTTCCTTTCTGAGGCAGTCGAAGCCTGCTGACATGCATGTGATTTCCCCGCTTAGCGGTGTGTGATTGGGTCGAGCAACTCTTATTCGAACAACACAAAAAACTTTCCAGACATGCTGGTTTCACTACTCTACTACCCACAGAATACCCGGTGACAAAATATCCTTGTTACAGTTTCAGGGACAAACGAGCTTGTGTTAATGATGCTATCAATGTGAATACAGCAGCTGCCAAGCACACGTTCCTTTCCGCAAAGAGCACAGACTGGCGTTTTTTGACTATGCAATTACTGTGCATAACTCTCAGGGAATTGCAATCATAAACCCCACGCAAGGTATGAATTGTCGATGACTATGTCCAATTGTCCAATCTTGAGTATTTAGCGTGGAGTACCAGTCTAAACTCATGTCACTGCTGAGGTGGCAGAGGTTATGCATGTGGCTACTGAGCAGAAAATCCACAAGGCTGTCTCGATGAAGCTATCACATATGGGTAGCAGGACAAGACCTGTGGCCATGGTGTAACCTGTGCAGGCCTGCTCAAGTTCGAAGACATGCTCCTATTTCAGCAATAGCAAAATAACTGCTGTTCCACATGCAACAAGAAATGTCATCAATAGGTCTCTTGTCTGTAAGCCATGTTACCTTGATGTTTTTAGGCTGCTACAACTGCCGGCAGTTGCCAAATCCACTCAGAGCTACGCATGCTTGTAGTTATTTTGATGGTGGAAAGAATCACCTCTTGGGTGTACTAGTGCCCAAAAAGCCACTAGGCCAGAGTACAGTTAAACTTTTCCACAATGTCCTGCGCTTAGTGTTTGCCTGCCTCACCTGCACGCTATGCTTGGCCAGGAGTTGCGACATTGCACCCATAAACTCCTAGGCAAGTTCAATCTGCAGCAAATTGAGCCACTTTCGATGCCCCCACTTGAAGATATGTGCCAAAGCGCCAGAGAATTTGTAAGCCCTCTTTTTGGCCAACCTTGTCATGTGGCAGAAGCAAGAGGTTGGCCCGGTGCACCTCATTAGGATTTGAAACATTTAACAAAAACGGAGCAATTCTGCACAGTGCCAGCAGGTGAATCTCCCACATAGTCTGGTTTTTAAGCCATGCCATGGCAACATCTTGTGAGGCTTTGTTGGTTTCTGCCAGCTTTTTATCACTGTGATTCCCTTCCAGTAACCTAGCATGCTGTAATATATTGCTACAAGCATAGTATCCATTGAATTTTTGGTTTTAACAAGTTTAGCAGTTTGCCTTGCTTTTTCACTGCGATATCTCTTTAGCTATGAACGAACGGCTCATACTCAAATTCAACTGCGCAATTAATTGAATACACTTGCTAGGTTAGAATATAATCTATGGCAGTGAGTTATCGCAGGATACGCACTATGAGATCGCACTAATTTCTGCAGATATATGGAACTCATTTCATAATGTTACAACTAGCAACAGCAAGTTCAGATATCTTATTTCTGCTAATGATGCAGGAACATTGGTCATTGTCATTCCAGGTGCGTACAACATTATTGGCATCGCTGATGAAAAAAAAAGAATGATTGGCAAAAAAGGTCATATTGTTATCTATAGCATCAGTCCTAATGCACTGCCCGGATCACTGATGACAATAATACTTTCTCCGCTAATTTACTATCACATCATCAATGTATACAGCATACCAGAAATCGCAATATCAATTATGGACCAATCAGGAAACAATGTTAACCTTGATAATGAGCAAATAACTTTTATCTGCATTTCCGAGTGCAAAACTAAAACTATGTAACCATTTTGTATCAATTATGCCAATGCGAATTAAGCGCAGAAAGATCATAAGAGGATTTTTATCAACGCTGTTTTCAAATCATTTAAGGATTGTGCCAGGCTTAGTCAAACGAATTGCTCCTCTTGTCAGTAGTACTTCAAAAAGTGCCGATTCAGCAGTAGGATCAGTAGCTGGACAACAAATCGTGTCAAAGATTATTGGAGCACCAGCGCCACAGTTTCCCGTTGCGTTGGAGCCCATCAAATAAATCATCAAAGAAATCACGCCAACAAAAGAAGCTGAACATGTGATGAATAGTACAGCCAAACAAATATTGTCCAAGCATGGTAAAGAAAATATTAACCAATTATATATGCGATTGGCGCCAATATCACTGCCTAACCTCTCAACTATTATGGTGAGCGCTGGACTAAAGAGAATTGAATGTAATAAGGATGTATAAACATGCTGTCTAGATTTACCCCAGAGTATTTTAAGCTCTTTGATGAAGTGCTAATTGACGAATCAACATCTGAGTACGAGTATGTGGAATATTTGGACAAGACTCGTATAAAATGAACAAACCTGGACAAGAATTATTAAAAGGAAATGAAGATGTTTACTTGTTGCGTCATAAAGCTTTTCTTGAAGTCAGAGGTAATTTGCAAACAAGTGCTACTCCACCTGCCAGTTTATATTCTGACAGGTGCACCTTGTTGTTTGGCATCTCCTTTTGGTGCAGTGACACTGCAACAAGTGCAGTCCAGACTATAGTGCTGGAATTTGCATGGTCATGACTAGAATCCAATCTTCTCCTTCCGACTTCCAGCCATATTCTTGTGGTGATGTAATCTCAGGATTTGCTGTGGTGTCATTGTTCCAGATAAAGGCCTGGTAGTGAGCCTGTAGAACTGCTTGACATCTTGTGTAAGTGGTAGCCTTTCTGATTGTGCCTGCTTCTTTGTGAACAGCCACCACCTCAACTTCTCCACCTTTGAGGTCTGAGTTTGAAGTAGGTACACCTTACAGATGAACTGCTCGATAGCTGCAAAGGTGTCATTAGTAGGCACTGAGGTTGCGCCCAAGTTTGTAAGTGCAGTTATACTGTCATCACTGGCATCTTGGAAACCCTTCCAGAAAGCTAGTTTTCCCTTTTCTGCAAAACTTGTACCACTGGTGGCATGGAATCCTGGCAAGGTCGCAACCTGACTAAGTCCAATGGCTTCATAGATGGGTCTCAGTGGGATGTGATGTGGTGCCTCTGACCTGTTCCAGCTACAAAGTTGGTGTCCTTGCATAATTTTGGATACTGTCAGATAGACAGCACAAAGATTTTGGTATCTGGTGAGTGAGTGCTGATGCTGGAAGCCCCACAGGCTGTTGTATCAGCAGCATGCAGCAGCAGCTTTTGTACTGGCTTCTTCTTGCTCACTATGAAGGTGGCTTATAACCCTGTGACTTGTTTGGCATTGAGACCCCACGCCACCACCATGTGCTTCTCATTCGCTTGTGCCTTCTCCAGCATCTTCTCAGCCTGGTGAGTTCCATCTTTGTCGCTCCATGGCTACCATTGCTATGTTTGCTGAATTTATCATATAATATTTAATTGTATTCACATTATTATTGAAAGAGTATACTGTACAATAGCAAAGATAAAAGAAGTATATTGTTATTTAAATTGGTTTAATTGCAGATAATAATAGTGAGAGCATCTGATGATCAATGTGCAAAACCTGTTTGATTAATGCCGCTATAATTAAACATCATATTATCACCATTTGTTTAATATTTTGCTTGATCTTTGCGTCCTTAATCAGTAGAATTGCAAACTCTAATAATGGGATCATCTGACCGTGAACTGGCAAAAAACCGTTTGATCAACGCCTCAATAATTAAAGCACTTTTGATGGCATTTGCATACCATTCTAGAACACAAAATATAATGCTGACTTGAAATAATGTTGTGATTTTTGGTCACATGGAAGTGTTATAATATAATATATGTATGAATATAGTAAAATATCTATTCAGAAATCAATATTTAATGGATTTAACATGTGATTTAAATTAAATATTTTCAAATGTTTCATAGGTTAAAATGAAAATATGTTGGTTTGCTGGTTCGAGATTTTACTCAAAAGATAAAAAGTCGACGATAACAGTAAAGAACGTTATATTATTGTGTTACTCATCAATAACTCTTTACACAAACTTTTTTGTGTAAATACAATGCGAAGAAAGCACGACTTTCATGATAAGTCAATACAAAACATGGGTAAATTTATATGCATTACTGTTTGACAGTGTAAAAAGTCAGACATGCTGACCCGATTTATGAAAAGTTTCAAAATGTGTTTCAGACATATTAATTTGAATCATAACTTGATATTTTCTTTATTGTAAACATTGAAAAGTTATTTCGGTTTAAAAAAGATCTAAATGCAATAATTCATATCTATTTTGTTCTGATTTCGGCTAGAAATTTGCTAATAATTATCTTTTATAAATTTAAGCGCTGAAAATCAACCTTTTACCTGCTCTCACTATGCTTGCGAAAACAGTAATAACTACTAAATTAAATCAGGTATTAGGTGTTCCATTGCCTTTCTTATAATATTTCACATGGTCTGAATCAGCCTGACATTTGGCCCATTACATAGGCCGAATAAGTCATGGTCCGATTCAGCCAGCATTCTTGGTATAGTGCTAAGAGAGATGTATTCAAGCAGTTTAATGATTAAAGCATGAACAGTGAAAACAACAACTGAACCAAAGTTAGTAAAATGTGAAATATGGGTCACAGTGACCTATGTTGAAGATGAGGGTGTAGTATTCACCAGGATGCATCCTCTTGTCAAGTCGCATGATTCTATGTATAACAGTATTATACAGTTGATATAACACCAATATGGATATGAGCTAAATGCAAAAACTCCACACAAACCAGAAAAATGTAATGTGAAATGTACATGTAGGTCACAATTATATTCTTGTGTTTTAAGGGTGTGGTGATAATAGAAATGCATACAACCACCTAGTTTAATAATTCTGGCGAGAGCAGAGCTTGATAATAAACTAAAGTCAGTGAAGGATGAAATATAGGTCACAAGGTTGTAGTAATCAACAACATAAATGTACATTCCCTCACCACATTTTTAACGAATCTTGGTATAAGAGTATGTACGTATATATGGTGCTAAATACCTATTTGACTATGAACAAAAATGCAGAAACTTAACCTAAGCCAGTACAATATGAAAGGTGGTTCACAGTGATTCTTTGGTGGTAAGTGTGTGTTTTTAACAGAGATACAAACAATCATCTAGTTTGACGATTTTGACCAAATCTCTTCCCCTTCACCATCTGGCACAATGGTTGGGGGAAGGAAGGAACCCAGAAGGGAGGGGGTGCCACACCAGCCTTTTCTGAGTCAAACTCGTTAGAGTCCACGAGGACTGACAGTACATTGTCATCCAGCTTTCATTCCTGTGAGGCAGGACTCTTAGGCCTCGTGTCACTCTGTTTGGTAAAAGATCTGAGGGTAAGGAGAACTGCGTCCCATGATTCGTAGCAAGAAGACTGTCCCTGGTTGCCGATTCAGCCGAAGGGTGAGAGTGCGTCTTGATTCTCCTCAGTCGTTTGGAAGAATAGGGCTTGTACCACCTACTTCTGTACAATCTCCACTATGTGAGAGGACAAAGTCATTATGTGGGTTGGAACATCAACCTCTCCAGTATGAGGCTAAGGGTCTAAAGTCCATGGATGAATACAAGGGAAGGACCAATCACCTCCCTGCACTGGATGACCCAACATCCCGTAGGGATTGAGTGGGATAATAGGAACGGGTAGGGTGCTAATCCGATTCCCTTCCCTAATATGTTTCCTGATCGCAAACTCCCAGTCCCTAGCAGGATTCAATGGTAGTTTGTTGAGAGGGGAGTCTTGACCCAGGCCCTATCCCTGTAGCTAGGGGGCTACCATTACCAGTGAAACGCTACTAAAAGACCAGTGTCCGATGCGCGGTCACCCGCCATTGACTGGCGACCAGGCAATGACCTGTCAGGTGAGTCTGATTCATAGGAAGATTCTTGTTTAGATCATAAAGACTTGGATCATAGCTCTTCCCTTACTGGGTGGCTCAATCCTGTTTCCGAGAGCTTAGAGGATGCTGCTCATCCCTCATGGGAGGGGGGCGCAACTCACTCTCGACTGCTTATTTCCTCCCTTGGGAGGTGCACCATGGGCCTTATGCATCTCCGAAGAGACTGATCCAATCCTCTTCTGAGACCCGAAGGTCTCAGTGATGTGTACTTTGTTCCCTCCCATGGAAGAAATCACATGGGCCTTATATGTCTCCAAAGTGACTGATCCAGTCATGATCTGAGCCCTGAAGGGCTCAGCGATAGATCCTTGATCAACTCACTTGGGAGGGGACATTTAGGCCCTAAGTGTCTGTGAAAAGACTGAACCAATTATTTGCTGAGACCCGAGGGTCTCAGCGATGGAAATTCCTTAAAATTCCAAAGAAGAAGAAGCGAATGCCTTTTTTTCTCCCTTTGTAGGTACATCTTTGTTCTGTGAGGTCTCAGACAAGGGTCCAACGAGAGACAATAAAAGGACAGCCATCTGTCCTTACACAACTGGTACATGCCAGGCAGGTAGGGTGTGAATCCGGGGAGAGGGGGCTGGCCGGAAGGGGGATTTCTTGTTCCCTCACTTACCAACACTTTGTCTCTTAGACATTGCTGTTAAGAAAAGACTATGAAAACAAGAACAAATCTTGTATAACAAAATAATATATGTGAATTGTTCATGGAAACTAGACTGAATGCAAATTAAAACAGCAATACTTCACCTGCCCAGTGAGTCTCTATTTAATATAAATCAAAACAACAACAACTGAAGTTTGAATACAACAGATGTCTGCAATACTTAATTATTTAAGTATTGGTGACAAGAAAGCATAAAACTAGCATGGTAAAATGATTGGACTTAAAAAGGAATACAATCCTTTAAATTAAAATTTAAAAAAAAGGTGTGTGAACGACTAAACACACAATAGAATATGCAAGTTGGTGTGACACCTCCTTCAGCAAGTAGAACTATGCAAAAATGTACAGAATATAATGTAAATTTTGGAGATTAGTATCTCAACAAAATTAAGGCAAGGGAGGCCACAACCCAGACTGGTAGGGATAGGGAGATTAATACTTGCCTGAAAACCTGAAAAAGAAAGGAAGATAAAGGAACTTACTTGGAATAGGACACAACACAATGTGGGTGGGTAACCTAATGGCAAGGTTAAAAAACCATGACCGAAACTGTCAAGAACTCTCAAGAAAGCTTATTTCCAACTATGAACATACTGAAGGTAAATACATTCAATAATTATGATATATGTAATAAAAGTGTCAAATTCATTCTAATAGATGTGAATTGAAAGCAATTTTTTGTAGAGTGCAAATTCTCCAATCATTGAGATAGCGTAAACCAGAGAAAAGATGATGACTATTAGGCATGCACCAGGTCATAGGGTAGGCTTCTGGAATCTTCAAGAATGTCGCATTATGGGAGGATGAATTCTCATCATATTGACGAGGATAGTTTCTGTCCTGGATAGATTAGCTACGCAACAATAACAGATTTTTATTGCTGATAATAAACTAATATGTGTAACTATACAAAAACATTCACCAAATATTCCATCAGTTTCTCCTTTGTATATATTAAATAAGTTTTAAGTGAAATATTTGTGTGACATTAACTCACAAATAAGTTATTTTATAAATATTGTCCACATGTATAGAATATTGAAGGCCTCATTGGAGATCAGCTAATATTTGGCTAAATGAGTTGTACCCTCTGGAAATATATTATTATTGTTATTATTATTATTATTATTATTATTATTAATTATTATTATTATTATTATTATTATTATTATTATTATTATTATTATTATTATTATTATTATTATGTTTGTACAATAATATCCTTGCTTTCTTTCCTTTCCCTCCACACACAGGATCTTACCCATACATATGAAGCCACATACAGCCAATATACATGCATTTTGTATCTCACAACCTGCAAACATTCGCATTCAATTTCAGCCCTTTGTGCTGCTTGACTGCTTTTTATTCCATTTAAAACTGACATGAGGTATGTGAGGGTATTTTCAGTCTTATCTTGTGTAATACAAGGATGACTTATAGAAGGGTTGTTACAAATCAAGCTGTTCAAACTTTGAATACTCCTTTTGCTTTGCTTTGTTTCCTTTTAGAAAAGGTTATTACAAATCAAGCTGTTCAAACTTTTGAATTGGGCTTTTGCTTTGCTTTGTTTCCTTCTCCCCATACGGTTTAGATGTAGAATGTTGATCTTTGTATAAAACAGTGGACTTTGGTTTATCAGGCGTATTAAGCTCTGCCGTATCAAGAAGGCAGTTTTTAATCAAACTTTCAGGAAATGTTTTTAGTATGACTGTTACACTATTGATTCATACATTGTATCATTCAATATATTTGGATATAATAAACTAAAGTGGCTACCTAGTTCACTATGGTGGACATGAAATAAATTTTGTAGGTGAAGGTACACGATCTTAGCCTTCTCATAAATGCAACATCTATGATACTGTATATCATGCTAAAATAATTGCAGACTGCAGGTAACGAACACCTTCAGTCTAAAAATAACCAGCATATATGGATATTTCTTGTAGTAAATGGTTATAATCAAGTCAGAAAGTAGACCACATCTTTTAACTCTGCACAAAACTGGAACTTTATTCAGCACATGGGCAGTACACATCTCAAGGGATCACAAATGTGACAAAATGAAATATGTTTTTGATCAAATCTGAACTTCAGAAAAATATTATCACAAATTCCCACACTTATTTCTTTATGTCAACCTATTCAGCCTTCAACCTCCATTATAATAGCTGCATCTGGGAACCAAAATCGTCATTGTTTTCTACTTACTCTAGGAAAACACCATACCAAATATGAAAATTTCTAATCATTCAGTATAGACAGAGCTCCAGTTACAAGAAGAGTGCATATTACTTATAAAAGGAACTTTGACTATCCTCACTACGGGCTATACCAAGGATCAAAACAGTCATTGTCATCTACACATCATACAAAATACGATAGCTCTCCATCAGTCAGTATAGACAGAATTCAACTTGCAAGAAAATCAGTAGCAAACAGATAGACAGATGGATGGATACATGGATAACTGGACATGTTGTATTGCAATATCTCTGCAAAAGTGCTGACATAACTAGTCCAAAGCAAAACAGAAACTATTTATTGTTTTATTTTATACAATTGTTACTATATTCAGGTAGTTCTGTTTCAATGTATACCACTTTTCACCCACAGATGTTAGTAATGTCTACATTGGCAAAATACAATCTTCCTAATGTAATACATGTATGCATCACTGTAGGAAGGTTTATTGTCATGGTCTTTATCATTAATAGACCATGAACATCCATGATCAAAGTCCATTGTTGTCTATAGTCTGCACATTGTATCACAACTGCAGACATATTAATGTAGAAACTCTTGGTTGCCATATGTTATCTTGTGACTGCATTTTGCCACCCTCTCACAATGTCACTTTCTGAAATCTTGTTTATTCTAATCATTGGGATGTTGAGGTGGTCGGTGGTAAAATTAGAGAATGCTAATAAATGTCCACTTACCCTGCACCAAGCTCTAAAGGTGTACCTGGAAATAAATATATTTGGATTGTCGAAATTACATTAGCAAGTTATATTAAGTGGACACTCAAAACTATATTTTATTTTATACAGCTGGAATATGGGGATTTAAAATGACTTATTTGTAGGTATAGTAACTTTTATATAAAGACAATATAAAAACATTTACAACTTAGAAATGTGTTCATGGAACATTGATGCTCCACCACAGCGACTGAAAATGACCTTAAAGCAAAATTTAACCAATGTATGATGGGCAGATAGATGGACAGAAAAAGGGTAACACTATATGCTCCAACTGTTATGATGGAGCAGAAGAACATCAATAGAGTATTTACAATCGATCTACCTTGTGCAAAAAAATAAATATATAATCCATGCACATGTACACTTTTTGCCAAACCTTTTTAAAGATTTGAATCCTTGCTATGAGTTTTTTTGAGGTTTGTTGCATATCACATAGGTAATCTAACTCTTAAGAAGGGACTTTCAGACAAATACACAGCAACACTGACATTGCACTGACAATCACTTGTGAGAAAAGAATGACAGCAGACTGGTATGACACTGGCAAGACAATTGAATTTCAACGTTATTGTTCAGTGTGCATAAAATAAACCAATTTCATCATTTTTATACTGAATAGTGAACTTTTTGACTGGTGAATTCCTGCAAAACACTAAATGTATATATTGGTAATAATCTTCTTTTGAAAAGTGATATTATTTGATCAAGTTAATATATTGGCAGTAATAAAAAATACTGGTTTGACTCCCTTTATTTCATAAAAAGATAATATCACCAATCTAGTATCATTTTATTGCATGTATCTTTTAAGTACATTACAAGTGTATTGTCAGTTTTTTTAAGGCAATGTATCCACTACTTCAGAAAGATATCCCCTGTCAGTCTATTTGGTTTGTTCTTTTTCTCAAGTTTCACAAGTTTACTTAAATCAATGCATATACATCATTGAAATGTCACAAAATGTCATATATATATATATATATATATATATATATATATATATATATATATATATACAACAAAATCTACTTATACCACTATCGCTCATACGTACACATATATATGCAATTCCAGCATTAATATCTTGACAATGTACATTGGCCACAGGTACATAATGGCACATGTTGTCAATAAGTATAAGACAGGGATATTAGGTACAAAAAAGTATATTTAGTACAGTGTGTACATGCAATTTTGAAAGTACATGTACTGATTAGTATATGTCTATGTAAGAGAGCTGAGATGTATTAGCAGGCTGTTATTCCTCTAATGCAGAGCATCTGGGGTAAGAATTTATGAACTACAGGAGTAACATAATATAACCTTTTTGGACAATCATACTATTGTATTTATTTATTTATTTATTTATTTTTTATTTATTTATTTATCTATGTTATTTTTAGAGTTCTTTATTTTTGAAAAAAAAGAACACACATAATGGTGAAACAGCAAAAATATTATGCAAAGCTTAATGCATACTCAAACGTATACAAGTAACAAAAGCACATCTCCAGTAATGTAGTAGCAAGCATAGGAGTGTGTGTAGCCCTGCTGATACTACGTATATGTTAATAACTCTTGTGTAACTTTTAGCACATCATCTGCCTGTTTGTCAATTATCTCAAGTAAAAATATGTTCTTGTTGAGTACAAAATGAGACATATGTTGAAATTTGTATTTATTCCAATCCAGAAAACAATGAAAAAGGCATTTGTTTTCATAAAATCCCACAATATGTAAGCTACTGTTTCTACTACATTCTTACAGAAACGACATGTGTTAGTTGTCACTTTTCTCACTTTTCAAATTGTACTAAGAAAATTGTTTGTAACCAAAATTATATGTAGCATTTTAGACTGAAATCAATGTAGTTGTAGACATTTTGTTATCTGCAATAGTAACTTTGCATGTTTTATTTAATTTGAGACTCCATTTAAATTTTGATGTAAGCTCACATGCATTTGAAATAAGTTTCTTGATAGATTCTTCAACTACCCTTTTATCTCCAATTAACAGATAAGCAGTCGGATGTAAAATGGGTCGTTGTATACAATTGCCAATAGTTATATCGAACATTTTTTTGTATACACTTTGACATACTTGCCATATTTCCAGACAGTATTGGGAGTTTTTTTTGAGACTCGACGAGTGTGTTTTGAGGTCCCAACGGGGGACAGTGTGCGTGAACCCCCAAAAGCGACGTCATCAAAATGAGAATAAGCAATCTTTTCAAATTAGGCTATAGCAAATGATTGGAAATTCAAATCGGAATTAAATAAAATACCAACTGTCTTCTCTGAAGCATTTAATATACTTACAAACAAAAAAATAATATACTTATCATTGTCAAATAACATCAACATAAACATGGTCACAACCTCACAGACATTAAATACAAGAAATACACCAAGTTACTGTCGTTAAAATCCATTGGACAGTGGAATGTAGTTTTAATTACATGCAGTCTTTGCTACTTTCAATAGTTCAGTAGTTGGTTTGAAGGTAATGCAAGTGTCATTTTTGTTAACAAATATGCCTCCACTTTTCCTTCGCTAATGTGCATCCACATCTATGTTGGCACAAGCAATGGCCAAAGTCGCTAAAAGTGATAAAACCTGTAAGATGGCAATGAATATCCATTTCAAAACAATGAATCTGGCAACGAAAACAGTCAATGTTTGTGGTAGTCGTCTGAGTTACTAAAGTCTTTGACCACCACTATTGTAACGTATTTTCGAGGTTAAAGTCACACCACCAGCAGTGAAGATTTACTTTTTTTTAAACGTTAAATTAATGAAAAAGGTACTAATTTATGCAAATACACAATTTGTCATTTGATTAATGATTTAATACTTCTAAATTATTAAAATTCTATGGTGCAGTTTATTTCAGTTTAACCAGATATTCAAACATGTTAGTGTTTTCATGAGTTACTTGATAAAACGTTTATTGCAAAAATGTAAACATCCAAGGAAAATATGAGAAAGTTAAGGTGGAAAAACTGTCGAAGCAAATAAGATTATCTAATTTTTTAGCACTTCTAGAGCATTATGTACTACAATTTTCCTTTGTCCCTTTAAGATATGTTGTGTGTCCCCCTAATCTGGAGCGTGAGGGACACAGTGTCCCCTGACATTTGGATTCTGCATGCAACACTGCATTAGAGATTGAATAGTGCTGTTGTTCAACCTACCGAAATAATCATGTTTTGAAATTTTTATATGGAGTAAAAATCCGACTTCAAAGAAACGTTGCCGCTCATCACAAACTTTAATAAAGATGGCTTCAACATTCTCATTCAATGCAGTCAGTGATGTGTAATAACATTTGTTTTTCAACACGCATCCGTTTGATGTACTTAACTTCAGACAAATTGGGTTGTTCCACTTAGTGTACTTATCCTATGCAAATTAGCCTAATGGGCTCTCCCTCAGCAGTACTGAAAGGATTTGGCACAACACATCACCCTTGCTATTGTGAGTCAATTCAGTAAATCTCTGAAATGTGTATGTTTATCTCTGAACGCCTTACCTTTTAATTGTCTCTGAAACAGCTGCATCAACTGCCCCGCGGATAGTTTTACATGAGCTATGAGCAAAATCGTTTACTGTTTATACATAACACAGATTACAGGCATATATGATTGTGATCAGGAAATGTACATTTTGTTCTGTTTATTGTGTGGGAAATTTTGTTGTTGCTAAGATTGCTGAAAATCATGTAGTTTTTTTTAAACATGACTATGTCGGGGGGGGGGATCCAAAATTGTGTTTTTCGCGTGACACGTCGTGTTATAGCATGTATGACTTTTATTGTATTTGTTACACTTTAAAACAAATCCAGAAAATGTGCTTTAACTTGGAATGTGTTTATAAAGGTATCATAACTAATCAAAGTTCCATCTACATTAACCAAATCATTCACATACATAATTTCCTGTTGAAACCAAAGTCTGAAAAATATACTATTATTTCCAATTTTAATATTTGGATTATACCATATCTGTGTCTGCGGTAAATCGTCTTTGTAATTTATTTTAAATTTACTTTATAGTTGCCTATATGCAGTAAAAACATCTGTCCAAAATCTATTCAGTTTTTTAGATACTTTTAAAAACAAAATCTGTTCCAAAAGAGAAGAAATTTTCAATATAAGACGAAGATGCAGTTCATATATTTGTCCACTTGCCATCCGTTACTATGAGCCTTCTCAGCCAAGTCAGTTTAACAGAATCATTAATGTTCATTCCAATTACCATTTTCATACCTACTTCCTTATAATCTTGAATCATCATATTTCTTTTCACTTTATCCTTTGCATCATTCAAAATGAATCCATTGAAAAGTTAATCAAGTTCTCACAACACTTTTTGACGAGGATTTGGTAGTGCAACCAACAAGTGCGTTAATTTTATAACTCTTATTTTCCCATAAGGTGTAAGTAATTTTTTTGACCACTGAACCAGAAGATTTTTAATTTCTATAATTTTGGGATCATAGCTTAACTTGAACATAGCATTCAAATTTTAAGAAAATGTTATGTCAAGGAACGTGAATTCAGTAAAATTCCAGTCTAGATTGTACTCTGAACAATATTAAACTTTACAGCCTCTTCTACTACCAAACCAAATTACTTTACTTTTTTTCAATATTTTAATTAAGTCCAGAAAATTTAGAAAGCTGATAGAATAGATCTAATGCAGCTTTAAGTGATTTTTTTCGGAACCATCTAAAGTAAGCGAAGTATCATCTACATATCGAGATGTTAAATAAGTTTTAGTATTTACTTCAATACATTGGATTCTTCCTGATCATATGGGGCAAACTCTATGCACAGATTATGAATATATATGAGAGGGAACCCCCGTCTGCAACCTCTTTTTATGTCAAACCTTGAAGAAAACTGATCATTCACTATGACACAAGTTTTTATATTACTCTACAAGTTTTATGCATTTTATAATATCTGAGCGAAAATTGTAAAAGAGTAGCGCTTTTTCTATAAAAGACCATACTAAAGAATCAAATCCTTTCTTAAGCTCTATTAAAAGTATAGACTTGGTTTGTTACACTTTTTTGTATGAACAATAAATTATAAACTGCGGTTATTTTCACAGATATATCTACCTTTAATAAAGCCCATCTGGTTTGTATTTATGATATGAGGTAACACCATTGTTATCCTATTTGCGATACAAGCAGTGGCTATTTTATATGAGACATTTAAAAGAGAAATTGGAGAAAATGTAATGCTGATATGACTTTCCATCTAGAAGGAGTAGTGATATAATTTTCAAGATAGCCGTTGTGGTGGCCATATTGGATATTAGATTAGCATAAGTTTTATTAAGACCAACTAGACACCATACTAAATCTTCCGTGAAAACCCCATGTATATATGACTTTCCAATAAAGTAGCTATAAAAAAGAATTCAAGATGGCTGCTGTGGTGGCTACACTGGATGTAAGATTGGCACCATTTTCATTTAGCACCAACTAGATATCATAAGATGTCTTTTAGTGAAAACTGCATGTTGATATAAAGATCAATTCAGGAGGAGTAGCGATAACAAGATTTTAAAGATGGGTGCCATGGCGGCCATATTGGACATGAGATTAGCGCCATTTTCATTTTGGAACAAGCAGACATCATAAAAAGTCTTTTAGTTGAAATTCCATACCAATATAACTTTCCGTTCAAAGGAGTAGCGATAACAAGATTTTTAAGATGGCTGCAGTGGTGGCCAGATCGGATATTAGATCAGCCCCATTTTCATTTAGGACCAAGTAGACTTCATGACAAGTCTTTTAATGAAAACCCCATGTTGATATGACCATCTATTCGGAAGGAGTAGCGATAGCAAGATTTTCAAGATGGCCGCTGTGGTGGCCATGTTGGTTGTCTGAGCTAAACCATTTTCATTTCAGATCAACCAGACATCCTAACTCTTATGGTATAAATTCCATATCGATATGACTTTCTGTTCAGGAATTGGAGAAGAGATAATAAGATTTTCAAGATGGCTGCTGTTGTTGCAATATTGGATGTCAGATTGGTACTATTTTCATTTACAACCAACTAGATATCATAAGAAGTCTTTTAGTGAAACCCCATGTCAACATGACCATCTATTCAGAAGGAGGAGTGATACTAAGATTTTCATGATGGCCAATGTGGTGACCATATTGGATGTCCAAACTAAACCATTGTCATTTAGGATCAACTAAACATCATAAGAAGTCTTTTATTAAATCCCCATATTGATATGATCATCCATTAAGGAGGAGTTGCGATACAATTTTGAAGATAACTGCTGTGATGGCCATATTGGATGTCTAAGCAGCAACATTTTCATTTAGGACAAAATAGACCTTGTGATGAATTTGTGTGTAAAGTTTCATTGTAATCCTCCACGTAGTTTAGGATGATTAGCAATAACAAACTTGTGCTAGCAGACAGATGAACATCGGTCGTCGGACGATGTGCCATCCTATTAATTCTTCTGGTTTATGACCAGTGGAGCTAAAAATCTTTGAGAAAATGCACCTTCCATGAAAAACCTTGTTCATGAATGAGAAACAAAATGGCAAATTTAAATATATTTGAACTTAAAGATATAACAAATAAATACATTAATGAAATATGCTGACATGACTTTTATTTTAATTTTCAATACTTATTATACTTCTATCACAACTATTAACAACAGTAATTCAAGCTAAAACATTATTTTCCATCTACCCTATCAATATGATATTCCAACTGTCTTGACATTTTTTGTAAAATATAAATTGCTGTCTTCCCTTTGATTGTAGAAGGATTAGTCATGATGTATGTACTGCTAGTGAACAAGAAAAGAAAAATAGCAAGCAAACAACCAATACACATTGCAAGGAATTATTATAATTATTATTATTATTATTATTATTATTATTATTATTATTATTATTATTATTATATTATTATTATTATTATTATTATTATTATTATTCCTATTATTATTATTATTATTATTATTATTATTATTATTATTATTATTATTATTATTATTATTATTATTATTATTATTATTATTATTATTATTTCAAATGTTATAATTAGAAAAAAAAAGCTTTTCAAGTTTGCAATTTTTCTGTGAAACTGTCAGTTGCAGATTCCATGGTATTTGGAATAGCTGAGTTCCTGAGAGTGTTAGGTATTCAAAGTCTACTAAAGTTGGCAGAAGAAAAATCGATTTCTTCCCTTCAGATGAAAAGTTTAAAAGACTGAACTTGTTATTAATAATATGATACATGCAAACATTCATACAAAGCACAGGTTTCCTCTTTCCAGGAACATAAACTTAAATGCACTTTTTAGACAGAAACTAAATTCATTCAGTGGATGCACTGTAGGTAAATTACAGATAAAATAAAGATAAAAATACACATAAGAGTCTTCACCATAACAGTTACACCCCTATCAATGTAAGCTAAGTTCACAATGACTTTAAACAGGCAAAAGGGTTTTGGATCCTAACATATGAGTGTCACTACCAGGCCTCTACTATGTTGACTTGAATAGTGCTATTAAACAGGTGTTTTCATTGTCCTTGATGTGATCTGATACCTGAGAAAGAAAAAGAAAAAACAAACCCTGTAATGAATAAGGGATATAAAATAACAACAAATTTATTAAGTATGATGCCCTGCAAATGAATATACAGTATATACAATCTGAAATTAAGAAATGCTGCAATAGGCAAATGAATTGTGGTTTAACAGTAACAATTTTTACATTCCAATTATTTTATAAAGAAGAAGAAGAAGATGAAGAGTCCCTTGAAGGGACTGAAACTCTACTGGGCAAAAAGAATTTCCAGAAATTCAAGATAAGACCACTTCTTCCTCTTAACTGTCAAGTGTTGAAACCATCTCTGCTATTCTTCAGTCGTAACAAGATTTTCAAATTAGCTGCTGTTGTACACATATTGAATGTCAGCTCGGCACCATTTCATTTAAGACAAAGTAGTCATCATTAGAAGTCTTTTGGTGAAAACTTCATATCATAATGATCATCCATTCAGGGTGGAGTAGTGACAACAAGATTTTTAAGACAGTCATCATGGCATCCACATTGGATGTACATTGGCACCATTTAATTTAGGACTTGGTGAAAATTCCTTGTTATAATTATCATCCATTCTGGGAGAGTAGCGGTAACAAGATTTTTAAGACAGTTGTCATGGCAGTCATATTGGATTTACGACTGGCACCATTTTCATTTAGAACCAACCAGGCATCATAAGAAGTGTATTGGTGAAAACTAATGTCGATATAGCAATCCATTTGGAGAGGATTAGAGATAACAATATTTTCAAGATATGACTTTCCATTCAGGAGTTGCAATAACAATATTTTCAAGATGGCTGCTACGATGGGCATATTGGATATCTGATTGGCACCATTTCCATTTAAGACCAATTGGACATCATCAAAAGTCTTCTGGTGAAAACCCCATGTCAATATGACTTTCTGTTCAAGTAGAGTTGTGGGGACCCTGGATGGTCAAAGGCGCTCGCCATTACCGATCACTGACATCTCACCTCTCTCCGCGTGGGTTCGAGTCTTGGGCTCTGACAACATGGGTATTTGAGATAGCATGCAGGTAACTTTTCGTGGGTCAGTGGTTCTTCCCGGGGTTTTCCCGGGTTCTTCCTCAACCAGATATATTGTCCGTCATATATAGTATCATGTACTGAAAGATGGCGTTAAACCCACAAAACCACAAACCACAATCAAATATATTTGTGATAAGATTTTTCAAGATGGCTGCTATGGTGGCCATAATGGATGTCAGATCAGCACCATTTTAATTTAGGATCAACTGGACGTCAAATAAGTCTTTTAGGGAAAACCCCATGCTGATAAGACCATCCATTATGGAGGAGTAGTGATAACAAAATGTTTAAGATGGCTTCACTGGCAACCATACTGGACATCAAATCAGCACCATTTTCATTTAGGACAAACTGGACATCATAATAAATCTTTAAGTGGAAACGCCATGTTGATATTACCATCCATTCAGGAGTAGTGATAACAAGATTTTCAAGATGACTGCCATGGTGGCCCTATTGGATGTCATATTGGCACCATTTTCATTACGAACCAACTGGACATCATAAGAAGTGTTTTTCAATGAAAACCCCATGTTCATATTACCATCCATTCAGGAGGAGTAGCGATTACAAGATTTTCAAGATGGCTGCCATGGTGGCCATATTGGGTGTCAGACTGACACCATTTTCATTTAGGAGCAACTAACCATCATAAGAAGTCTTATAGTAAAACCCCATATTGATATGACCATCCATTCATGAGGAGTAGTGATAATAATATTTTCAAGATAATCACTGTGGCGGCCATAATGAATGTCTCAGAGCACCATTTTCATTTAGGACCAACTAGACCATGGGATGAATGTGTTTGTAGTTTCATGGCAATCCTCCAAGTAGTTTTGGAGTAGTAGCAACAACAAACTTCTGCTAGCAGACAGATGGATGACGGACGAGAGATGGACAATGGACGACGGACAATAGACCATCCCATAAGCTCTTCTGATCTATAATAATAATAGTAATAATAATAACAATTACATGATCATTTTCTGCTGCTGCTGTCAGATAAGATCTATTTATAAAAAAGATATACATCTATGCTATGCATGTCATAAACGTTTTGAATGTTTTCTTCCTAATTTATGTAATTGAATCAAGCTATCTTTTCTTTTAGGTTTAAATTATTGGCATTCTAAATTATTATATATTTAATGCCAGAAATAATACAGCACAGTGCAATATTTATGACTTCACATCTCTCTCTCTCTCTCTCTCTCTCTCACACACACACACACACACACACACACACACATGCACATGCACACCAAATTATTGGTGCAAAAACAATTGTTTCAGGTATTCAGTTTATGACATTAAAATACTCGACTTTCTTATTCTTTTATAGTGAAACTAAAGACAGAGGGCTTATTTACTTACATTCTAAACGAAACAATATTAATGACATTAGAAAGCAGTTTCTAGTTATGTGAATAACATGCAGTCATGTACTCAATTACAGGTCATAACTGAGAGATTCTATCACTCTCCCTTCACTCTCACATTCATTACCAATAATGGTAACTTTGTCTATCATATTGAATGCATATCCATTTTTGTCACTCATGTGTGTGAAAATGTCACTGCGATTTAACGTTGCTGCAAAAATCAGGTTAGGAATGCATAATAGATCAATAATAATCCAGCGTTTGTAGCTAAATATTTTGAAATGCCCCTCTTTCGCTCACGTCAACTTACTTGATGCAATTTTCCATAGATTGGAATCATCTAGATTCATTGCATCTGTTCTACTGTCGGCTATTTTTCGCCATCTATTTGATCTATCCAATTCCATGCTTCCATTTTCCACAAGACACATTTCTTCTTCTGGGATGTATGTCTTTGTCACACTCATGTTTACATGGAAGCATCAGTTTATATGGTAACAGTTATATCTGTTCGAATATGTATACAGAGTCCCTGTGCGCTATCTATAGAATTCAAAAATCTGAAAATTTAACTCTGATTATCTAGGAAAGTCCAAATGTTTTGCATGTATCTGTCAGAAAGTCGTATTTTTACAAGAACAACCATCTCCTACAATTTTTTTTTTCATCATATAGAGTAGTGCACCTTTAAATTGATAAATGAGAAGATGGCCTTGTGGGTGTAACCTAAAATGAAGTATTGTCAGTGTACTGAAACAATGGTGGGTTATAGAAAGAGCATGAAACATGGTCGAAGATGAACCAATCCATCCATGAAACACGGATACAAATTTGTAAATATATTGTCTTGCCTGCGATGATGTCAATGCATCCAAAGTAACACATAAATGAACAAATTCTGTAACCTAGACCCCTCACATTTTAGCCATTTGTGATGAATCTGATAACACTGCATGTATGTAAATATGACATATATTCTTTCATACATTTCTTATCAATTTAGACCAAAAAGCTAACAACAATTCACCCTGTGACTTTCACCTCTGATGCCTGGATCCATCAATCTCCAAGGATGTACCATGTACACCAGCGAATCTGATTATAAATTTAATGCTTGTCCATATGTAGATAATGCAAGTTTTTTCATCTCAAAAGAAGCTAAAGAAATTGATCACTGTGACCGTTACCTTTAACCTTTTCACTTCCATACCAGAGTTATATTGATATTCCATGTTAAGCATATTTACTTTGTCAGTCATCCATATAAAGACATCAATTTTTTTTGGGTGTAATTCTTTATCTTTACATTTATAGAACTTACTTTTAATCAGCACCATATAGCTAGTATACTACTGATGTGGTGTTACACCCAATGCATATATACATACAATCCTCCATGACAATAATATGTAGTACTGCCAGACCCAACAATAGTCCCTCGATGGAACTGACACTCTCCTGGCCAAAAAGAATTTCCAGGATTCCAAGATAAGACCATTTCTTGTTTTATCTGCTAAGTATTGAAACCATCTCTGATATTCATGTCAAATTAAATAGCAAATTTTGGTAACAGAAACATTTTACTACATGTCTGAGTTAAAATGTTCACAAGCTACCTGTAAGTGCAGTACAAAATTCTTTGTCATAGCTACTGACCTTGAACTGATATCATAGATAGAAAATCGTGCAACTTGTGTCAGAAAATGTCAAGATATGCCCATGTTTTGGTTAAATGTATCCTTAAGCTTTGTTAAAAATATCAGTTATTTAAGTGGCCTCATCCAAAGTTTTCATCAGATATATCCAAAAACTGGACTTGATGAAAACCCATTCATACTTGTTTGTGCTATCATACTCACAAGCCAGTACTGCTAAAAACTGAGTCAAAACCTTGAACCTTAACATCAATGTCAGTGTGCTGACTAGCAACATGTTCACTGAAATGCAACTAAATATAAATATTTGTGAACATTCACATGTATTTGTACAAGTCACTGTGTTCATACGCTCAATCAAGTACACAAATATGAGCAGTGACCAATTAATTGAACTCAAGGTTATTTAGGTCCAATTTTCCAAACTCTTTCACAAAAGCACAGATATGTCACTTGGTCAGATCTTCACCATTCTCATCTGGAACCAATTAAACATTTCAAGTAGTGTTTTAGTGAAATTCCATGTCGACACCATCTTTCATGCAAGACGAATAGTGATTAGAAGATTTTCAAGATGTTTACTCTGGTGACATGCTGAAGTTCGATGAAAACCATTTTAATTTAAGACCAGCAACATATTGCTCTTCTAGTATTTAAATGAAAACCCAAAGTTGATAAGATCATTCATTACTGGATGTAAGATTGGAAACAATTTTATTTAGGACTATAGACATTACAAGATATCTTTTTGTAAAATTCCATGTCATTATGATCATCCATTCTGAAGAGGTAATGATGGCAAGCTGTTCAAGATGGCTGTCATGGTGGTCATATTGAATGTAATATCAGAATCGTTTTCATTTAGAACTAACTAGATATCACAATATGTCTCTTGGCTAAACTCAATTTCAATATGACCAACCATTCTATAGAGATAATGATAACAAATTATTCAAGATGGCCATCATGATGGCCAAATTAGCTGTAAGATAAGCATAATTTTCATTTAAAACCAACTAAACATCATAACAAGTGTTCAGGTAAAAAACCCATGTCACCATTCAGTAAGAGTAGGAAAAATAAGATTTTAAACATGGCCATTATGGCAGCCATAGTATATGTCAGATCAGCATCATTTTAATTTAGAACCAACTAGACACCATAAAAAGTCTTCTGCTGTTAATATGAGGTTTCATTAAGATGGAGAAGCAACAACAAAATTTCCATGATGGCTGCTTTGGTTCCCATATTTGATTTGGATGTGCCCCATTTTTATTAAGGAACAAGTAGACACTACAGAAAGATTTTAAGTGGAAGCCCCATGTTGATATAACCATCTGTTCATGAGAAATAGTGATAACAAGATTTTAATGGTACTAACGGTAGCTGGTAAGACTTTGAAAAAACTTTCCAAATACAGGCTGTTGCCAGTGTATTGTCAGATTAAATTTGTTGCCAGAATATTGCCTGAGTATAACCATTTTATTCTAGTTTTAGTGCCAGTTTGCAGCCAAATTATTTCTCCAGACCAGTGCTTTTCAAAATCAAGAAAATTAAAATGAATGTCCATAACAGTCAGCATATAAAATTTTAAATCAACAAATCTTAATATAAATAAGACCAACTTTAGATCTATAATCTAACCAACATGCAATCAAACTGGTGATAAGTGAAAACACAGTATTAATAAACTGTCAAGAAGCTGGAAATAATCACTAGTCAATTCTCAGATCAAAACTGGATTAAACTTGGAACATTCTGGTATCGTTATTGCAACATATACACTGACATCACACTGGAAACATTTTTCAAAACGTTCATAAGAACATGAATCGTCCAATATCTTTTTTCAAAACATATCATAGAAAACTAATATGCAAGGAATAATAATTTCTGTAAATCCCACATATTTCTAATACCTTATTTATTCTCAAAAAATTGCATTTGTAGCTGGCCAATAAATCTGGGTTTGTGTTAAAAGTTTTGTATTTTTTAAAATGTTTATTAACGTGTTGCCATATTGAATAATGGATCAGTGTCATTTGTGCAAAACTTAAAGGCTTTCTGTACAATTGTGCTACATTTTGAGAAGTCATTTTAAGCTCTGCTTTGTAATTTTACTAATGCTACAAACCTGAATGGTCCTCATGAGAGAACTTTCCCTGCCAAATTTGCCTGAAATCACTTGAGTAGTTTTTGTGAGGTTGAACATATCAAAATGTTGATAGAAAATGGGCAGACAACAGGTAAAGCATGCTGGATGCACGACTAAACCATAAGCTCACTTTTTAAAACTTGTGTTCATAACTTTTTTTCAGCTAAGAAATTTCCACCTATGGGTCAGGTGGGTGGGTGGATGGATAGTCTCTTGAAAATAAGGAATACTAATCAAATATTTCAGTCTTCTTGTTCACTTTCATGGACTAAAAAACTGATTTACAAATATATTGTACCTTTAAAGACAATTTCTATGCAATTTGTTGTTGTAATAAAAATGATTAAATAATATACCTTTAGAAAAAGATTTACCATTATAAACTAGATAAACTATTACATGCATGTCATAGTGATGTTTAAAATAATGTACAGTACACAAATGTAACTTCCATAAGTCCTAGTTTTAAAGACTTATTTTTGAAAAAGTAGGAATTTTTTAGAATGAAACTGATAGGTATAGCAATAAATCCAGAAAATCCCAATTATCTCTATCTTGTTTGATCGTAAGTATGGAGTCATGTCTAAAGTCCAATAAAGTGTTTTAAAAAAATGCCCCGAAAAGAGAATTGACAAGCTATCCAAAGAGAATTTGCAAAAATGTATGAGAAAGTCCATTTCTACTCTACTTCTCTACTTTCATGATAATATATCCTTTTCACAATCTTCAATTGATGCATCCTTGGCTTTGTCTCAAGTGTACCATTGTAAACGAGTACCAATAATAAGATTTGCAAGATGGCTACAATGGTGGCCATTTTGTAGGTCATATTGGCACCATTTTCATTTATGGTCAACTAGATCTCATAAGCAGTGTTTTGGTGAAAAACTGTGGTGATATGACCATCCATTCAGGTTAAGTAAAGATTAAACGGTTTTTAATATATCCAACTTTCATGTTACAAAGTGGGATAAATTTCCACAACTAATGGTCACTACATTGGAAATTGATACATATGTTATAACCTTTCCAGAAAATTGCTGGAGATTGGACAAAAAATGATGGAGATCTGTCCTGGCATATAATGTTAAGCCAATGCTTGCTAAAGTGAGTTTTACTTATGAGAGAAAGAATACAGAAATAAAAGAAATAAACGTTATGCATACATATTTTAACAGTTAAGATATGATAATGTTTGACAGAGTCTCTTAACGGAGTTTGAAACATTTTCTCCTTGATGCTATTAACTGTTAATATGTCTCCTCTCTAATTTCTGCATCACACTGACATACCAGCTGTAGCATCTCTTGTTGAATCTTGCTACTGGTAATTCCCACACTGATGTAATTTCTAAAACGAGATGCAAAAAAACAACAACAAAAAAACTGGTTAACTGGTTTCTTTAAATTATATGGGTTTTCCTCAGTAGCAAGCATGTAGAATATATAATATAGTCCAATTTAGATACAACTTATAAATAATATTTAATACATGTCACACAACGTAAAAATGACTTAAGTTCTTAAACGTTTATATATATATATACCTTGTAACCATAGTAGCATAATGGGTAATAAGTTTCAGGTTATTTTCATGATAATTTATATTTTGTAAATCTACATGACCTGAACAGTGCAAAACAAAATTTAGTTGAAATAGGGACAAACATCAAGAGTCCCTAGAAGGGACTGACACTCTATTGAATGAAAATAATTTTCAGGAATTCAAGATCATTTTTTCCTTTTAACTGCCGAGAGCTGAAACACTCTCTGATATTCTTCAGCAATAACAAGATTCTCAAATTAGCTGATATGGTGGACATCCTGGATGTCAGATTGGCACCATTTTCATTTAGGACCAACAAGACATCACAAGATGTCTTCAGATGGAAACCCCATGCTGATATGACTTTCCCCTTTTTGGGGAGTAATGATAAAAATATGTCAAGATTACTTCCATGGTGGCCATATTCCACATCACATTTGCACCATTTCTATCTAGAACGAACCTGACATCATAAGAAGTCGTTTGGTAAAAGCACAATGTTGATATGACCAGCCATCTATGAGAAACAGCAATACTGTCTATTGTGGTGGCCATACGGGAAGTTAGATCAGCACGATTTTCATTTATAACCAACTATATATCATAATAAGTCTCTCAGTGAAAATCCACGCTGATATGACCATTCATTCAGGAGAAGTATATATAACACTATTTTCAAGCTGGCCACTATGGCAGCCATATTGGATGCCAGTGCAGCACTATTTTCATGTAGGACCAACTAGACATCATAAGAAGTCAGTCAGTAAAAACCCATGTCGAAACGACCATTCATTCAGGAGGTCTAATGATAACAATAGTTTCAAGATGGCGACTGTGGCAGCCATTTTAGATGTGCAAGTGGCACTATTTTTATTTATGAGCAACTAGACATAATAAGAAGTCTTTCAATGAAAACCCCATGCTGATATGACTGTTCATTCAGAAAAAGTGATAATAATATTTTCAAGATGGCTACTGTGGCAGCCATTTTAAATGTTTGAAGAACACCATTTTTATTTAGGACCAACAAGACCTCACAAGAAGTCTTTTAATAAAACCCATGCTAAGATGACCATCCATTCCGGAGTTCAGGAGGAGCAGCAATATCAAGATTATCAAGGTAACTGCTGTGGCAGCCACAATGTATGTGAGAGCAGCACCATGAATGTGTATGTAAAGATTCATGGCAATAGTTCCATAATGTCACACTGAGGGCTCTTCTCACCCTGCTTTCACTGTAGCATGATGGGGATTGCAGTAGATCATTTGCCGCTGTAGTTACAATACATACTTACCTGGGTGAATGAAGTCTTTGTCTTTTTCTTGTATTAAGTTATTTTAGTTTTACTGATTATTTAGTTATATAGCTATTTTATAGGTTCACATTCTTTGTTGCTTTATAAATGTTACTACTATGGCAAATGGATGTAATAGTTTGACAAGAACTATGAATAAAGAAGAAAACATATGTACAGTAATAATGGATATTTTCCCTTCTTAAATTAAGTTGAATTCCAACGTTGAAAACTGGCGCTCATGCACATACCTGTTACGAGAAACCACATATCTTAATATACCACATTTAATAGGCAGATAGGTTTTACTGTGCTCACAAGATAATACAGTACATGCATCGTGGATTATGGATTGCCCACTCAAACCGGTGGATGTGGACAGGGAGTCAAGGGATTAAGTGCCCACTACAGTAGTGGATGTCCACTTAGTTTGGTGGATTTCCACCAAATTAAGTGGAAATCATCTCAATCTAGTGGAAGTCCATCGCAGATTGTATTGCAGCCATAGTGGGTTTTATGGTACCCCTCACTGATTCTATTGCATTTGCTCCGGGAGTCAATACACTAAACAAACAGATGGGAGAAACAAGGAAACCATAAACCCGACCATGGCAGGTGTCAATTTCATACCTTTACCTGTACAAACTATACAGTGGTACTTTTCTTGTGGTATTTATCAGTGGCCTAGCTAGGGATACATAAAGACAAATGCTCGTAACGTAGAAAAAATACGAGGCTTTAAATTTCTTGTATATCTACCCACCCATGTCCATGACAGAGCATACACCAGAAAAATTGCCTAGCTACAATGTATATTCCTATTGATTAACTACACTGGTCTAAAAAAAATTAGAAGTTGTCTGCTTCAGAGATAAAATGTGCTATTTATTAGGGAGTTTGATGTGCTGAATATTCCAATATGACAATTAAAACAACTGATTTGATACTGTTTCCAAGATATTTAAGTTTTTACATTCTACGTTTATGTATATTGTGTACACAATAGACTGTAAATAATAAATTGTAAACCTAGGTCTTTTCGTGTATTTATGGTTGCTTTACATGATAATATTTCACCTGTCCTGTTTATGTAATACTTTAAAAAGCCGCAAAAGGGTTATATAAATAAAAATATATTGACACAAAAGTCAAAAAACTCTTATGTATATATAAGAACATAGTTTAGTCCTTATTCAGTGTCTTGTATCTTGTATTCAATTAATGGAGCATCTCTTGTCACTGTGCAGCAATAGTCTGCAAGCATTGATGGGATCCATTTGCCATGATAGCGTTCTCCATTGTTGCAATGTCCTGGTGAAATCGCTCGCCGTGCACGTGGCTCACTGCTCCGCAGTTTGGTGGAACAAAATCTAGATGAGAGTGCAAAAAATATATCTTTAGTGACATGTTGCAACCAAGGCTTTTGTATGCCTTGAGGAGGTTTTCCACCAACTCCCTGTAGTTGTCTGCCTTGTTGTTTCCGAGAAAATTTATTGCCACTGACTGGAAGGCTTTCGATGCCGTCTTATCCTTGCCACGCCGTGCACGGTGAAATGTATCATCTCGAAGAAGTTCACGAATCTGAGGACCAACAAAGACACCTTCCTTTATCTTAACTTCACTTAACCTTGGACATTTTACACGGAAGTACTTGAAAGCTGCTTGTGTTTTGTCCATGGCCTTGATAAAGTTCTTCATCAGACCCAGCTTGATGTGCAAGGGTGGTAACACAATCTTCATTGATTCAACAAGTGGTGGATGCTGAACACTTTTCGTTCCAGGCTCCAATGACTGTCAGAGTGGCCAATCTCTCTTGATGTAGTGGGAAACTCTCGCACGACTATCCGATTCGCAGAGAAAACAGCATTACGTTGTGTATCCAGTTTGCACACCAAGCAAGAGAGCAAGAACCTTGAAATTTCCACAAAGCTGCCACTGATGTTGGTCATAGTTTATGCACCTCAAAAGTTGTTTCATGTTTTCATAGGTTTCCTTCATATGGACTGCATGACCAACTGGAATTGATGGCAAAACACTGCCATTATGCAGCAAAACAGCTTTAAGACTCGTCTTCGATGAATCAATGAACAGTCTACACTCATCTGATCATGAACAATGTTGAGGGCTGCAATCACAGCATCGATATTGCTGCAAGCTACAAGATCACCTTCCATGAAGAAGACTGGGACAAGATCCTTTTGACGGTCCCGAAACATGGAAACCCTAACATCATTGTGCCAGGAGATTCTACTGCTGTAGTCTGGAGCCCAACAACTCTGCCTTATTCTTGGGTAGTTCCAAATCCCTGACGAGGTCATTCAGTTCATTCCGTTCACCTTGTGTTATGAGGCGTGGTTCAGAGGAGGAGGATGGGAGAAAATAGGGGTCATGTGACATTGATGGTTCAGGACTTGAAGTTTCATCCTCTTCCTCGTCTGACTCAAGTGAGAATCATTCTGGTGCATCAGGAACCGGCAGTCCTTCTCCGTGGGGTACTGGGCGTATAGCTGAAGGAATGTTTGGATAATGCACAGTCCACTTTTTATTCTTGGACACACCTTTCCCAACTGGAGGCACCATGCAGAAGTAACAATTGCTGATATGATCTGTTGGCTCTCTCCAAATCATTGGCACTGCAAAAGGCATAGATTTCCTTTTCCTGTTCAACCACTGGCGAAGATTTGTTGCACAAGTGTTGCAGTATATGTGTGGGCTCACCTCTTGCCAAAATAAAGGTGATAGGCTTTCTTAACCATAGTGGTTATACTGCGCTTTTATGATGCACAAGTCACTTTACCACAAACATAGCAGAAGTTATCTGCATTGTTCACACAGGTACGAGGCATCTCTGCTCACTTTGGATAAACAGAAATGTGTCCCTTTGCAAAATCAAACACTGACAAATAATAGAGCACGACACTGTATGATTTGTAGAGCTGATATAGAGCAATTTCTTCAGGAGAGTGATCTAAGCTTAATTATGATTGCATCATCCATGACTTATAGGAATAACATCATGCAATTCATATCATGTGGGGTCATATTCAAGTAAAATGTCCTAAAATGAAGGGACCTATACATAAGGTAGCCGTGGCTATACAGAGTAAAGGCAGAAGGTCTGCTAGTCTTATGCAGGTTGAACAAAGTATTCCATCATTTGGCACGTGTCTTTTCTCCGAAGCGCGAGTACCAACCGCGAGAGGTTTCGTGAACGGTCGAGAAGTCGTATTATTACGTGACACTGGTTGCACGGGTGTATTTATCAAACGTAGTATGGTGCAGGATAACCAAATGCTCGGGTAGGAGTCCCCATGTATGCTTCTTGATCAGACGATCGGTCGCATCCCCGTTGCACGGATCACGGTAGAAACACCTTTCCTAACCGGAACTGTTGATGCCCTTTGTATGGAAAACCCTATTTACGATCTGACGATCGGTAATGTTGAAGGTTCCCGTCTTCCGACCATGGCATATTTCAGGACACCTTCAGCCCAGGCTGTCGAAATGCGAGCACAAACCCAGCGAGAGAAAAACGCGTTTCAGAAATTAAAAGTCCCTGAGTCGATCACCGGAATTTCGCGTGACGAATTCAAACGAGAGCAAGAACGCGACGAATCCATCAAAACTATTGCAGAGAAAATCGCGTCCGGCGCAATTAAACACTGCAAGGGTGGGAGCAGTTCGAGATTCGTTCGGAGGAACGAGCTAATTCATAGGGAGTTTACCACTCCAGAGGGTAAGAGGTATTGGCAAGTAGTCGTACCCCAGAGATACAGATCGCATGTACTTAGGGTGGCACATGAGTCTAGCATGGCAGGACACCTGGATAAGGCGGAGACCACCAGCAGAGTAGTCGCTGAATTATACTGGGCTGGTATTAATATCGACGTCACACGGTTCTGTCGGTCTTGTGACGTATGTCAGAAAACCCTATCTAAGGGAAGGGTCACAAGAGTTCCCTTAGGACAGATGCCATTAATAGACACGCCGTTTAAAAGAGTGGTGGTGTATATTGTAGGACCAATACAGCCTGTTACCGAAAGGAAGAACAGGTATATTCTTACTCTCGTGGATTACGCAACCAGATACCCCGAAGCCGTAGCGTTTCCAACTATTGAAACGAAACGGGTGGCTGAAGCATTGGTTGATATCTTTAGTAGGGTAGGGGTGCCAGAAGAAATCATTACGGATTGTGGTGCCCAATTCACCTCTGACCTCATGGGTGAAAAAAGTAGGATGTTGTCCATCAAACAGCTGAACACTACACCATACCATCCGATGTGCAATGGACTGGTAGATAAGTTTATTGGTACCCTAAAACATATGCTACGAAAAATGTGCGCGGAACGTCGGCAAGACTGGGACCGTTATTTGAACGCGTTTCTGTTCGCGTACTGTGAAGTACGGCAAGAAAGTTTAGGGTTTTCACCCTTCGAATTGCTGTAAGGGAGACCAGTTTGAGGCCCGATGCGGATACAACGCAAACTTTGGGCAGGTGACGTTGCGAGCGAGGAAATAAAAACTACCTACCAGTACGTGTTAGATTTGCGCGAGAAACTAGAGAGTACATGCCGGATGGCACGTGATGAAATAATACTATAAACGCAGAGCGCAATAGGAAATTTGTTGTAGGAGATTAGGTGCTAGTGCTTCTTCCTACTAGCACAAACAAGTTACTGGTTCAGTGGAAAGGTCCTTACGAAGTTAAAGAGGTCAAAGGTGACATGGACTATAAAATTGACATAAACGGTAATTTAAGAACATTCCATGATAACATGCTTAAGCTATACATCAAAAGACAGAGCGACAATTTAGAAAAAGGGGTTTTAAATATCGTTTGCAAGGCACTCGTCGACGATGACGTAGTAGACCCGAAAATCGAGGTTTCCCTTGAGTGTCCCTTGGGTGTTGCGAGGGAAGGGGTAGATCAAGTCAATGTGAGTGCGGAGTCGACCAAAGATCAGCGTCAACAAATCAACGCGGTCTTGGATAAATACTCAGACGTATTCACCGACAGACCAGGTTATACAACCTTGGTAGACGTCACAATTCAAGTGAATACTCCTGACCCCATTAGAATCAAAGATTATCCGGTACCATATAACGCACGAGAAGCTGTGGACGAAGAGGTGAGTAAAATGTTAGATTCAGGGGTGATTGAACCCTCCAACTCGCCATATTCTTCTTCCGTAGTGCTAGTCAGAAAAAAAGACGGGACGAACCGATTCTGTATCGACTTCCGACAGTTAAATAAAATCACGGTGTTCGATGCAGAACCAATGCCAGATATGGAGGGTCTATTTGCGAAGTTGTCGGGCAACCGATATATTTCCAAATTGGATCTGTCCAAGGGATATTGGCAGGTACCTATTGTTCAAGAGTCCCGTGCAAGGATTATATCAGTTCAAGATAATGCCATTCGGGTTAGTAAGTGCCAGTGCCACCTGTTGTCGCTTGATGCGCAAGTTGCTAAAGGGTTTAGCAAGCGTTGATAGCTTTGTTGATGACATATTTATGTACACGGATACTTGGAGTGAGCACGTGTCCACCTTGACGGAACTTTTCGATAGACTCCGCAGAGCGAACCTCACAGTGAGACCCACTCAATGCAGTATTGGTTATACAGATTTAGAGTGTTTGGGTCATATGGTCAGTGGTTCGGGACAGTTGAAACCTCACCCCAAGCAAGTAGAAGCGATTAGAAACGCACCAAAGCAAGACAGCAAGAAGCAAGTTCGTTTCACTTCTAGGTCTAGTAGGATTTTATAGAAAGTTTATACCAAACATTGCAGTCAATGCCAGCCTTCTGTCTGATCTAACAAAGAAGGGGCAGCCAAAAGAGTGGAGTGGGGTCTGCCAAAAGATAAAGCTTTTTGTGCGCTGAAAGAGAAACTAATCAGTGCACCTATATTAAAATTGCCAGATGTTAGCAAACCCTTTGTTTTAAGAACAGATGTCTCTGATACTGGGGTGGGAGCAGTTTTACTGCAAGAGCAAGATAACAATAAGTTGCCCGAAGCTTATGCGAGTAGGAAATTGCTACCTAGGGAGAAAAAACTATTCCGTAATTGAGAAAGAGTGTTTGGCCGTAGTGTGGGGGATTGGGAAATATCATGCGTATCTTTTTGGGAGAGATTTCGTTCTCGACACTGATCATCAACCCCTGTTGTATTTAAATAAGGGCAAGGTCGCTAACGCTCGATTGATGCGTTGGGCGCTGACACTACAACCTTATCGCTTCCGTGTAGAGGCAATACGAGGGGTTGAAAATATAGGGGCAGACTACTTGAATAGGGCATGATTGTTACTTTTGATTATTCTCTTTTACTCGTATATTCCGTGATTGCGCAAAATGTGTCCATTTTATTTTTAGGGGGAAGGTATTGTCACGGAATAGGGCAAGAAAATAATTTCGTATTGCATTAAACGATGATAACGTATATTTCACTTTGTCGACGCATACAGCGTTACCTAGAGTAGCTTGTTTTTCTAACGTGACATATAGTTACTGAATGAGTACATCTCGTTGTAGGTCGTTTGCAGCGTGATGCCCATGTTTCTCGACATGCAAGGGTACTTTACCCTTGGGTCTTGAACGTCTTGTTTTTTTCATATATATTATAAATAGTAGGTTTTTACTATAAGCAGGACATCATCGCTTGGATCTTGTCACGGAGTTTCAGTCTTGGAACCACAAAACTACAGCCATAGGGGTAAGTGATAACTGTTAAGATAACTTTGATTCCCTTGTACATTTATGCTTTTTATTGTGTTCGTGACATTCTTATTTTTAACATTATCGTAAATTGGATAAAGCTTCGATAGAGAAAATAACCACGTTTAATAGACAATTCACTTTTAGAATTTATTCCTTTTCACGTGTAGGATTCGAGTAGAAAGTTACACGTAGAGTGCGGGTTTAATGTATTTTGTATAACTCATTAGGGATATTGATATAATGGACTATAATCATTTGATGAGTGGAGCATACGTATATTTCATATAGATATAGTTTAGTATTTTTGTGTGATAGCTTATTTGGTATTATACGCTACCAGTTTCATCTATTTGTAGCTGAAACTGGTGGAAGGTAAAGTTGAACCAGAGTGAAACTGGGAAGTTTAACTAGAGTGGAACTGAGAAGTTGAACCAGAGTGAAACTGGGAAGTTGAACTAGAGTGAAACTTGGAAGTTGAACCAGAGTGAAACTGAGAAGTTGAACCAGAGTGAACCTGGCGTGGGTTGAGGCATCGCAGCCACAAAGTGTTTTGAAACTGTGATATTTTGTTTTTTTAGACTGTCATCTTGGTTTTATGGACCATATCATATCGGTTATATGAACCGTCATCATTATCATGGTTATTTTCAGTTCTGTGTCACCATTATCACTATCCTCGTCATTATCATTATATATATATATATATATATATATATATATATATATATATATATATATATATATATACATATTTTTTTTTTGGTGAATGTGTGTACGGCATGTGCAAGAGTCTGATGTTGTGTAGCTTGTGTTTCATTTAATTTTTTCATGCCATCGACATATCGTGCATTACATAAATATCATCATTCACATACATTGTGTTTGTTGTATTCATTTAGTCCAAGGCCCACTCGGTTTCGATTCTGTTACAATATACAAACATGAGAGAGACAGAACGTGAGAGAGAGAGAGAGAGAGAGAGAGAGAGAGAGAGAGAGAGAGAGAGAGAGAGATAGAGAGCGATTATGCATCTTTACTTTCGATTGACGTTACTCATTGCTTTTATCACTAACTCAGAAACAGGCATTGGTAATTAGAGAGTGCATTTTTGAAATGAGCAGCAATTACCTTCATTTTGGTATTCGTCTACTGACAAAATTTAGAAAAAAAATTGATTCCTCTCTTTTTTCAGAATAAGTAAATAGGTAAATCGCTGTTTAGCACTTCATTTAGTATTCAAGAAGAATTTATAGAATTTACTGGGTTATTAACCTGCTATTAGTGTGTTTTTCTTATTGTCGTATAATTTATTGTTTAATCTGGTCATACAATTAACATGTACGAACTTAAAGCTTCAGATATTCAATAGACTGAAAGTTGAATGTGTGACCAGTACTGCAATAATCAAAGCGAACACATTGACAATATTCGCAACAGCCTTAGAATAAATATAAACGGTTCAAAATAAACGGGAAATAATTGGGATTTACAACCTTTGAAGCCAGAACCTCTTCTACCTCGAGTTCGGAGTAATTAAAGACGTTCTTCCAGGGATACCAGTTTAAAGCCATTAAAAACATGAAGCCACGTATTAATAGCAATATATGCAATTAGATATAGATTTTATAGTCTTGGCAAACATGTGGCTTAGCAATTTCGGGCGATATACAAGGCATTATTGATAGATATGATGTGCTCAGCTTATGTGTAATACACTAAGTTAAACAAGGGGAAAAAAGTATGAACAAGAAGAAATTCCACTTAGATACAGCTAAAACCAAACCGACGTACAAATCTGGAGGCTATTTATTATACAGTAAATACAAATCGTATCTACCGCAGATACCCAATTTACAACTAAGTTTGCATAATAGTAGGCATTTCGGTTTAATTGCAAAAGATGATGATGATAGTGATGGATGTTCAGGAGAAATTAATTGCTACTTCAATATGGAATATATATATATATATATATATATATATATATATATATATATATATATATATATATATATATATTTCCCCCAACTGCACGTACTAACTGGCTCCACCCTTTTCTCTATATTTTTAGGCAGTTAACCCTCGATTATTATTGCTTTTAATTTAACTAGTCCAAATTGTGTTCATGTGACTTTAAGGTTAGTTTTGGTTCCCAAAGATTCAATGCCGTTTGGGAGATTAAGGACATAATTTCAGTAATTTCACATTGTTGGCCTAATTGCTAAACCCTGTATAAATATGCATTTGGTCCTTGTTCTTTGACGATAAAATGTTTTATTTGTATTCACATGAACAACTTAAAGAGGATGATTTGATCAAAATGTAACAAATTAGTAACTTAACTGATAAACAATATTCGCTTGACAGTGTTTATCACGTGGAGTGAAAGAATGTACTGTACCAAATAAATTGTATATGCATTTAGTGAAGATAATACATACAAGTTTATCTCCTACCAAAAATATGTAGGTGATTACTCTTTTCATCACTTTCACAGGTCCATTTGGTAATATTAAACTCATCAGTGGTAGAAACAGTGTGAAAGGATTAAGGTCCACCATGGGAATGTGAATTTTCCATAATCCACGACATGTGTACTATAAGACAGTTCATCATTTGAACGAAGAATCACAAAAATGTTCAGCACATAATAATAATAATAATAATAATAATAATAATAATAATAATAATAATAATAATAATGATAATAATAATAATAATAATAATAATAATAATTTAGAACATACGTGTATACTGTACATGAAAATAATTTGGCATAGTTATGGTAAGCTTTCTAAAATCGCAGTTTATTTTTTTCTTCTTTTAAAAACAATATTTAGCTAGTTTAATTCAATTCAAATGCCAGTTATTACTGTTATTGTGAAGTACTTGCCTGTATTCTACAAAAATACACACAACAAACATGATATATGTCTTTTTAAATGATACCTAATAGGCATTTTTGAAGTTTAAAATAACTTCTTGATCACAATGTAATATCCTAAGTTTAAATCACAAATAATATTTCAGTTTTTTTTTCGTCAAGTGTAGATGTTACCAATTAGTGTATCTATTTACTGGAGAAGGACTAGTGGGTTACAAGAACTTGTTGCCAATCTAGTTACCATATATATGTGTATTCACTTCTGGCAATAAAATGTTTAAACTAACGAACAATTCTGAGAATGTACATTATATGCGCAACAAGCAATATCAGATGTGGTAATGACTGGTTGTAAGTTTTCCTACCTGTATGTTCATACTCATTTTTATCCTAATCCTATTCATTCATTTGTTCAGTTAGTCAGTGTTTCATTCTACACTTTTGTTTTCATTTTTTCTCTTCAAAATGCAAGAAAAATCATCCCCACCCCCCTTGCAGGCATGCAGAAAGGGAACTGAAATTGTGGGAGTCCCCCATAAATGTAGGGAGTATAAAGTGTATGGGTTAGATCAGCACTATTCTAATTCAGAACATAATCTATAAGAAGTGTTTTAGTGAAAACTCCATGGTCAATGTTAAGGGTGAGATATGCACTATTTTCATTTGGAACCATGCACACACTATAAGAAGCATTCTAGTGAAAACCTCATATTAATATGGTTATTTGGTCAGGGGAAGTAGCAATATCATGACTTACAAGACAGCTGCCTTGGTGACCACTTCGGGCAGTCATATCAGCACTATTTCCATTTAGGATATACCAAATATCATTGAAATACTTAAGTAAAAACTCCATGTCAATACAACAGTTCAAAAGGAAGAGCAATAACAATGCCCTGAAGATAATTGCCTTTGGTGGTCAGATCTATACAGTTTTTATTTATGACCACCAACAAGAAGTGTTTCAGTGAAAATCCTGTCAACTTGATAATTCATTCTGGAGAACCAACAATATAACGATTTTAAAGCTGGCCACCATGACAGCTATCCTGAGTGTCCAAAAAGCAGCATTGTCATCAAGGTTGAACTAAAACTTAGAGTTAAATTGTGTGTCAGTAAAATGACCTTCCTTATGACGTAATTTCTGATGGACAACCGATGACATGCCACCACATATTAAGCTCTTCTGGTAATTAGTCCAAGCTTCCTCTGATCTTTCCCTCCCCATTTTGAGATATTTGGACAGTTAGGTCACATAAGCCCAAGTTAGATAGTGTTTACATCTGTTCTGGATCGTACAAAGTATATAGCCCCTATATTTTCTTCCCTTCAGTAGAATAATATCGGAAGATAACTCTTGCTCATAATGTTGCTGTCGCATTTTTGTCAGTTAAATCCAGTGAGTATAGTCCACTCTGATAGCTCCTGCCATGCAGTGAACAAAATCATCAGCTTTTATTGCTAAATGTCACACTGAAAATGATGCATCATTTCAGACATGAGAAAGGGGAATGGAAGCTTACACCTGCATGGAATTCTCCTCCTCTAATTGGCCTATTCCAGTTACTAATTGTAATTACATTGTTAGGACCAGTCAGTGGAGGGGAATCCCATGTACATTCGTACAAGGATACTTACTTTTAAATCTAATTAAATTATGTTGACTTATTTTGAGAAACAGTTGTTTAACTCATTATTACCCATGGGTTGTGATTACACGTGATGCATTCATTACCTACCTATTTCCCTTGACCCGAAATAATGTAGTGCAGTTAAAGGAAAATAAGCTGCTTGTGACAAGTCACTTTAATTAAAGGTAAAATGTGCACAAATTCCAATTTCTTCTCCACAATCAACTACTTCCTAGATGCATAGGATGTCACCATATTTATAAGTTCATCATTAGTGAAAGCAGTAATTATCCATACCTGAGTCATTTAGTCAAGTCCAGTTATGCAACAAGATGAGAGTGGGTTAAAAGTGTAAAAGTGATATGAAGTCTTGATATCTGTTAGAAAGTCTGGATTTAATTTGGGTAAAATTTGATTTCAAATGAGGAAGTACATGTATAATCAGTATCTCAGAGTAACTTTATACAATATTGAGTTTATGTAACTTTATACAATTTTTAATTTATGTAACGAATCATTAATACAAATCTTGCTGTAGTCAAAAGAGGTAGGTTCTTGGAGTAGGTTGATTTCGAACCATTCGCTAATTAGTCTAAAAATATTTAATCCAATTAAAATTGTAGCCTTTTTATGCAAAGAATTGAAAAGAAAATTTTAAATCGATTGTGCACAACAAAAAAAAAAAAAAAAAAAAAACAAAAACAGGAGATATTTGAAATTAAAAACACTGGAAGAGAAATCTGCTGTGAGGAGGAGATTATCGGACTAATGGAGATTTTACAGGATTTTCTCTTCATGTGAGATACAAGTTTATATGACCTCCCAGTCTCAGCAACTGGTACACAAACAAGGCTAACTGCACCACAATATCACTGGGTATGGCAGACTAGGTTATTGTTAAGTACAATGAGTTATCAATGCCCAATTAATTAAATGTGATAAATGACAATGCGTGATCCCTCTCTCTCTCTCGCTCTTCTTACCATCACTGTGGGGTTTTTGTACTCTTCTTCTTCTGTAAAGTATAATGCCCACAACAGCAACCATGATTGACAGAAGGACAACTGCACCCCCAATTATAACTTTATCTGTTATTTCTTGTTTATTGCTCTCTGTAAAACAATAGGATATTATTATATATGATCACCGATTGACAACTCGCTCATGGTTGGTGTATATATTTACATAGACGTACAATTCTAATGGAACTATGACTTCACCTGCTCCACTTAAGCATGATGAAGTTAGAAATCCATTCATATTTATTCATTCTTGTATCTATTATAATATTTATGACTATATAGCTTTGCCCCTCTTTTATCTTATTCCTAGAATTTGGGTTGAAACTGCAGTAGCTAGAAATATGCTTTAATATAACCATACATAATAGGCTTCTGGAAATAGTTACATATGCTGGACATGTTTTGATATAACTGACTTCTGAATGACTAAAATGACAAAATTAAGCATTGGGAGTTTCCTATAATAACCTCATATTCTGATTTGATAAATATTTGTTTTAAATGACATAGGTGCTCTATCTCCATCATTTCCTGCAGTCTCGTGCATTTTTACCTATTTATGACTAACCTACAGCACTTCTACACAGGAGTCAATATCTCCAGCATTTAATACAATGTAGCAAAGTATGTTATTATATAAAAGATTTCATTAGCCTCTTTAAATTTTGTATACTTCTGATGGGCTTAAACTAGGGTCATTAAAATAAAAAAATGTAACTTATCCCTTCAAATAAAACAGAGTTCTAAAGTGAGAATTTAAGACAGAAGTGAGGAAGAAGTGATGTACGTAATTTGCAAATACATTACAAGTTTGATGTCAACAGATCACAGGAATCTCTTGAAGGGAATGATGCTCTAGTGCGTGAAAAGAATTTCCAGAAATTTCATATAAGACCATTTTTTCCCTTGTAACTGCTGAGTGTTGAAACAATCTCTGATATTCTTCAGCAATAACAAGATTGTCAAATTAGCTACTGTTCTGTACATATTGGATGTCAGATTGGCACCATTTTCATTTAGGACAAAGTAGACATCATTCGAAGTCTTTTGGTCAAACCCCATGTCATAATGATCATCCATTCAGGGGAGTAGTAACAACATGATTATTACCATAGTCGTCACCACAGCCATATTGGATGTACGACTGGCATTATTTTCATTTAGGACCAACTAGGTATCATAAGAAGTCTATTGATGAAAAATCCATATTCATATGGTTATCCATTTGGAGGGAGTAGAGCTAACTATATTTTCAAGTTGGAAACTATGGGGGCAATTCCAAGGGTCAGTCTGCATCATTTTCAGTTGCAACCAAATATATACCATAAGAACTATTCTGATGAAAACCCCACGTGAAAATTACTTTCCATTTAAGAGGATTAGCAATAACAAGATTTGCAAGATTTTCCATGATAGCAATATTGGACATCAGATCAGCACCACCAACAAGACATCATAAGAAGTCTTCTGGCAAAAAACCCATGTTGATCTGACTTACTGTTTTCGAGGAGAACAGTAAGATTTTCAAGAGGGTTGCCATGGTGGCCATATTGGATATCAGATTCATACCATTTCCATTTAAAACATACTATACACCATAAAAAGTCTTCTGGTGAAAGCACAATGTTGATACAACCAACCATATAGACGAAGTAGAGATAACAAGAATGTCATGACTGCCAAGGTGGTTGCGATATTGGCGGTCAGTTTGGCACCATTTTCAATTATGACCAACTAGATATCATAAGAAGTCTTTTTGTGAAAACCCTATGTTGATATGACCATCCAAGGAGAAGAATTAGCGATAATAAGATTCTCAAGATGGTTGCTGTGGTGGCACCATTTTTATTTAAGGCCAACCAGACATCACACGAAGTCTTCTGGTGAAAACCCAATATCAATACACCTTTCCCTTCAAGAGGAGTTGTGATAAGATTTTCAACATGGCTGCTGTGGTGGCTATACTATATGCCAGATTGGCACAATTTTTATTAACGACCAACCAGAAATCAAAAGAAGTCTTTTAGTGAAAGTCCCATGTTGATACAACCATCCATTCAGAAGTAGTGATAAGAATAATTTCAAGATGGCTGCTGTGGTGGCCATATTAGATATCCAAGCAGCACCATTTTCATTTATGACCAACTAGACCATGGGATGAATGTATGAGTGTGTAAAGTTTCATAGCAATTCTCTAAATAGATTCGGATGAGTAGCAATAACAAAATTGTCCGAACAGACGCACAGCAGATGGCTGACGGCTTGAAAACCATCCCATAAGCTCTTCTGGTCTATGACCATTATACCTAAAAATGAATTACGAGTTATTGTCTTGCTGCTAATTAACAAATTCTTCTGGTTTATAAACAACTGAAAAAATGTAGGAGAAAAAACAGTGAAACACCTCAAAACTGAAAACCTTGGGACATTGGAAGAGGTTTTCGGCTTAATGAAGGTTTTGCATATGTGAAAAAATACATTTTTTTGTAAGCGTTAATGTGACTTTAAAGAGAGAGAGAGAGAGAGAGAGAGAGAGAGAATGTCATTATGAGAGAATATGTGCGTGTGTGTGTAAGAGTACACAAATTATGAAAGATATTTGTTAAAATCTAAGGGAAATTTAGCTATAGAACATACGTTTCTTCTCTAAATCACATGTGGTCATATGAATAAATACAGTTGTTCCACATAGAAATATAGTCGTCATCTCAAGAAATATTTACGGAATGAGATACTTTTCATACCTTACTAGTCCATTAGAATTATGAATGATAATCCATAATGTGTAAATACTCTGTATAATTCACAATGTTCTTATGCCAAATTCTTCTCTTAGTTTCTTCAAAACATGCTTTGGGACAGATTCATACTCTTCGATCAGACCAATTGTATCCTGTAAGGATAGTTCAACCATGTAATGGTTAGCTGGTCATTCTGACAACTTGACATGATAGTGAAGACAAATGACAGACGTGGCTACTTAAACACGTGTATGTAATGATTTTTATCCTTTGAAAATCAACTGAGTCAATCTGACTGTTAAAATACTGTTTTGCCGGTCTGTCAGCACAGCATCAAAAGTTAAGCCGCATGTCTGGTTAATAAAGCCCAGGTATTTAGTATAATAAAAAAGATCACAATTGGATAATAAGCAGATAAACATAATCTTTCTTAAATTGATTATCTACAAGCACTTAGTTATTAATTATTTACCTTACAATCTGGCTCATTGTTATGGTGTAAAGACTTTGGGTTAGCCTACCATCTGCCCTAATTTGTGTCGGCACACACGTCAAGTATTGTTTTAACCTGGAATGCTGAAAGGATATTTTCTCACCCATATGCCTACAACAGTATTTGTTAGCCATAAATAATCTGGTCCAGCATGTGTCAGGAATTCAGCAGCTAAAATACATTTTCAAGTCTAAAGTGAGTTTCGGTTTTATGGGTTTTTTCAGTGAAAATTGAAATTTGGGATCAAATGTTTTTTCGGTTTTCAGAGTAGAGAGCTTTCAGTTTACTGGGGAAAACAAAATTATGCTATTAATGAAGGAAACATTCGAGACCCCCTGAAACAAATTGTTATCTTGATGGAATTTCTGGTATACCATGGGTTCAGTTTTAAGGGGCTTCGCTGTGTGTGTTTGTATATATATATATATATATATATATATATATATATATATATATATGCTTACCTGCATAGGTTGTAGCATTAATGGTTGAAGAGTATTCGCTTCTACCAAACACATTCCATGCATACAACTTGAAAAAGTACAAAGTGTTTTGATGCAAATTATATATGGTGATGTTGTAATACTTATGCTGCATCATTCCACCAAACACATCATGAGAATAATTATTCCAGCTTACATCCACTTGGGTTTTGTACTCGATGACAAATGTTTGATTTGATCCTCCATGAAAACCAGACACCCATTCTATGTCCAAAGACCTTGTGGCAATTTTGTTTGATACAATGTGAGCATCCTTTGGAACATCGGGGCGTCCTAGAAAAGGAGTAATATTATAGAAGTTATTATAGAAGTTTAAAATTGCGCAATCATGTTATGGAAAATGTATGCACTGCCACATTTCATAGCATGATATGTGCTAATCAAGTCAGATTAAACACTTCCAGAGGCATATTTTCTACTATTTAAAGGATGCTGTGTTCATGAAAACAATATGAGGTTCCAGATCAGTTTTCTAATGTTTCACAGGGCTGAATTTCGTATTAAAATGGTAAATTCTAAGGTTGGCCTATGGGATAATATTGTATTTACAGAGGATTCCAGAAATGCATATATTAACTTGAATCAGTGTGCTCAGAGTAAATGCCCTATTTAAAAAATACAAATGCAGTGTACCAAACTTAATCAATGAAATTTTATAACATTCTCTGCTCAGATTTTCATCAAAATTTGTCTACAGAGAGACAAATTATGGTAATTAAATCTCCATGTAAGAGTATGTGCAGGAATTTTTTGTTACCTTGATAGATGTTTACCAGTAATTTGACCATAATTTTGGCAACCTTTCCATAGTTTATCTTCCTAAAACTGACAGCTGATCTAACATTAACAGTTCTTGGAACATCATGAAGAATGCATGTGGTTGTTTCTGACATAGCTTATCCACTAGCAGCTGAATACACACGTCCTTCTCTACCAACCATAGTTTTAGGAATTGGCTGATGTAAGTTTACAATCTTTGGTGGGTACCTTAATTTCTAAGATCATTTCATCATTTAATCAGAGTGAATCCCACTGCTTTATTTTACTTGTCAGTTCATTCACAAAATCAATCTCTTGGGCTTGATCTATCTCATAATTGTAAAGACACATGAATGTAGGCAAGGGCTGAATTAAAGAACCTAGCAGCTGAAAGGACCTCTAGCATATTTCATCATTGCAGAAGAAGACTTTGCCAATAAAATCAATACCTTTAACCATAGCATTCTTTTTTTGAAATTGTTCGTAGAAGGTATGATGAAATTGCAGTTGTAAACAGTACTAGAACAGGGATAAGGCAATTATACAGAATTCTGACTAATTTTGAAATACTTTTGCTAGTTTATAAGCCTAATTTAAATGGGTGTGAAATAATTCTAACTTAAAAAATAAAAGGTCAGAGCTGCATGTTTAGCCCACGATTAAAGCTTGATGTAAAATGGGTGATCTTGATTCCATGGTAAAAGCTTTAGCAAGCACATGACAAATTAACTGTCTTAGATTCATAATGATTAATCCAATGTATGAACAGAATCTAACAAGAGGTTTTGCGAATATAAGCAAATGAAAATCACTAACTAAAATCTCAAGGCAAATTTTCTATAACTTTTACTTTGACCTCAAAGTAAAGGGGACAAGAGTGCATGTCATAGAAATAATGTTTAGTTTCATGATTATTTGTGTCCAGAATGATGATAATCTATTAAGGAGTTAAGGAAATATAAGCAAACGAAAACACATGAACCAATCATTTAATATAAATGTTCTATAACTATGACCTTGACCTGAGGGTAAATGGAGCAAGTGTGAACATCACTGAATTAATTGTCTTAGCTTCATATTGATTCATCTCAAGCACAAAGGAAATCCATGAAGTTGTTTCAGAAATATATGCAAATGAAACAATATAAGCCAAATCCATCCTGTTAATTTTCCATCACAGTCACTTTTAACCCAAGGTCAAAGGGGCAAATGTCACCAAATGAATTGTCTTAGATTCATAATAATTCATCCCAAGCATGATGGGAATCTATAATGGGGTTTGGAAAATATTAACAAGTGAAACACTAGTACCTTGAATGGCACATTATACATTTATTATAAATTATACAGTAGTAGGGTATGTCCGACCCTGGAGATTATTGATCAACAAGTCTCAATGACCTTGACGCTTGGTCAAGGTATGTGGTCATGAACAAAACTTAATGTGTAGAAACCTTTATTTCATTCTAAGACTTACCATAACCATCAGTTCTGACCTTTATAACCCAGAATATAGAGGTTTTCGTATTACCACATGTGCAAACCAGCTGCAAAATGTGGTCAAGGAACTTATTGTACAACAAAACATTATTCTTTGAGCCTTAATTACCATGACCTTGGACTTATGGCCTTAAAATCAATAGGCCTCTTCCATACTTTAAATGCAAGTCCTGCACACACTTTGGTCAATGTACATGGTCAAGAACTAAAGGTATTATGCGGAAACCATATTTCTTCTTTCAGTTACAGTAATTTTCAAGTCATCCACAAAGTTTTTGTCCAGGTCCGAGATGCAGCATGGAAGTTATTGTATGGAAACTATTTTTTCCGATCAGTCATAGTAATCTTGACCTTTACCCTTTTGAACCCCAATTAGACTTCTACCTTGCACCAAGTGTAAATCATACACAAAACTGAGTCCAGAATGAGATGTAGATGTTACTGTGTAAAAATTATTTTACTCTTTTCAGTTACAATGACCTTAACCCTTAACCTCTTAACCCTTAACCTCTTTACCTCTTGACCCCCAAATCAAGAGTCTTCTTCCTTCCCCGCAATGCAAGCCATACATAAGGTTTGGTTCAGGTCTGTGATGCAGAACTTATGTTATTGTGCAGAAATCTTTTTAGTTTTTTCTGTTAGTGACCTTAACCTTTGACCTTTAAACACTGAATTTGAAAATGTTCTTCCTTACCCCAAGTGTATGCCATCCACACATGTTCGTTCAGGTATGTGATGTAGAACTGAAATTATTTTGGAGAAACCATTTGTATTTTTTTCACAGTAACCTTGACCTTTTACCTTTCTGATCTCAAAATCAGTAGGCTTCTTCCTTACCCCAAGTGCAAGCGATCTTCACATTTTGGTAACTGTAGATAGTGGACAACTCAAGTTATTGTGCAGAAATAATGTTTCTTCTGTCACTCACAGTGACCTTGACCTTTGACCATTTTACCCCAATACAGATAGGATTCTTCCTTACCTCAAGTGCAAACCATCCACATTATTTTGGTAACTGTAGATGGTGGACAGCAGGAGTTATTGTGCCAAATTAAAAATTTGGGGATAATCACATTTTCAGGCTGATTTTAAATCAAATCTTATGATATTTTTGCAATAACTTTGCTTTTGTGTGTACCATGCATGTATCCCAAGATGCATATTATATATATATATATATATATATATATATATATATATATGTGTGTGTGTGTGTCTGTGTGTGTGTATGTGTAATTGATCATTTTATTCACAAACTAAAGACATGTCATTTATACATCAAAAATGGTCCCCGGTTCCTGGGAATTAGAACTTGATTCATAACTTGGATCAAAACCGAAGTCTCTAGTTTGTTCACAAACAAGTGTTGGCGGACAGATGCGGAGTCACATAATAGCTCACTTGGTCTTGGACAGGTGAGATTACAAAAGGCCCAAGTGTACCTGAGACTGCTCATAATTTATGAAAACAGTTGTTTCAAAGTTTTTCTATTCTTTTGTATCTTCATCCATATTTGAAGGTTCATCAGCATCATTTGTCAAATATTGAAAGGCCTATATGCCTGAACGCTGTCAAAGTTAGTAAAACTCTGACAAGTGTTTTTCGGAGATAAAGTTGTTTAAATGTTGTTCTATTTTTAGTTATGGCACCCATGTTTGATGGTGGATCAGCATCATTTTTCAATACATTTGAAATGCCTTCAATCTAAGAGCTTGTTGTGAAGTCTATTCAAATTATGTTGTGCAGTTTTAGAGAAAAGTTGATAAAGCAGTGTTGCACCAATGCTTCATGGGCAAGGGGACACTGGACAAAGAAAAATAGTAGTATACAATCTACTATCAGCGCTAAAAATGAGATATATTTGCTCTGACAGTTTTGCTTCCATAACTTTGTTGTCTGCACTGTACGGTCATATTTTCCTTGGACACTTACATTATTGCAATAAAAGTTTTATCATGTGTGCTGAAGTAACTCGTGAAAATGTGAACATGTTTGAATATCTGGTTAAGCTGAAATAAACTGCACCATGGAATTTTCCATTTCGGATCCTGCTCTGATTTAACTTTAGTCTTCAATAATTATACACCTGCATTTTTTATAATAAATACCCATGTTTCTGAATTACTTTTCTTTCAAAATTAATAAATCATTAAATTGTGCATTTGTATAGATTTAGCCTCTTTTGTCATTAATTAAACCTCAAAATAAATTAAATCTTCCTCACCGTAGGTGTGACTTTAACCTCAAAAATATGTACGTTACACTAATGACCATCAAGGACTTTACACTACAACTCAGCAGACTACCATAAACCTTGATATTTTAATTGCCTGATATAATAAATTAAAATGGATATTCATTGCCATCTTGTAGGCTTAATCACCTGAAGCGACTCTGGCCATTGCTAGCATCAGCATAGACGTGGATGAACATCAACTAAAGAAAAGTTGTAGGTGTATTTTTTTTTTCTGACGAAAAAGTGTACCCAGGTGGATGTAGAGGGTTACGATTTGGGGGACATAGGACAAAATACCACAGGAAACCAATGATCCCGTGTTCTATGTGCAACACTGATCTTAAAGTAATCACAAGTAATCAGTAATCATACATGTTTTTATACAAGGAATTGCGATTTAATCAATAACAGTCAAAAGTATCATGAAATCAAGATTACTTTTTGATTCACTGCATTACATTTTCATAAAAGCCTACTTTTTTTAAAAAAGTTTTAAAGCCTTTTATGCCAGATAGCTTCCTGACAAAATTGGTAAAATTCTCTTCTGTGTTTTTTTTAGAAGTCATCTAAAGTTCATTCTATTTTTAGTACAAATGACTATATTTGGTGGTGGATAGTCTTCATTTGTACAAATATGAACATCCTTTAAGCCAGGATGCCTTCTGTGTGCAAGTTGAATGTTACACTATGAGTATTGATGAAGTCAAATGCATAATCATGTCACACTGAATGTGCATGAGCTTATCTATCCTAGGCTTAAATATTTATCTAGCTCAGAAAAAAAGCTTGATATAACTCAGACAAGTGGGCAAGATAAAAGTGCATTATATATAACCATCTATTTTTAGAAATAACTCTATAATTACCTCTTGGCTTCAGGTTTAATGTCAAATCAGACAAATTCCCAACCGAATTTTGCAAAAGGACCTTATATGCACAGAAGTCTTCCTCTGTTACATTTTTTATGTCTAGAGTTGTTATGAACCCTGGCTGTTGTATAAGGACTGAATAGAATTTCACTCCAACCGTTGTATTGTCTACAGATATGTTGTACTTGTGAAAGCTCTCTAGTTTCTCCAGTGTCTGATTTCCTTTCTTATTCCAGGTAACGCTGGCATCCAGCAGGCTGTTGTAAAATTCAATAACAAGTCTGCCAGAGTCTCCCTTTTCTGCATAGAAATCTCTGTCACTGGATGTCACATTAGGAGGTCCTATAAGCAATAAATAAAACGTTCAAACATTACGTAAGAGTCACAATTACAAGATAAACAGAAGAATAAAAGGCTAAATAAATCTAATATATCTCTTCTTGCTTGTCTTGGAGTCACATTGCTGGGACAAGAGAGTATGTATGTATGTATGTATGTATGTATGTATGTATGTATGTATGTATGTATGTATGTATGTATGTATGTATGTATGTGTGTATGTATGCATGTGGTGTTTACAGCACCTCAGTAACCAAATTGGCTATGTAGTGCCAAGTAAAGGTACAGTTCGAAAAATGTGAAAATGAACAGCACAAAAATGTTGGAAGATACGCCCTTTGAAATAAATGTAAACATTAAGTACAACAAGATAAAATATAAATATAAGAAAGTAAATAATTCGGCAAAAATTTATATAAAATAACAGTTAAAAATAACACATGTAAAATCCTTAAAATATTATAAAAGTTTGTGTAAAACTCGCATTCCCATTATAAAGTCTAATATTTTCTCAGATGGTACATCCTGATAGTTTTTTCTGGCTGTTCCCATGAAAATACTTCTGTCTCACAGGATGGAAATCAACAAACTCAACAAGAATGTGTTCCACTGCTAGTGGACACTGGCATGGAAAACATTGCCATCAAGGTTCACCCTTCAGGAGGTATGTGTGTCCCATACATTATCGGCACAATACCACTTTACTTCTCCGATTTGTTCAATATGAGAAATGCCACTCTCCAATAGTGGGTTTGATGTTCTTAAGTTTGTTTGTGGAGTTTTCATTGCACATATTTTGCGAAATATTAAGAACATATTGATTTATACAATATTTGAACTCAGTATATTGAATCTTCCATTCGGAAATGGGTGACTGCAAGTCATCTTTGGCTGCTTTATCTGCCCTTTCATTACCCTTTTTACCAATGTGACTAGGCAGCCAACAGTAAATAATGTACGAGACCACATTGTTTCTGTAAGACTGTACGAGACCACATTGTTTCTGTAATTTTTGGTATAATAATAGGTTGTCTGATTTAAGATTCTGCAAAGCTTTCAATTGCGGAAAGGGAATCACAACAATGATGAAATTTGCTTTTTGTGGTTTCAATTTAGTTCAGAGTTTTGAGTATGGTTGTAATTTCTGCAGTAAACACCGAGGTTTTATCTGTTAACATGCCCATGATGGTGTCATCGAGCCACAGTCAAGTTTTGATCTTACAAATGGCTTGTATAAATAAAGCAAGAACTTCTGATTAGCTCCCAAAACCTGTGTTTGCCACGACTCAAATTAAATCCAGGGCCTTTTGACTTTGTCCCCAAGGTGTTCTATCTGTGGAAAAAAAGTTTGTTTATGGTTGAAAAAAATTTCTATAAATTTAGTCTCTTCCATAACAGGAATAAGACAACCGTCAAAATATAGTTTTGGGTCAACATCAATACATTGTAACTGTCAGAAGTGCATACAGTTAGTTTTTGAATTTGAAAATTTGAACTCGTTTTCTTCTGTCATTTCTGAACTCTGTTTAAGCTCATCAGTAGTTGACATTCGTTAGAATGCATATGCTTTAATCTATAGCAGATCAAAAAGTCATCAACATATAACGAGCAGACAGTTCGGGGATTAAGGCTCTTCAGTATGCTGTTTATTTTGATATTGAATAGAGTGACTGACAGTATGCTGCCATGAGGAACATCCATCTCCTGAGGATAACTTTCAGAAATGGTGCTGCCTACTTTAACTCTGAACTTTATATTTTTAAAAAAACTTGAGACAAAGTAGATAGGTGGCCCCTTAGACCTAGATTGAATAGATCATTTATTATGTTATACTTCCATGTAGTGTCATAAGCTTTCTCCAAGTCCAAAAAAGATGGCAAATATATGTTCTTTCTTCAGGAAAGCTTCTCTAATAAATGCCTGATGTCTGACAAGATGGTATATTAATGTCCGTCTCTGGAATCTGAATCCACATAGAATGTCTGAAAATAATTTGTTGGCTTTAACATAAAAGAGTCGTCTATTATTTATCTCCCATTCCAAGGCTTTGCAAATACAGGTTCTTAATAATATGGGATGATAGTTTGAAGGGTTTGTCACGGAATTGTGGTTACTTAATGTCAATGCATTATGTATGAATGAAAATGTACTCGGGTTTAGTTGACGTGTAAAGAGTTACCAAAGAGTTTAGCCGTTGCTGTTTCAAAATAAAGAGTTTGGTTCACCCACTGATGCATGTGCCGCCACTGACAAACCCAATTGCCTCGAGCTCTCTGGCCGTGGACTTGACCATAACCAGGATACTTATAGAATAAATTCACACTGTATCATCACAATGCAACGAGATTCCCAATGGGTATTACAACATGGATACGCTCATAAAACAAATGCAGTCTTCCATTTCTGGAATGACTGCAGGTCAGCATCACTCTCACTGACCCAAACTCTCATCTGTATCTTAACTTCCTAACCTTTTGATTCACATTACCTGGGTTTTATGGAACTGGAACAAACACAGCCCCCAGTGGCTCAGCATTTATCAGCATCGCACAGAGTTATGTCCAACTCAATCAGACAAACACAACTGGGAGTTTAATGATGGACAAAGGGAAGCCTGATACAAATATTCCATGTGGGTGGTGAGTTCTGCAGGGAGTAGCGTGCCACATTGTCATTGACTATATGAAGGTATCATTCATGAGTTCTCAATACATATCTTAGACAAAAGATATTTGCTGGTTAATATGCCAGCATACACAATCATAATTGAAATTAAAAGAATAGTGCTTGCACACCATGAGTCCATGTGGTACTTGCTTCTTTAGAAACCGTTCTGCAAGCACATTCAGGCCATTGCCCGTTTAATGGCACCCCAGAAAATCCCACATGTGCTGAAACTCTCTGAGATGTGGTGGACGAAGACAGTGCAAGCACAGGCACTGGCGCTGCCTTGAAAGTTGTGTACTTACCGGCTAACGATATCCCATCGTTCAGCACGATTACAGCAAGAAATGCATCTGGTTACTATTGATTTGATTCAAATCAAAACTTTCTAATCATTTGTGGTTTTAATCTCAACAACACCAATGACACTATCACCAATCTAGGTGCCAAATTGTACTTCTTTAACTTCCATGTGAATCATTGTAATGGAACATAGGCAATGCTTCCAATCCATGTAAATTGAGTGATACATGCAGATAATGACAGCAGTGATCAGTCACTTAATAATAGCTCATACAAAAACTTTACAATTAGCATTGCATCTACGTTTGCAAGTGCCCGACGTGAGGGCCTCAATGTCATTGATCAAGCATCAGGATTATCAGCCACTCTGAACAACATTAGTTTTAGAAATTAGAACTGGTGCTATGCTTAACTTAAAAGCAGAAAAACAAAGCCATTGGGGAGGAACCAGACATAATAAGGAACACAAATCGTTAGTGTCACATGCTAATCCTTCAAATGACGAAGGAGTATTGGTGCAGCTCACACAACAAGTGCATGACATCAACAAGGAATACAAATCACTCGTACAAGAGTATCAGTGCCTCCTTGGAGTTAACAAATTACCAGTTCAGATTGGAGTGGAACAAGTATGCAAAGCAAATGGATAAGAATGCTGGGGATATCCAGAAAATTCTAAGCCCACCAGCAATCAGCTAGGGATAATTACAATTTCGCTGTTGGAATAACAGTCCAAAGTACTGCCGTCTGGAACGATTGCGACTGCAATGACAACATGTTATTTGGCAAAATATTCCTGTCGTGAACCTTTTCATCAGAGTATAAGGACCCTCTATTACTCGCCTCAACAAGAAAAAAAAGTTATATTAAAAAAGCCACGTTCTGCTGCATCACAGTAATTGACCAGAAAAACAAACAGTCGCTGTATCTGTGAACAAAAGACACAGGTTTTTTTTAACTCTTTGTGAGCATTTTGGTAGGTATGTTGAAAGCCTGTCATTTCAAGATTTAGTGATATCAAGGAAACAGACATGTCAGTAAGCAATGGCGACATATTAGAGGTGCGTATCTACTGGGGAGCTAAGCGTCACACTCCTCCAGACCAATTAAACCCTCATATCATGATGCTTATAGACGAATTATAATGTTGTAATATCCCAAATCCCAAGACCCACAAGATTCTCTCCTGAAAAAGTTCAGCGAGGCTAAAATCTCACTATAGGCAAAGGATGAACAGAAGTTCATTCTACACAAAAAGTACAAGCATACACTAAACACAGTAAAACCACATTGATGGCTGTGTCTTTGGGCACCATTTTGGTGGGGATTGCAATATTGTCAACAATCATTGCAGCCCCTATTGCGATCGAAGACTGAAACGTTTACCAAACTGTCCAAACGTGTACATGCTTTAAAATAACCAAAAACCATGCCGTTTAAGAAAACAATTAGAAATGCAACTTTTACACCCTATCTAGCCGCTAGGCATACTGAACAGCTGACAGCTATTATAATGTGCATGCCATATCTCTCTCAAATTGTGACTGTTTAATTTGTTGCATGTCTTTTACCTCATAATATTTCTTGTGATGCCATATTAGATGTGAAAATCACAGATAAATACTTTAAGAATGAATTAAAATATAAATCCTACGAAACAATCCTTTGTAAGCAAAGCTGCGGAAATACAGAATTTAATTGGAAGAGGTAGCTCCTGTGTTAATAACAGATATGGGTATGTTGGTTTACACGTTTTGCTGATTTTGTAAACGTTTACAAGCAGTAAACTAAACTAAACCGTGTAGATGTGTACACATTACAGCCTTATTACGATCACCCTTGAGATCACAGCTTTAAGATGTGGCCTGATTTATGTAGCTAGGAATTTTATCAGCCGGTGACTATGAAAGTTAAAAAAACACGATGAAATCCGCATCTGGGCTGATACAAAGCCCAACATAATCAGAGACGACATATCTAAGGCATTACACAACAATGCCATCTCTAAAAAGATTTCGATCTTAGATGAAGTCAACGATTACACAACCATGAAAAATGAAACAAAGAATGCATCGCACAAGACAAACACTTCACTTGTATTTAACGAAGTGGCAGAAAACAAGCTCAAAGCTCGTGGAAGAGCCGAAGCTCATGAGCCACTCATGAAAACGTTCGCTGGGGATTCATTCAAAACTGTCTGTATTCCTAATTTTTGTCTTTTGAACCATCCCCAAAAAAACCAAAACACAACTTGTGATTCTGCTGCCTCCAGTTGGAATGACATGCTAACGTCAACCGCACCACTACCATATAATTAGCACACTTTTGGAATGGGCAGTAGGCCATTCACTGGCCTTGTGCAGACCCATTTGTTTTGTTAGACGTCATGGCTGATCATAAATAAACTAACTGAGATTCCATAATTGGGAGAGTAGGTTTCCCCGGTCAAGAAAATGCATGCTTTATCTGCTCCAGTATAAAAAAGGAAGTAAATATACAGATTTGTGTATGGATCAATTTACAGTACAATGTGAAAATCTAGTAACGATCATTTCATCTGGAACTAACACAGCGGGATTACTGCTGTATAGGTGATTAAACATTCTTTTCATGCATAGGTGAGTAAACATCTGAAATGATGCAATCAATGGTTAAGAACATTCTGCGGGTGTGTATAATAGTGCATTCTTCCCATTTCCATGGCAGCTTTATATGACCATGGCCACATTTTTGACAGTGACGAAAAGAACAAATCGTGATCAAAATGAGCAAAGAGCTAATCAATATGAGGTAAGTCTCCCACCCTCCACATAGATCTGTCCTATCATTCACTACCTGTATTTTTTGCAGCAAACATGTTCATCATGCTGATATGTAGGTTATACAAAACACAGTAATATCTCAAATTTTTTAAAATAGTACGTATTCAAACAATGCCGTCTCCAACCATTTTGAGCCAGCTTTAAGAATGGGGGGGGGTCTCAGCCATAACAACCCTTGTTTTTCCCTTTGTTTGCACCTGTGTTCTCTACTGGAACTGGCTCCAGCTGGCTCCCGACTGGCTTGACTCTCCACCAACTGACCAACTGATCCAACTGGATGGTCCAAAGCAACTATTCTATATGTACTACAATATTTTTTAAAAAAAATATCATAATAATAAAAAATGACAAAAAATAAAAAAATAAAAAAATAAAAGCAAATTACAGGTTTGTACAATTTTAAAATGCAAAGTACAAACAATTATGAAGTTCATAAATTTTAACAAATTGAAACAAATTACAAAAGTTATAGCAAAAAATAAAAAAATTTTAAAATATTAAACTAATAAAATTTTTATAGAAAATATTTTTAAAAATTACAAATACTAACAAAGGAAAATTAAAATTTGCTAAATTAATTTGCAAATTAAAAAATATTTTCAAAAGTGAAAAAAAAATTCAAAATTAAAAATGACAATATTTTACAAAATTTAAAACAAGTTACATAAATGGTAACAAAAACTGTTTAAATAAAAAAAAGCAAAAAATATATCACGAAATTCTTTAAAAAAATTCAAAATTTAAGAAAATTGAAACATAAACATTGTGAAATGAGTTTACAAATCTGAACATTAAACATTCTTTTATCAATTATAAGAAAAGAAAAAAACTGAAAATTGAAAAATGAACAGAGATATTTTAAAAAATATTATAAACAAATTAAACACTGTCATTAAAGAAAACATGTAGCAGCATCAGAACAAAAATGTTTTCAAAAAGATGTAGATGTTAGATCACAAAAACACTGAAAAATTCATTTCTTGTACAACATGGTATACACAGTTTTTTTGTTCTTAAGACAAGAACAAATGAATGCTACAGAAGCTATAAAAATGTTAAGGAAACACTCAACAATGGTTTTAAAAGCAGCAGAAAGAAGATCAAGATAAATGTATACAACAAAATGATACTTTTCTACAACAACATGAGGAAAATAGGAAGTGAGAGATGAAAAACATGCCAATCAATGATTAACAGGACAAACCCATTGCAAAAGGGTTACTTCAGAAACCGTAAATCTAGTGTATATATATATATATATATATATATATATATATATATATATATATATGTATCTGTGTTTGTATGTATGTGTTATTGGCACGCCACAGGACTTGTGCAAAGCATCTAGTGTATTAGCTTTCAGCTACTACTGTTGCTAGTTAGCCTATTCTCCGAGTACACAGCCTCTACACAGTCAAGACACCCGCAGTGACTCCTCGTGGCAACACATGGAAAATAGGCCCTTGTGGCCCCAAGCTAAACTGCTGGGGATCTCAGAGGAACGTAGCCCCCAGAGACACGATCTGCATGCTCACCAGGGAGTCCACACAACCTGGTCTCCATCAACTCTACGGTTAGACTCGGAGAACCAAAGGCGTAGGGGGCTCACCCTGATAGAAAAACTGGAGTGGAGTCCCATAAGACAGCTGGTAAACAGTTGATACACCTTATGGCCACTCCTGCAACCACGCCAGCTCCATACATAATGGCACCTACCTTACCTCTGGTCAGAATGGGAGCTTAGATGGTGGGCAAATTTGAGCTTCCAAACCTTTGCCCACGCTATGCAGTACACCATAGAGAGGACATTCATTCTTGCTCTCACCAGCAAGGGCAGAACACGGGAGGCAGTAGTTTATGAGTTACAAGTCCAGGTCAATGAGCATAGGGCGTGGGTGCCATAGGTTGCCTCCAATGGTGGAAAGGATCACTGCATCCTACTGGCCAGTTATCGCCCTCCACAAAGATGGATAGACCCCAGCCAGTAAGATACTGACCTGCCTTGGTATGCCTGCCTCATCGGATGCCTGGGCCTTATAATTTCTTCTTGAGAAGCAGACGGCAAGACCCAACAAAAATAAAAGCAAACTTTACTGGCTTGGAGGTTGGAATGTCAGGTCTATATATCCTGACATGACGAATGACTGCACTAATTGACCGCGAGATACATAAGCTGAACATCAATATTGCAGCTCTCCAGAAAACAAGACTAGCTGACACAGGCTCAATACATGAGGCCAACAACAGCTACTGGCACAGAAAGAGCGCTGATAACAGCGTGAACATGGCATGGGCTTTGCAGCCAGAAGCACACTGATGCAGAAGACCAAGACACCAGTAGCAAAATCTGAGTGCATTATTTAATTCTGCATGTCGTCCATTGGAGGCTTCGTTACAGTCATCAGCTCCTATCCAACTGTATATACATTCCATGAAGGCAAAGACCACTTATATGTTGCTTTAAATGACATCCTTGGGTGCATACCACAGGGTCGAAAACTGTTCCTCCTCAGCGATGTCAATGCAAGAGTAGGATCAGGCCACAAATCATGACCATCATGTATCTAGCACCACAATGTCGGCATGATTAATGAAAATGGCCAGACGTTATTCGAACTGTGCACTTAGAAGCAGTTTTGCATCACCAACGCATTCCATAAAGCACACAATGGCACCAAAGTGAGTGCTGAAGAAGTCTGAAGCACCCTGAGCTCAGTTACCTATGAGTCAGCAATAACCACATTTGGTAAAAACAGAACTCAAAACAAAGATTCCTTTCCACTCAGACAAAATGGTACCAGTGATAGAGGCAAAGAATGTGGCCTACCTAGAGCATAACGTAAATCTAACACCAGAAACACTTCTGGATTTCAAGTAGGCAAAAAGTACAGCGCAGAAGACAGCCAGGCACTGTAGAAATCAGTACTGGGCCCATTTATGCCTGGAAATACATACTGCATCAGACACAGGAAATATCCACGCCATGTACGATAGGACCAGGAAGGCCCTTGGAGACGCTATCACCAACTATTCCCCCTTTAAGGCACTGGATGGTGAGGTGATCACCGAAAGGAGCAGCAGATGTCTCACTGGGTGGAACACTACCTCAAGGTTTACTCCCACAACATGGACATCTCCCAGCTGACGCCTGATGCACTGCCAGAGTTACCTGTCGTGGAGGAGCTCAACAAGGTGTTCAAGCTCAACCAAGCCGCAGATTCATTGGCAAGTGGAAAGGACATAATTCCACTCGAAGTGCTCATATGTGGCAAGTCAAGCCTGCTACCACATCTCATGACCTCATTCTCCTCTGTTGGAAGAAAGGAGCAGTTCCGCATGACATGCCAGCATTACAGGGAAGACTTTCATATGGGTCATCCTAAGGAAACTCCATCAACTCGCGGACTGAGTGCTTCCAGAGGTGCAGTTTGGCTTCAGAGCAGGCATATACAAGCAGTGGGTTTGATCTTCTCCCTACGCCAACTACATGAGAAATGCAGACATCAATATAAACCACTCTACATTAACTTTATTTACCTCACCAAGGCATTCGATAGGGTCAGCAGGGTCATAATCTTCCAGATATTCGGGAAGACTGACTGCCCTCTGAAACTCATCATTCTGATCCGTTTATTTCATGATAACATGCTTGGAATGGTACAGTTCCACTGCTCCATGTCCGACAGCTTTGGATCAGGTGTTGAGTGAAGCTGGACGATGTCCTGGCACCAACACTCTTTGGGATCTTCTTCTCAGTACTACATAACTGTCTTCGACGTGGAATGGTAACTTGAACAACATCTCCATGCATAATGCCAAGACCAAAATATGGCACATCCTGATCAGAGAACTTCGGTCAGCAAAAAATGCAACACTGTTTGCCCATGCAGAAAGCTAGCTCCAAAACCGTATGGACTGTCTGTCTGATGCACTATGCTCCATGTTCTCCCTCGCCATCGGCATCAAGAATACTGTAGTGATGGGACAAGGCATTGCAAATCAGTTAGCGATCACCCTCAGTAGCATTTCCCTGGAGGTAGTCAGCAAGTTCTACTACCTAGGATCTACAGTGACCAACAACCTGTCACTCAATGAGATCAAAACTCATTGTTATTTTTTATGGCACCTCATACAGCATTGCTAAAATATGACGATTTTGAAAAAGAGCAAAAAGAAGAACTAGTGAAATTTAAACAATGAGAAAAAGATAATGCAATACAAGCAGAAGTAAAGAGGAAGCAGGTGATGAAAACTAAGACAATCAATCAATGGTGAAAAGAGTGAACCAAGGGTAAGACAGGTGACTTCAGAACTGTGAGTCTATTTCCTGAATCTTGGCTGAACTGAAGCAGCTAAATACCTTCTATGAATCGTTTGTGATCCAGCCTAAGAAAAAGAGACAAGCCTCGCAGAAAAAGTCCAAACCATCCATGGCAATAGCAGCAGTGGGGCTTTGACTAGGGAGATGATTAGGATAGCTATAATTAATGATGGTTTTGTTTGTTTGTTTGTTTGTTTTTTGTGGAGTGTTTGTTTGTTTTGTGTGGGGTTTAACACCATTTTTCAGTACATGATAGGCTATACATTTCGGCTAGTATATTTGGTAAAGGAAGAACATATGAAGACCACTGGAAGAACCACCTAGACACGGGAAGCTACTGGCAAGCTTCCGCATATAACCATATTAGTCTCGCGAGACGCGAACTCACGAGGACAGACGTGAGTGTGTGTTTTCTGTTAATGCAAGCACCTAAGACTACTCGGCCACCCAGGGCCCCAATTACTGATGGACAATGCATGAATTTGTCTTTGATTTGTTTTCTTTTTCTGCAATTGTTCTTTTTAAAAATTGTTTTCAACTTTTTTAAAATTTTTATATTATTTTTTAGATTTGTTTAGAATGTGTATACATAATTTTGACAATTGTATAATTTCTTTTATTTCGGAATTTTCAAAAATGTTGTCAATTTTTTAAATTTCTTTTCATTTTTATTTTTTAATTTTGTAATTTGTTTTTATTTGTTAATAAACTTGTTTAATTTGTATGTTATTTACCTTGTTTAAAAATATTTTGTTTCTAAATTTTGTTTTCATTTTTAATTTGTTTTTTATTTGCATGTTTTTAATCTTTTCAAATCTATTATGCCAACAAATTATTTAATTTTGGTTTTAAAATTGTTTATGTTTTAATTTGTTACACTTTTTATATTTTGTTTTTAAAATGTTATTAGTACTAACATTGTCACATTCCAATGCAGACATTGAAAGAATATTTTCATTCTGAGGAAAATTCAGGCTGACTCCAGAGGAAACCTGGATCCAGTAACAGAACATCATCTCCTAAGTTTTCTGATGAACAATGATGAGGACTGACACCAATATAATCCAGGCAATGATATCCCAAGAAATCCTAAAACTGCTTATGGTACATATAAACAGAGTATGAATGGCAACAAGTTACTGTGAAAGTACTGACTTGATGAGATGATGTGCATATTTTAATTTTAAAAACATGTAATCGTGTTCAATAGTTGTAATTTTTGTCCATTTGCATGCTAAAAATCGGGTCAATGAAAATCCTCCCTCTTTTGAGGTCAAACTCTTGACCAAATTTTTGAAATCTCCTGATCTGTCATGAACTCGCCTACCTGTTGATGTCGCTACCTTCACACAAAAGTTGATCCCCTTAAAGTTTAGCTCTCCCAGGTGCTGGCGGTGCTTGACTGGTCAGTCAATGTCTCCATCATCTGCTTGGTATAGAAGCAATAAAATAATCCATTCAAAACAGCGAGTGTTGCTGTTCTTCATATTGATAACAGATCATGGTAGAATGCACTCTGATGTTGCAATGCAGCTCCAGGTTCAAAACAGATGGTACTGTGACACACCTAGATCGAGCGTCTCGTACCTCACAAAATACTATCTGCACCCCTCGCGATAATTCTCTTTGATGCACCATTGAATTGTGATGTTGATCTGGGTGCCCAGGTGCTTGACATCATCAGTTCCCATGGCTGCGGTGGCGCTGGTCTGGAAAGAGGCTGTCACTTTCATGGTTCTTTGTGACTCAGCTTCTTCATCATATATGTTCTGCTGGTCTGGTGCATTTTTCTTTAGTTGCACCGTCAACAAATGGATCAACTTCAGCCCACCAAGTTTCCTGAGCTCCCTGCCTATGAAGTCCTGTACACTAGGTGCCAGGACATTAAAAAATGTCAAAACATCTGCTTTGAGACCATGGCTTTCTTGCACAGTGGTATGGTTGTCTTTCACAATCGCATTGACTCTGCCCAGTTGCTCTACAAAGGCTGGCAGGTCATTGGCAATATGTCTTGGTACTGAAAATGGAGGCTCATTAAACAGCTTGTCTATCAAATTGTCAAAGTTGTCCTGTGGTCCGGAAGCTCAACCCTGTGCCTGGGAGCACGAACTGGCCATTGGGCTGGACCTGGTTGTGAGCTGGCTGGTGAGCCTTGCTTGCCAGTAGTGCATCCAGTGTTTCATCATACTCACTTTGGGTTAACATTCCCCTCTGGAGTAGCTCGTTAAAGCGAGTGATGGTCGACAGTGCTTAAGATTTATAACCAATCAACCATTAACCGCTATACCTCTTACCACTCTGTCTATTACTATCTGAATTACTCTAATATAGCATCAACACATGTATGCCCAAAACATTCGTGCAAAACTAAAAAGTATTGGCTGTATGCTAATAAAGCCCAAACATGCTTAGAATATAATTGTATTTTAGTTTTGTCAGGTATTCTAGCCTGTGCTCTCCCTGGTGCAACGTTCACCTCTTGAGCGCTCAATTACTAGCTTTAATACCTTTTTAGCCTTCATTTTATGCCTTGCTTTTATCCTTTGCCTCCTTGACTATGCATTGTTGGCGAAACCCTGTTGCCAACCGTTTCCAATCCCACAGCTATTGCATGACACTGGTGGAATTATGCCCCTTCTAATCATTTGTTTGTGAAACTTGCAGTACTCATTCATGATGCCTGCCGTGTAGAAGCCGACTGCAATTATCATGAGCATGCATTGTTGTGCCAGACACAACACCTGTATATCTTCTAGCATTTTTATTTCAAATAAAAGTAATTCACATCTTCATGCAAACCACCTAATTATATAGTGTCTCCATAGTCTGGACTGGTCTTGAGGGTGTTAGAACTCTCACTTGACTTTCAACGTTATTTCATCTGAGACTAATACATGCATGGGCAGGGAAACATTCTTATCATACCTCGCCAAGGTGAGTAAACTTTCGGTTTATGTAAACATTAGGATTAAAACATTCTCTGTTGAAAATACTGTGTTTGGGTTTACCACTCACTGTGAGAGAGCTTTATTAGTAAATATTTATGTTTCAAACTCCCACATTCTTCATGTTTCGCATGAACTTGAAAATGTCTAGTTTAAACTTTGTTTTTTAACTCATCCTCAAGTCAGTGTTATGACAAATGTACGGCTCCATGCAGAGGCTCTGACTGAATCATATCACCCAGTGGACCTTGGTGATATGCGTGCCCATCTTCGTATAGAGCTGGAGGTTCCAGTAGTGAACCACATAACATTCCTTAGTCGACAGGTTGGGGACTAGCTTCTCACATTCAGTCAACTTAAAGCCCACTGAAGTTATTGACTTCAAGATACATTAACCAGTTGTTTGGCTCATTGCAGTTGTAGCCTGTGCACATTGGATTGTTTGATTTCACATGCTGCTGGCTCACCATCGAAATGCCGCTGTTTTTCTTTTCAAACAGGTGCATATTGATGTCAGTCAGCAGCTCAATCTTCACTCCTGGGTTTTAAAGAGGGCATCACTACTCATGTCAGGGGTGCTGTAACAGCCGGCCAGGTCAAGAATAGGGTTGGCCACTGAGGTGTCCAGAATGACTTGAACACATCCGTGCAAATCAACTAATTATCTAGTGTCTCCACAGTCTGTGCTGGGATTGAGGGGGCTAGAATCCTCACTTTACTTCTATTTTATTTCATCTGAGACTAATTTCTTATTGGTTGTTATGGGTTTAATGCCATTTTTCAGCACATGATAGGCTATACATGGTGGCCAGTATATTCGATGGAGGAAGAAGTGTCAAACCACAGGAAGCTACTGGCAAGCTTTCTCACATACCCATGTTGGCCGAGCCAAGACTTGAACCCATGCGGACAGAGGTGAGATGTCTGTGATCTAGTAAAAACGAGGGCATAGACCACTCAACCACTCGGGGCCCCTCATCTGACACTGATACATGTGTGGGTGGGCAAACTTTCTTATCATGTCTCGCCAAGTTGAGTAAATTTTCACTTTATGTAAATATTGGGATTAAAACATTATGTTGAATCTAGTGTGTTTTGGTTTACCACTCTCTGTTAGAGTTTTATTAGTAAAACTCTGAAATGTGTAATTAAGGATTAAAACATTCTACATTGTATATAGTGTGTTTGAGCTTACCACTCTCTGTGAGAGAGTTTAATTAGGTTAAAATTTTAGAAGTTCTGTCACAAGCAAGACATGAAAACCAACATGTGACACTTAATGTTGAAAAAGATTCAAAAGGTTAATTACTACCTCTAGGTCATTTTAAAGTGGGTGAGTGGCAGGACTGCATTGCAAACTCCCAGTTCAAGCCAATGTTGAGGGTTGAAGGGGGTTTAAAGAGGGCATTCAGCTTGGCAAATAGCATTTTGGATCACACCAGTGGGACCAGGCTGGTGCAAGACAACACTTTATAGGGTTATTGAGTTTGGACAGCACGGGGAGGAGGGCTGTAGGGCAGGGGAAAAAGACTCCCACCTTGAACCTACTTGTTCCTTGTGTTCTTATCTTTTGTGACACAAAAGTGTTAAGCCGTAATTAGCTACTCTTTTTAACACTTCAAGAAAAGTGATGAAAATGTATTAAGAAATATTTAAATGAAAAATAGGTACAATGCAGATGTGAGTTTTATTTTTTTCGTGCATGTAAATTGCACTTCATATAGAATAGCTAGTCTACAAAAACCAAGAGTCCATTGAAGGGACTGATGCTCTAATGGACAAAAAGAATTTCCAGGAATTCAAGATAAAACCATTTCTTCCTTTTAACTGTTGAGTGTTGAAACCATCTCTGATATTCTTCAGTGATAACAAGATTTTCAAATTAGCTGCTGTGGTGTACATATTGGATGTCAGATTGGCACCATTTTCATTTAGGAAAAAGTAGATATCATTAGAAGTCGTTTGGTGAAAACCCCATGTCATAATGATCATCTACGCTGGGGGAGTAGCAGGGTTGAGCATATCCCATAGCCCGACGTCCCGGACTATTCCTTTTCGAAGTTGGGCAAGTAAAGTTCTTCAAGTCGCTAGTTCGGGACAAGTGCTTTGTTTTTCCTTTTTTAAAAAGTTGGGCAAGTGCTTATTTTTATGTCATAATCACTTTATCAACCTTTATATGGCCAATCATGCCCTCCAGGCTTGCTGAATGCTAGATTCTACCAATCGCTATGTATTTATCTACATCCTGTATCACACCTGCCAGTGGTAATAGATAACTTGATACATGTGCACACGTTCTATTAAGACTTGGCTTCATATTGGGCTATGCGACCAAAATTATTGGCCAATCAGAACACGTGAAACAAAACAAAGCCAGTATGATTAATTACATGTAGCAGAGTTTTAGACGGCTAAATTGTATTGTGTAACCAGATCATCACGAACGACTCACCCTTTGACTTCAATCCAGAGAATCAATCCAATTAATTAAATGAAAGGCACTTCACTGACATTAGTGTCATTTGCCTTTATGAACCGATTAATATCAGTGATTATTCTTTAATTTTTAATTTATTATACAGAGGATTAACTTCCACATCCTGTATTGCATTTTAAGCAAAACAATTACACTAATTAAAGAACTGTCCCTGCTAATATTAAAAGGACAAATAACTGTATGTTATGATCGCTTTACAAGTAGTCAAGCAGGTGATATTTACTATGTGGATAAAATGAGTTTACTAAATTATTTTCTCAAGGAAGTTCATAAGGAAGATTCCAAAAACGAAAATTTAATGTGAAAGTGGAGGGGTAAAACATAAGACTGCCACTGAGTGTGAGGTAGCTATTTCTCCAAAGAGACATAAGCCAGACTCTGTGGCAACAAAAAATGTCAAATATGACACTACTAAGAGACTGAGAAATTTTCAGTCGCATTGGGTTGATAGTTATCTCTGGCTTAAATTCATTGGTACGACTCTATGGTCTAAAAATATGTAACAAAAGGAAAGTGAAACCAGCAACTTAAGTAAAAATAAACAAGCAATTTATTTCTAGACAATTAAAATGAAAATGCAAAAGACACTTATAATAACGTTTAAATAATTCAATAATCCTAAGTCTCCTAATCACAAGAGCACATCTAGTAATTCCAATGAATATTTCAAATAAATAATTCCTCTCTCTGAATTTGCTCTGATTTTCACAACTGCAACATCTGATTACTAAAATAAATTGAGACTAATCTTCATAACATGGAGTTTATTATAGGAATGGAATCTTATTGATCAAATGCTCTGTAAATATAAAGATAGGTCGCATGACAGAATATTCTAGAATATGAGTAACTCTAATGGAAAATTACTGTGTGTACCTGACTTTTCTCACTTCAAGACATGGAAAGTTCCAACTTAAGTACTAAATGCTATGTAAACAAGACTAACCTTGAACTAAAATGCAGTAAATATGTTATTTACAAAATGATCACTAAAGTACAACTTACTTCATGGACACATATTATAAATTCAATATACATAACACCTCCCCTCGTAACAAAAGAAGGATTAATGCAATAAAGCTTTCTATTGAGCATGAATCTAACACTATAATAATCAAACTTACATAGGAAAATGTCTGTTAAATGACACTCGGTTCAATTACACAAAATAAAGCACTATATCAGGGGTGTCAAACTCATTTGTTGATGTGGGCCAGATTTTATATAAATAATAATAAAAAATAATGAGTCTGGCTGAAGTTAGGGAAAGCCTGAATTCCAGTAAATTCCTTTCCATTCGTGCTGATGGAAGTATTGATGCTACCGCATCAGAGCAAAAATTAGCGCATATAAGATACATGGACAGTGGAAAACTGAAAACCTCTGATGCAACAAAATGTATATCAACCTATATTTTTGAAAAATTTAATTCTTTTAAGAAACAAATATGTTGTACATTATTTCGTTTGTTCTTTCTATGGATTAAAGTGCATACATCTCATCAAATCTTGACAAGTAATTAAAATTTTGTCCTGGACAAGTGGATGAAAAAAAATTTCACGACAGCCATCATGACAGCCATATTAGATGTACGACTGGCATCATTTTAATTTAGGACTAAATAGGTATCATAAGAAGTCTATTGGTTAAAACCCCACGTTGATATAGCCATCCACTGGGAGTAGAGTTAACAATATTTTCAAGATAACCACCATGGTGGCCATATTGAGGGTTAGTCATTTTCATTTTTAGGAGCAAGTAGACACCATAAGACTAGAGCTCTTCTGATAAAAAACACATCTCAAAATGACTTTTCCTTTAAGAGGAGTAGCTAGAACATGATTTTCAAGATGGCCACATTTCGGATATCTGATCAGCACCATTTTAATTTAAGATCAACAGAACATTATAAGAACTCTTTTAGGGAAAACCCCATGATGCTATGACCATTCATTCTGGAGTAGTGATAACAAGAGTTTCAAGCTGGCCACTGTGGTACTGATATTAGACCCCAGATCAGCCACATTTTCATTTAGGACCAAGTATACATCATAAGAAATCTTGCGGAGAAAATCCCATGTCAATATGACTTTTCGGTCAGGAAGAGTAGAGATAACAAGATTTTCTAGATATCTGCTGTGGTGACCATAACGGACTTCAAATTGGCACCATTTTCATTCAGGACGAAGTAGACGTCATAAGAGGTCTTTTGGTGAGAACCCCATGTTGATATTACCATCCATGTAGGAGGAGTAGCAATAACAACAGTTTGAAGATGGACGCTGTGGCAGCCATATTGGATCCCAGATCAGCACAATTTTCATTTAGGACTAACTAGACATCATAAGAAGTTTTTAGTGAAAACTCCAACACAGCAGCTGGGCCTATTGATGTCACACCGGCACCATATACATTTAAGACCGACTGGACATCATAAGAAATCGTAACTTTCTTATCTGTAGGATTTGCAATAAGAATATTTTCAAGATGGCTGCCGTGGCGGCCATATTGGACTTCACGACGGCACCATTTTTATCTAGGATCAACTAGACATCATAATAAGTATTTTAGTGAATACCCCATTTTGATATGACCATCCATTCAGGACTAGTTACGATAACAAGATTTTCAACATGACTGCAGCGGTCGCCATATTGGACGTCGGAACAACACCATTTTCATTTAGAACAAAGTAGACATCATAAGAAATCTTCCAGTGAAAATCCCATCTTGATATGACCATCCATTCAGGAGGATTATTGCAAACAAGAGTGTCAGGATGGCTGCCATGGCAGACATATTGGGCTTGAGATCAACAACATTTTCATAGCAAACCAACTGAACATTATAAGAAGTCTTTTAGTGAAAACTCCATGTTGATATGACCATCCACTCAGGAGGAGTAGCAATAAGATTTTTATGATGACCCTGTGGTGGCCATATTGGATTTGCAAGCAGCACCATTTTCAGTTAGGACCAACTAGACCATGTGATGAATGTGTGTGCAAAATTTGAAGTAGTTTAGGAGGAGTAGCGATAACAAACTTGTGTGAATGGACAACAGACCACCCCATAAGCTCCTCTGGTCTATGACCAGTAGAGCTAACTAGTATTGTGATGATATGCCATTAAGCCCTGTAAATGTTCATAAATATATACAAACCATCTTGAGCGCAGTAGGAATAAACATGGTGCCTGAAGTGTTAAAAGGCAAATATGCGCCAGTAATGGCTGAGAAAATGTGCAAATGCCATTTAGTTCGATACCTATGCTTAGAAATTCTTGTAGCTGTGTTTGTGCCAAAAATAGACATAAACAGCAAACTAACCTGTAATCCAGACAGTCCGTGACACATTTTTATCCAATGAACCATCCCTGTAGTCCAGTATTCCATTACGAACAATGCAGGTGTAAACCCCTGTGTCCATGACGGAAGGGTTCCTAAACCAGTGAACAAACACCCCTGTGGAGACTGGTTCATTGTCAATAAGCTGTTGAATCTTGATGCCGGAGAAGAGAGAACTGTGAATAAGACTGTACGTGTACCGTTCAGGTATTCCATGAGCTGAGCAGTTTATCATAAGCCCCGTCTCACTGACACTTCCATTCCTACTTTCAATGCTAATAGTTGGTGGATCTGAAATATATTTCAATGTTAAATACCAATGCTCAGTTCAGTGAAGAATCTAAAATTAAAGTAAATTTGTTTGGCATTAGCATCTGCAGCTTAAAGCATCATCAAAACTTGTACGGAAAACCAGTGATTTAGTTCAATATGCTTAAGTTCTACGGACATTGCAAGTTTATCATTGTAGAATGGCTTCTGTGCTACACTAGTAAAGTGATTAGCACCTTTGCACCTTTTCTCTATGACTGTGGAGCCACAATAGCTTAGTTGGCAAAGTATCAAATTCATAATCCAAGGGCAGTGCTTTAATACCCACCCATGTCAGCCCAGATCAACTGTCTCAGTGTGTTCTCTGGGAAAGGCACTTGGCTGTCATTTGATATAGCCCTTTACCTCATAGCATCTGTTGATGTGTAGGCTGTCGATATACATGTGCCAAAGCCATACAGTGCAGTGTGCCAAAAGTAGAACACATTTTACCTAAATGACTCTACGCAAATAGGCCTACCTGTAAAATTTAGCAGTGCATTATACGCAAGGTTCAACATAAATTTTAAGTATTTTACCTTTTTTGTACCTATATGTTGTCTATAGATAGTTTTAAGAGTAAAAGCTGATCTTTATAGTTGTATAGTTGTTTTTCATGGAAGAATATTGTATATGCTTTAAAATCTTGACAGAGCTCATTTACCATCAAGTCAGTAAAGCTGTGTGACCAACCGTAGCTGATTTTTCTCAACTTCTAAATCAACCAGTTTGTTGTCTACGTCTGCATCACTAAATCATCCGAATTTGATAAACTATCAAAAATCAGTGTTGCCTATATTGATATTGGAGTCTAGATCTGACTTAATGAAGCCTTTATAGTCATAATTCTAATCATCCAAACTCAAGACAGTACTGAACGAAATATGCTGTCTGCATTTTGGAGAGTGGAGAATTCATCCCAGTTACTTTAAATAGCAAATTATAACTATATCTTAAATAGCAACCACGTGATTTGACATAATGGTTATTTCTCTCAATGCCTGAAGTTTCTAATAGGGGGTTTTCCCTGAAGGTGGTGCTACAAAAACCAGCTCAAAATGACTGATGTTTACTGTATGTATCAAAACACGCTTCCATGCAGATGGTGCACAGGCATCCAAACACGCTTGTATGCGAATCGGATGGATGTGTCCAATAGCGATTCCATGAAAATGGGGTAGAGGCGTCCAAAAGTGCTTTTATGAGGTATAGTGATAGCCAATTTTGTGCTGAAAACGCCATTAATACCAATAAAACAAGCAAAACATATATATGATTAGATAACAATGGAAAGCAAGTCACAGTAACCAATTTTTGGCGTGTGACATATCATAGTAACCAGAGGCACCTTTAATGACAATGATTTCAAAGGTGTTGACATTAGAGCACTTACATCATCTTTAGATATTGTTGGAAAAAGAGGTCATAATAACTCAGTTTGATAAGTAAAATGCTTCATCCTAAGTTGTACACAGAGTGTAAATTTGATAACGATAATTGAAAAGGTATTGGAATTAGAACTCAGATATAACTGTAACTGATTTGTATCAAATTCTGAAAAGAAGTTCACAGTGATTAAGTTATTCTGGATGACACCCATCCAAAGATCCACAAAATGTTTTGTCTGATGAAATTAGTAAAGAAGTTGCAGGCCAGATGCCAATGATGAACACAATATTTGCAGCATTTTTAAGCAAATCCTTGTCAGTAGGTCAGAGTGATCCAGTATTAGTGTGCAACACACCTCTCTCTAAGTTACACCCTCAATACCAGTTTGTTGGCAAAGGCAAAAAGATATTGGAATATAAGCATGAACACATTTCTCAATTTTTAAATGCAGCTACTTCTTTAGCTCACCACTGCACAAATCCCCATGCTTTTTATTACATTTCTCCCCTCCAGACCAGGGGTCATAACCGAAAATTGCTGACATATAATTTATGTCCTCCTCCAACAAATCGTTGTACAAAGTTTGATAAAAACAATAATCAACCAGATTCAATGATTACATTAGCTCACCTCTGTAAAGCTTTTAGTAGTCCCCAGTAGCCACTGTAACAATTTTCTGTATCAATGTAGAGATACAATAATGATCTGATAAAATCCAGAGATTATTATTACTTTTTAAACAATTTTTGTTAAAATCTGCTTCAGAAACTATTATCTTTATCCACCCACAAAAACCAGTGAAAGTAATAGCATTTTAGTAACCTTGGAGTGAACAGTGTTACAAGCATAACTCAGTATTACACACATAACTCAGTATTACAAGCATAACTCATGCATCAGCAATTGCCTTAATTAGCCATTACAGGTGAGTCCTCTCATTAAAAGCATGCACCATGCAAACCATTCATTTAATTCATATACTCATTCACATGTACAATACACAGTTAACCTGCTGAGGTTAATGTTTCACAATATACAATACATAATCATTAATATACAAAGTTTACAACTGAATTAACATATTTATTCCTACTTCCAACTGCACTGGTCAGAAAAGGCTTCTGAGTAGGTTAGGTTGCATATAGCATGTAAAATATATGTGGCTATGAGCTGAACACAAATACTAACCTATATTAGTAATGCATACAATGTAGGTCCCAGTGTCCTTTTTGTGCTTTACAGGTGTACAGTACTACTATAAAGATGTATTCAATTATCAAGTTTCATGATTGGAACATAAACAGAATTGCATGTTCCTTATGTAACCCTGTGCAAAGATTTTGCTCATAATCAAAATCATATGATACTTTTATTATATGTGCCTACTTACACTGTACGAGATTTAAACAGAAAGCATATATGTGACAGAAGCAGGATTTCAAACCAGTAGATTTACAAATTTTGATAAGCAGATTGGCTTCTAAACCAGTAGGTTTTTTATTGTCATACATGTTACATTTTTTTAATTGGCTCGAAAACAAAACAAGTGCATTTTTTGCCATAATATGTATTATCTTCATACTATAATAAAACAGCAAATTTTGAACATGAATCAGATTCAGATTCTGATGGAAAATGTTACAATAATAATTAATTAATATGAGTCAGTATATTGTCAATTAAATGAAAAAGGAAGAGTTGTTTATCCTATAGTTCACTGCACAGATTTGTTTTATAAAATCAAATAGCATTTTTAATTTTCTTCACAAGATCAGTGTCTGGTGACAACTGATGACATTCATTGTGATTATTAAGCTTCACACTTAACAGGCTCTCTATAGTTCTCTGGTCCATATTTCCCCTTGAATCACTTTGCATTTTGTGAAGAATGGAGAATGTCCTCTCTATAGCAGCATTAGAATGTGGCAATTACAGGACAACCATGCTCGGCCTGCAAAGAAGTTCTAACTTTAGTTTTTTTGTTGCTGCATTTGTAATGCTGCTGACTGCTCTCCAATACTCCTCCAAGCTATGTTCACCCCAAGGAGGAAGTTCCTGACTTGGACATAGGATGTATTCACAAACCTTATCCTCAAAGGCTTCTTTCTCTTCATGACTCAGATCCAAAAATCTGTTAGCAAATTTCACCACTGTAAATAAAAAAAAATAAAGATTGATTTAGACTTGAAATAAACAATGAACAAATACATCATGTATTTATGCTTTTATGAATAATTTATCCCAACTTTAAAATTAATTATCTTGTACTATATTTTAACTGATATATTTTATTTAGGACTTGAACTTAATGTTTGTGCATGAAAACTTCAAATAGTGTATGAAATACAAAAGATGCATACCTTTGAAAAACATAATGCAAACTCGGGACCTTTGCTACTCGCCTGCACACACTTAAACTCTGATATCCAAGCATTGTTGAACTTCTTGTAATATTTCTTAGCCGGTGGTTTCTTAGCATAGGCAGAAAGCACATGTTTCGTCATTGTGACATAAATTGAAGAAACAAATGTAATAGCTGTCTTTAAATATTCCTCTTAAAACATCTTGAATAATAAATAACAATTAAGCAAGACAAAAAAATCAAAATACTTACTCTAGTGTGTCTGCCGAAATAAAAAAAATCTCCATTTTATCTCTCCTCCGCCTAAGGTCGGTCGATTTGCATCAAAGGCTCAGAAGACATCATGGACCACCTTTGATTCCTTTATTATTTATAACACCTAAAAAAAACATCCTGCATCCTGGCCTTAAACTCTCCAAATTACAACTTACAACAATTAGGTAATCAATTAACAGCTTGCTGTGTACATATGTTAGTTGTTCTTTAACGATTCTAATCCTATTACTAAGCCATGCATCCTCGCACTGGTTGTTGTACTGATGGAACATTTCCGGATCCGTAGTGGACTCGTTCTGGCTGGTTTCTCTAATGTGTTGATAGAGCCCGTAAACATACCTTGTTTATTTTTTTAATTCAATTTTTTACAATTCTATTAATTTTCAAAAGAAGTAAATTTTGACCGTAAAGCAGTATGTGCAGTAGATGACCATTAAAATGGTATTTTGGCCCTACCACTGGTAGAAAAACATGAATGAGAAATATAGTCTGCAAAATAGAAACAATCTTAGCTAATCAGATGCTGGATCGCCTAAACATTATTTGTAGACTTTGCTCACAAGTACAATCAACCAAGATATTGTTGATATAATACTATTTACTGCATTTAAGCACACACACACACACACACACACACACACACACACACACACACACACACACACACATATATATATATATATATATATATATATATATATAAATATCTTATTTACCTTATAGCCAGGTTAGCTAATTATGAGAGTATTTGAACTGTACAAAATAAGCGGATATTGTGGGTTCTGGTGACTGACCGTTTCGGTCATGATACTTCTTTCTAGCATTATGAATTACCCACGTACGAAGTTTGATAAATGTACTTTCAGTAGAATTAAAGGTTTATGCTTTATGAAAACAAAATATTTCCCTTTGTTAGAATGTAGTGACCTTAAACTTATCTGCCAATCCCTCTGGCAGTTTGTACCAAACTTCTGATTTTAAAATTTATAATTTCTAACTTGATTGTCACCAGTAGATCCCCAACGCTATCATCTTCTTCGCATTTCAAACCAAATGGAAGATTTCAATGTAACCGACAATAAGTGTGACAGAAAATAATAGGGGAATAAATATAACCCTAAATTTGAAAACATGATCAGCAAGTAGTTTGAAGAATTGTAACTTTATTGTACAAATTCATCAAAATAGACTTTCCCAAGCAAATATGCATGTTGTGTTAGTAGAGAAACTCCTGTTTGGTGTGAAACGTGGAGAAGATGAGTGTGAGGGATCCCATAGCCACGATCAGGTTAGAAATTATAAGTTAATAAATGAAATTGTTTTGCACACACTTTATATCCTTCAGGCTTTTCATTTTTTGTAAATTGTAAGTAGAGTACAAACTGCCATGGATGGTTGGCGAATACTATAGCTCCCTTAATAAATAGGTTACTAGCATTAAGGGCAACATATGTGCAAGGTTAATGAATGTATGTGAAGCAGAGCACACGATCTGGCATGAAGACAGTTTAGATCATTTTATCGATGGACTTCTAATTTGTATTCTGCTCACCAACCTACTTGCGAAGTTGCATGAAAGCAAGTGAATAAGAACTCAAAATTATCATGAAAAAAAAAACCAAATTCTCAATGGATGGACAGATGGAAGGACACCACCATTACAAAATATGCTCAACCTAACTTACATTGGGAGAACAAGAGCAACTGTGTCCACAGACTTCTTTCTCCTTTTGTTGCAAGAAAGTGTTGTTTTTTTATCTCTGAATGCTGGATAAAGAATTTTAAAAAAGACATATCAATATTTTATTAATTATACTCACACTGAACCACCAGTTGAATGGCATTCTCTCTCGTAACATTGCTTTCAGTGTTTTCAGATTTACAGCTGTATGTCCCTGAGTCATTTCTGTAGACATCGCCCAGGGACAACATATTTGTTTGGATACCAGGAACTGTTGTCTTATCTTTGTACCAATAAGATGTGCAGCTGGGAAAACACTCAGTGGAACATGATATGTTGCGTAGAATGTTGCTCTCATTCAATGTGTAATTTATGCTGCTGGGTGCCAGGACAGGAGTGTCTGGTCCATCTGAAGTTTGAAGTAAAACCATACAGAACCTTGACAATTAGGTATTCAATATAAATCCACATTATATATTCTCTGTTAAGTTCAAAATCACATTGTATTTTTAGCAAATAGCCAGAGAATATTGAGACAAAATAACGGCAATGTCAGGTTAACTAGACAATTTCCAAAACATGTCTTCCACGTAACATAGTGTCTCACTTGTTTCCATCACTTGATGAATATCCCATATCGTATCCGACCTGTACAAATATTAATAAGATATAACAAGAGTCCCTCAAAGGGACTGATGCTCTACATCTGAAAAGAGCTTCCAGGAATTCAAGATAAGACCATTTCTTTCTTTTAACTGCTGAGTGTTGCAACCATCTCTGATATTCTTCAGCAATAACAAGACTTTCAAATTAGCTGCTGTGGTGGACATATTGGATGCCAGCTTGGCACCATTTTCATTTAGGACCAACAAGGCACAATAAGAAGTCTTCTGGTGGAGATCCCATGTTGATAACAATAACAAGATTTTTAGGATGGGTGCCACGGTGGCCATATTCGATATCAGACTGACACAATTTCTATTTAGTAACAACTAGACATCTTAAGAAGACTTTTTGTGAAAGCACAATGTCAATATGACCAGTCATCGTTATAAAACAGTATATTTTCTCTTGCAAAATTAGAAACATTGTTCCAAACATTATTAAGCTATAGACACGGTTTTCTAAGTATCGCCTGTTGAACTGATATCTCTAGCTAGGTGCGTAGCAGTAACATCCGCCACATCACTATAGTGAAATAGATTGTAAACAAAGTGAACTGGTGCGTAAAAATACACATAAAGGATTCCACTGATTCCACAAGTTTTATAAGAGAACATTTACATTCCAAATTTGTAGGAACTAAATTCACAAACCACGGACTTCAAAGTGAAGTGGTAGTAAAACAATATTTAAATTCTAATGGATATTCTGTTATTGAAAATGGAATGCACGTTTCTGTGCAGGAAAACTGGTTGTAAGGAACCCAGATGGAATATTAAATTGAGACACGCTGTTTGAAATTTAAAGTCCAATGCCTACTAACTGGACCACATTGTGTAAACTGTATTTGAACAAGAAATATGATGTGCAAAAGAGTGGCAATGACAGTCTGATTATTAAGAAGAATGAGAATGGAGGGTTCTATATCCAAATACAAATGACAATGTTTTGCACTGGTCTTAGGAAATGTAAGCTTCTTGTATGACTTAGTGCAGATGACCACAAGTTTGTGAATGTAAGTATGATGAAAATTATGTTAATGGCCATGTTACAAGACTATGTACATTTTATGCAGAGAAAATAATGTCACACATAGTTGATGAAATTGAAGATCGCTAATTGTTCAGTAAGACTTTCAAAACATGTTTGCGTTTGTGACTATAAATTGTATATAATAATTATTATAATTTTATGTTGGTTCTGATTTTTCAATCATGTCTTGATATTAATGAAAGTGTCCTTTATTTAAATTACAGATTTGGGAAAAATAAAATTTAGTCATTGTATGTGTCAGTTTCATATTTAGTCAAGCGAAAAAAAAAGAAACATTAACTCATATGAAAACCAATATGAGTTTCTTCAGGTCTACAATATAACATAAATTTTCTTGTAGCAAGAAGGACTAGTAGACTGAGAAATGTACTAGTCCTGCTGAACTTTCATTAGTCCTTCTCACAAAACAATACTAGCTACATATCTAGATTAACACACTCCAGGGAGAAGGTAATTTAAAAATCCGCTTTTCCAACTATGAATTTATCACTTGCCCATCGACCAAATGCCTTTGAAATAAACATAATTTTTGCCCATGTGGAGATATTCCTACCATATATTTGGCAGTGTTTACGATTTATAATTGCCTATGTCTCACCTCTACTTTTGAGATTTGAGATTAGTTAGCCTCTGAATAAATGTTTCTGTACAATCAATAATACATGTAGTGTGGGATAGTTTCCTCTGAAAGATTCCGGGCAACAGTCTCTAATTATGTCTCTTGTAAATCATATTATCAGCGATTTAATCTTATCTGCTAAGATTGGAATATAAGAATTGAAAATCTTGCATTCCCATATGATGGTATAGAACGAAATTTAAATGGAAACATGTAGTCTTCATGTACTTTTCCGTGTATTTCACACATTGATTTCTTCCATAAATTGTGTTTGCGACATTTATTTGAACATTCATTGACGGAACATGAACTACCACAACCATTTTCATATTTTCCATCTCTATCCATGTCAATTTTTAAGAGAAAATGAGTAAAGATAAAATGTAAACAAAAATACATATTATATATATATATATATATATATATATATATATATATATATATATATATATATATATATAAATGTAAACAAAAAGACATGTATTGTTTTGATCGCGGCACATGCGGTATCTAAAGTTCATTTCACTATCGTCATGGCTGACGCATCACGTTATTGGTTAATGGCTGCACTCATGAAACTGGTGTCAAATACAGATAGCGGTGTCTTTAAACAGCATTATATATTAGTAAAGTATTGATATATTTTCCACTTTTTTCTACACCCCAGAAAATGCAAATAAGGTAAGAAAACATGAGGCTGCAGTGAACCTAAGACTGCTTTACCTGGCTGACATCTGTCCAATTGCGAAATGTAAAAGCAATTGTCAAAAAATTATTGATCTGTAGGATGCTTTCTGTAATATTTTCTTCCAATGCTGTTGAATGCATATCTTCTGAAAACCATTGTTTCACGGTTTCTCAAGTTTTATATACCTTCATCCATATTTGCTGTCATGTCAACATCATTTGTCAATATTGAAAGGCCTCTATGCCAAAATGCTTTCTTAAGAGCTGGTCAAATTTTTTTAGAAACAGTTGTGTCAATGTTTTTCTATTTTAGTAATGACCACTATATTTGATGGGTGATTGGCATCATTTCTGTAAATCTGAAAGTCCTTCATTATATGATGCTTTCTGTGAAATTTGGTTACATTTTGTTAATCAGCATTTAAGAAGAACTTTTTTACTTTTTATTTTGAGACATCTTTCAATAAGTTTTTTATTTTATGGCAAATCTGCATATTTCAAAACTCTTCATGCCAAAATGGTTTCTGTCAAATACGATCAAATTCCAATGAGCAGTTTCTAATAAAAAGACATTTAATGTTTTCTTTTTTAAAATATATTTAGTAATGGTGTCCATATTTGATGATAGTGAGCCATCATTTATATATTCTAAAATACCTTTCATGTCAAGATGCTTTCTGTCAAAATTTGGTCGAATTCTGTTGAGTGTTTTTTTCAGAAGCCATTCAAAGACTTTCTATTTTTGTAGTAAAAGTGGTCATATTTAGTGACGAATCAGCATCATTTGTATAATTTGAAAGTCCTTCATGACAATTTTTTTTTTATTTGTCCAATCAGCCATTTTCGAGAACTCATTTACATATTATTATTTTTATTAATGGTGGCCACATCTGATGGCTGATCAGCATCATTTGCACAAACGTGATAAAAACATATCCAGTTTGTGTATAGTACCTTCAATGATATGACTTCAATAACTTTGTTATTCTTCAAAATATATTAATTATATATTTGACCAAACTCAGCGTGTGGGTATATCTTGACAATGAAACAAGTTCAGTAATCTTCTAATCATGATATTAGGGTTCCAGTTAAAATTTCATGAGAAAGCCTTAATGTTATGAACATGTTAACTCAAACAAATAAGAACAGTTTCGTTCTAATCTGAGCAAGGCAAGTCTCATTTTCAAAATGTCTACATCACTAATTGTAGTCAATACAACTAATAGTCCACAACACCAGGAGTTACCCAAAATTAAATAATCCAAACCAGATGATCTAGTCGAATATGGGTGGTAAGACAATCACTGTATATAGTTATAAGCTACAAAGAACATGATCATCAGTTTAGCTTAAAACTGATTGTAAGAGGGAATATGGCTTTAAAATAATTGATAAAATCTATTCTACTTTGAAAGCTCATAACTGTTATCTGTTGAGGTGTAAAATAGATAATATTTTATCTTGAATAAAGTGAGAAATTTCAAGTTCTCAGAAATGAATTATATGTTCTTTCATTTCAGACTTACATATAACTGTAACCGTGATCACATTGCTGTCTGTCTGCATTTGCGTCCTGGGGTTTTTTCCGCTGCATGTGTAATTTCCTCTCACAGATCTATTCACTTTTCCAAGGGAAATAACTCCAGTAAAAGATGGTACTGGTCCAGTCCAACTGAATTCACAAGGAGGAGAACAACTGGAACTACAATTGATATCCGGAATTGTTGCTCCTTCCAAAAGTCTGTAACTTGTATTGACTGGAGCAAGTTGCAATGCGGTATCAGGACCATCTGAAATGAAAGTTGTAATGAGAGTTATAATTTTAAGACAATGCAAAAAATAGACATTATTAAGCATTCAAACAACAAATAATGAAAAGTAAGACTGTAAGTTTCAATGCATATGCTGTGTCAGTTTTGTCCCATTATATGAGATACATATGGCTGCATTATCTGCATTCAGAATAGGAATTTTATTCCTAAACCTTTTACCTACAACCCCACTACCAAAAAAGCTTTGTTATAAGAAAGGTCACATAAGCAGGAGCCCATAGGCTTAAATTACGGCACACAGAACAACTGCAAGACATCACTTGGGAACAAATTAGTCAAACACCATTATTACATGCTTGAATCATGATTTTCTCAAGTTATTGATATGAAGTATGACAATTCACTTCATGAACCTTGACACCGACCCTGTATGAATTATCACATTCATAAATAATTATAATTAAATAAACCAGAGTTACAATATTTGACTGGGAACCCAAGGTCACAGAACACTGCAACATATTGGCACTAATGTCCAAACCAGTTTAATAGGAATCCATAATCCATTAAAAGGTCAACATAATCTAAGCTCATTTCTGCATGAATTGATTGTTGTCAGATTCTTCAAGGTACAAATTTGGAGCCATAGTCTTGCGAGAATAAATCTAAGTTTATGTGCATTAGATAGCAAACCACAGTATAGTATGAATGGTAGAAAATTGAAAATTCATAGAAAATGTATGTGTGAGGGGGGTGGGGGTGGGGGGAACAAATGCCAGTCAAATGCACAGTGATAATGCTAGTTCATGTCATTTTTTTCTTGTTTGCTTTATGGTATTTGTTCATTTGATTTTTCAAATAATGTTTTAAACCAGAAAAAAAGATGTAATATTCACTTTCATGTTGTTTTCTTTCAACCTATCTTGTCATACATTTGATCATTTCATAGATCAGACCATATAAGCAATATTAAAGCATTGCTCATTAAAACAATGATGTAACAACACCCATCTTTAATACATATATTTGTCAATCCTCATTTATAGTATACAGCTGAATTGTTATCAAGTTGCAAATGATTTAAATAAATAAAAAATCTCAGTCACTTAGGGAAATAAATTGTCTGATGAAATTCTGGTGGCAGTTGAGACCAAAACATTCTAATATTAAGAACATAATTCTTTTTTTAATTAAGAACTCAAATATGCATATGTACTAATTCCAAACACATTTTGCAACTAAATAAATAAACGAATTATTTATATGTGAAAATGTCCAGTGTTAAGTCATTTTTGTTCATTAAATATCTTGTCTTCAGCTCAAAGCACCAGTTACATACTAGTATGCTGATTAGCGACTGAATAACATTACACCATGTACAGCACACTTTTAGCAATTCTAAAGCACAAAATACCAATAATAACAAACAATACATCCATATATGCAATCCATTTGACATCCCATGACGTTAAAAACAACCACAGTTCCCTTATAAAAATGCAATCTTAAATCAAGCTCACGTGAGCTTGTGATAGCTCATGGCAAGCTTGCTATAAGCTTGTTACAATCTTAATCGTAGCTAGCAAACTAGGTGGGAGCTCATAGCAAGCTCGCAAAAGCTCATATAAGAAATTTGGCAACATCCAAGTACAGTTGCTCATGCGAAGTTGCTAGCAAACCCTGCAAGTAAATTAAGTGTCATCTAGAAAACTGCATCTAGTGATGGTGAGAAATTCTCTACATAATGTAACACTTTTTGTCTATCAAATCAATAATCTTTGCATGTTTAATTCCCTGTCTATTAGTTATGTTATTTTATTTTAGCTTTTTATTGCACTGGTATATGAACCCTAGGGAATTATGCAGGAGCACTGTGGATGTTGTTATATGTTTGGAAGTTTTTGACAATTTACACCTATGTACTTAATTGCATGTATTTTTGGTACCTACATGTACTTAATTGCATGTATTTTTGGTACCTAATGAATAATAATGAATTTATAATGCACAAACTGATCAATGAATAACCTTAGCTATGTAATGTGAATATTGATATCTCACATTAGTGAAAATTTATGACTGATTAAAATTTGGTGGCATTTTATTTTTACACAAACCAACAATTTAAAAAAAGAATTCATATGCCAATATTTTATTTAGTTTCAACACATATACAAACATGAACAAGGTTTTTGCAATGATCACAAAATCAATTTTAACAAACAAGAGTGAATTCATACATGAAATGAAAAGCTGAATGTAGAAAGTACAGCAATATGTCACCAACCATATCAATATCAAAACACAATTTCAACTACCATCTTGTATATAGAACAAAACTTATTATGCAGCATTGGATATAAATAAGAATATTTCATTTGTTTAAATATTCCAGGAAACAAACCTCTCTGGTGAAATATAAAAATGCTAACGTGTTAAAATGGTTAATATTGTTCAAAAATGTTAAACTTTAAGGTACTGCAAATGAAGTTTTGTTCAGTATATCTAGTTCATGTCTTCAATTTTGATGTACATGTCTGGTCCAAATTTTCTACACGAATGCACATTTATCAGGTATATTCAACAGAATTGGGGGACACACAAATAAAAACAGTGCCCTTGCCATCATTTAGTTGGATATACACACACAAGTCGTTGATGCTTGTAATTGAAACTATTTTGCGCTGCACATACTTTGATTTCAAAGGGACTATATTAACAGGATATTAATTCATCACACCATTTTGAATTGAAACTTCAGTGTTAATTCCGAATTCGTTTATGATTGCATAATATTATGGTTGACACAAACAATGAATAGTACAATTTCTGTGACACTGTGCATAAACTTCGATATATTGCTCAACATAGCCATATTTTCCTGATGCATCATTTTCATACAGCATAAGAGTGTATAAGTTTGTTCTTCAACTGCAATATACTGTAAAGATTGAAATATAATTCCATCTTCATACCTTCTGTACAAACAAACAATATTGTTTGGTTCATTAATGCCAAGGACTGATGTTAAAAGGTTTAGCTGTTATCTGAAAATCTGTGCATTACTCGCAGCATTAGTGCAAGCAACAGGACACTAGCCAGTACTTAATTCAGCAGAGCAATTTGTCGCAAGACATACAAAGTTACTGTCCACATACCATTGAGACGCTGGACCTATAAGCTTTACCCTAGTGCATCTCACTGAAATATCCTTATTTTACCAAAATTTGGTATTTCGTCAAATGCCAGCAATATTTCACTGAAATTTCACAGATGTTGCCAAAATGTATAAAAATTTCAGTGAGACTCCAATACAGAAAAATCTCACCAATTCACATGAGCTGCTCATAAGCTGCACGAGAACCTTGTTAGAAATTTACGTAAATTGGGTAGACTTTTCAAGCTCATGTGTGCAGTTTGTTAGATCTAGTGAACCATGGAAAAATTCAAAATTTTCACATGTGCAGATTTTGCTTACTTGAGAAATTTGGACTTTGATTTTGATCAAACACTTATTTTAAATTTGTCCTTAGTTGGATTTTCTCAAGTGAGTTTTCACATGATCAATTTGGACTTAAATATTCTTTGCAAATTTTGGATGTTGAGCAGGGCATCCAGATTATTGTCAAATTAGACATTTCTTTTGAATACAATATTAGACAAGATTCTAATGTTTAGGAGTCCCATTTGCACAGCATATTCAATGTATTTTAAACAATGGTATAAAAAAATGAAACAATTTCCAATAGCAAATGTACAAGAAATAAATTTATGGTAAAGATGCCCTCAATTAAACGAGACATGAAGATTATCTTTTAATTTCCAGTAATTCCATTTTGTTATACTTAATATTATCACCAGATTTATACTGCATTTAATGTGTTAAATATCAAAACTTTTAATAATAATAATAATAATAAAAATAATAATAATAATACTAAACTAGATTATTCATATAATTAAAGGAAAGTAAATGAATGTGACTTTATTTCTGCATTATACACTTCCATACAATATCAATGCTTAAATAATGAGTATTTTGTTACTAAAAAAAAAGGAGGGGGGGATCAAACGCTATTTACAAAATTCTATTCTTCTGAATCTTTTGCTTTTTTTATCAGGCATGTTAAACCTGTCCCTGTTGTTATTACTGTAAGTGAAGTTGTGAACAGTGCGAAATAGTATCATTATCATTATTATTATTTTTATTATTATTATTATTATTATTATTATTATTATTATTATTATTATTATTATTATTATTATCTGCTGCTAGAAGAAAAAATGGCAGTTATTTTATACTGAATAAAAACTTTAAAATGTAATAGAATTACCGTTTTCTTTGAGAGAGAGAGAGAGAGAGAGAGAGAGAGAGAGAGAGAGAGAGAGAGAGAGAGAGAGAGGGAGAGAGAGAGATAGACATCCCATTCTGCCAGCATTCTACAAGAAGTATGCTTCACGAATTTTTGTTTTAAAAAAATAGAATTACTTAAGATGAAATGTGGTTTTCCGCGACATTGACCTAATTCGGTATCGAGGCAGTAACGGTGTTTATTTCACTTGTTTACAGTCTGGAGGCTGATTTACTGATCACAAAATATATGCATAACTTATTTGAAGTAATATTAGCACAGGACTACCATGGCAGCCTCATTTTCAAACAGGTTTAATTTTTAAGTTTGTACCATCACAATTTAGCTCAAAAATTCGGGAAATTTCATGTGCTAGTAATACCAATACATGTGCAGCAATTGATCATAGAACCTTGGAGATAACTGTTGCGATTGAAAATTACGATGTTAACATGTTGGTGAGTAAAATCAAGATTACATTGCATTGTGCCAGATTACGGGACTGCAATTTGTCAACCGTTTAAGAATTGTTGCGGCACAGGTTTTCCACCCACGATTTAATACGTCAAATGAGATGAACATTTAATCGTGCTCTACATAATCATTGAGACTATACTTTTGCAGTTCATTATTCTTTACTGCTACGCCTGCAAACTGCAGTTCTAGATGCAATGTTGTCAGTTATCGACAATAGGATGACGAGATTAGAAAATTACATTCAAGCTTGTTAATCTCATTTCCATTTTTGTTAGAAACTGTTTTTCTTCATCTCGCGCATCAAATTATACAATTATCCTTATGCAGTAAACTGTATCCGAGGCAAGTTTAGAGGTCATTTACATATATCTATTTTTTCATTTTTAAAAACAAAAATGGCAGTAATTCTATTTTAAAAGTTTTCAGGGATAAAGAGAGTATTTTCATGTCTTTTTTTAAAGATGTAAAGTACCAAATGTTTGACAGAGATGATGTCACGGACCTCATAAAAATGGATGGTAGAACTAAAATTTAGGATCTCTAAAGGAATTAGTCATGAATTATACTTAGAGATGTTTCTAAGTCTTGTGAAGTGATTTTCGAATGCTGAACTAAGATATTAAATGCTTTTACTAAATAGATAAAGAGTCAAATTTTTAGTCTAGGTTACATAGTTCATGTTGCTGTAATCTATTTCCGAGGATGGTACCTGAAACTTAAAAGAAGCAGAGGAGGCCACATTATTTTATTCTGAAATGGTTCGCTTCGGTGGTTAGTGTATTTCAAATGACTAACATTCTCGTTTTCATCTAAACGTGTAATGATTTTAACAGATGGGGAGGGGGAACCTAACCATCTGACATCACCCCAAATGGAGATATATATCTGGAAGTGAAGTAAAATGTCTCTAAAGTCATCCAGAAAAAAAATTGAAGATTTTCCCACATATTTGAGAAATCGGCTATGAGAGATTCCATACAACGCAGACCTTGTCTTTCTGTGCATCAGCCTGAATTTCTGGAATCTTTCCTTAATAATTAATTGGATATGATCCATATTATACATCCACTAAATCTCCTTTAATTACTCTGCGTTCAACAATTTTTCAAGGAAAGCAGTATGTTTAATTTAAAAAAGACAGAATGTAACAGCTAATGAGATGTATGTTGTGTATGAAGTGTTATTACAAAGGAAATGGAACACCACATCAGTACATTATGGTACTCTATTTAGAGGTTTTTAACAAACGTTAAATGTTATGATAGAAACTACTGGTATACTGCACAAGTGTACAAAAGAATGTTTAAGTTTGATAAATACTATTTCAAACAATCATGATAAATATTGTTTCAAACAATTATGAATTAGTATCCATTCTTTCAGCTTTGTTTCCTTTGATTTATTCATATAGTTTAGAGTTTCCCAGTGAAACTGCATGAATAATAGCAAAAAAAGCCTGAGCATGTGTAACGAGTTCTCTAGAAAGGGTACATATGTAAAACAATATACATGGTACAAATTAGGATTTTTTTCTAACCCACAGGATCACCAAAATAATATTGGTACTGATCTTGCCTAAATTTTACTGATCCTACTAAAATCAAACAGAAGGCAGTTCAGTTTCTAATTCAACATTTTTTATTCATTAACATCAACTCAAAACAATTACAACTGTATTTCGCAGCCAAGACTCAATATCAAGTACTCCGCACACTTTCATATTTTTCCAAATACTCAGCGCAGATGATGCACAATATCATAGCCTCTCGTGAGTCATACTTTAGCCATTTGTGTTCATTTTCACAACATTTCTAGTACTTCTTTAGTCTCTTCTCTTGATCATATTTGTGATAGCACTTTCTCTTGTCATTAATTTCTGCTAATTTAGTGGCAGCTGCACCTCTTTCAAATACTTCTACATGTTTACAATCGTCACCGCACAATGCACTGAATGTTTATCAGCAACAATATAAATATTAAATCATTGTTCCGTACAATTCAGTTTCATAGATGATAATTAATTTATCCGCAGGGTTTGCTAGCAAGATTGCACAAAGCAACTGTACTGGCATGTTGCCAAATTTCTTCTACGAGCTCACTGCGAGCTTCCACCCAGTCTGCTAGCTACAGTTAAGATCATAACAAGCTTATAGCAATCTAATTAAAAGCTCATGCGAGCTTGATTAGGATTGCATTTGTATAGCAGAATTGACAGCACGTTGTGGGCTTGTATACTCATTGCAAGTTTGCTGCGAGCTCGCATGTGCATAGTTTTAGTGAGCATCCTACTAGCTAGTTGACAGCGAGTCGCGAACTTGTATGTTCATCGCAAGCTTGCTGCGAGCTTGCGCTTGCAGTTTTAGCGAGCTTACTATTAGCTAGTTGACAGCGCGTCACGAGCTTATATGCTCATTGCAAGCTTGTTAACAAAATTACAAATCCAGATATAACAAGCGTCTTTCATACTGATTGACCCTTCATTGTCCAAAAAGAAAGCCAGGAATCCATGAAAAGTCCATTTTCTTTTATACTTTTAATCACACCCTTTTTAAACAGTTGAGAGATTTGACTCCTAACTCTTCATTTATAGAATAAATCCTTGCAATTGTCAATTGTTTTGTTATTTTTATTATGAGTGGGATATTTCATTATGATCAGAAGTCAAAACTGAAAATAGACATCAAAGCCATATAATGTAGAAGGTGCATCCCAAATGACGGTACACAAGTTGTCAGATCCTACCACTGGGACTACATTGTACAGAGTAATATATCAAATTTAAAAATCAAAGAAAAAACACAAAAAGACAACAAACAAACAAAAAAATTTTAACAAAATGACTTGCAATGGTTTTATTGGCAACAGCTAGATCTTCCCATGTAGAAATACCTGGGATAAGAAAAGAATGGTGGAAATATATAATATTGCAATACTATGAAATCCCTTTTATTTGTCAGTGGCATAGCTGACATAGGCACATGCATTGACACATGTGAATAAGGTAGAGAAGTCCAAAATCTAAACATAACCCTAACCCCAAATATATTCTCAAGATGGCTGCTGTGGCAGCCATACTGGATGTCAGATCTGCACCATGTTCATTTTGGACCAGTCATTTCATGGAAACCTCATGTCAATATGACCACCCATGTTGATTTGTCCATCTCTTTAGGAGAAGTAGCTATAACAAGATTCACAAGAGGGCCAACAAGGTAGCCATATTTGATGTGAAATCAGTATCAGAAGTCCAAAATCAAACATAACCCTAACGCCAAATAAATGGATCTTCTCAAGATGGCTGCTGTTACAGCCATACTGGATGTCAGATCAGCACCATGTTCATTTTGGACGAGTCATTTGATGAAAACCTCATGTCAATATGACCACCAATGTTGATTTGTCCATCCCTTTAGGAGGAGTAGCTATAACAAGATTCACAAGAGGGCCACCAAGTAACCATTTTGGATGTGAAATCAGCATCATTTTAATTTAGCATAAACTAGACACCATAAGAATATTTCTGGTGAAAATTCCACAAAGTAACAATAACAAGATTTTCAAGATGGCTGCCACTAGAGCTAAATTCGATGTCAGATCAGCACCAATTTCATTTAGGACCAAGTAGACATCATAAGAAGTTTTTTAATGAAGACCCAATGTTGATATGGCCAATCATCTAGGAGGAGTAACAATTATAAAGAGGGATTTTACTACCATTTACAAACCAAGGCCTGAGGTTCATGGAATTAGGAATTCAAAAAAATTTACAAAGAAAAGATTCTTGAAGATTTATATGATTCAATAGCCCAGAATCCATGCCAAGGAACATTTCAAGCAAAATAGTTGTCCTCGAATCTGTTAATTTGTCTAAACAGGCCCAAAAAGCGAAGTTCACTTTGTTAAGCAATGTTTTCACGAGAAAACAAGTGAGCACACATATGGAGCAGGACATGAACAGAAGCTGGTAACAGTTAAAATCCAGGAAAATCAATAATTTATGTCATCATCTAAGAAATATTTTAGACCAAAAGGTTACATTGTCTCTTTTATGAACCTTTGACATGTTTTTCTCTTTCAATGCTATGCAAGGATTACATTGTGATGTGACAATTTGCTCAACAAGCAGCCAGATTCAACATATACAACAACAACAACAACCCAATAAAAAATACACTGCTAGCGCATAAAAAAGAACATTTTTACTGACAGCTACCGTTAGTGGGTCATAGTCAGTAAAAAAAAAATTGTATGCGCTAGCAGTGTATTTTTTATTTTGGGGAATTTTTTTTTTTTTTTTGCAACAGAAAATATACTATTATTAATCATATATATATATTACATACAAGTCTTTATGATAACAAAATAAAACTTAAAATATATAATATCTTGGATAAAATAATAAATATTCGTACTTATAATAATAATGAGGAGATAAATCTAAATACATACCTACTAAAGGGATATAAATCTGACAATAAAATACTGATATCTCGGCTAACGAATGAATAATAAAACAAAATAATAACTTTAATATATAAACTAACAAATTAAATGTATACAATAATACATTTATAATATGTTTAACTGTACTGAATGTCAAATTGAAAAAAACAATTATTTATATATCCATTTAATAAAGCTAATTTCAACATAAACTAATAAATAAAATATGTATTTCAATTATTACATATTAGATAATTAATTTGCTATAAGTATATCATTAATTTAAATTCCATTCATATATTTTTGTATATATATTTAAGTATTTCTTAACCAAAAGTTTTGAATATCTTTAAATAAATATTACTAATTAAATTAAGTACTTATTAAAAATTAAATTAACAAAATACATTATTTATTATATGTAAAAAATGAATTAATGTTCATTGTGACTGATTTAAGTCTGTTAATTAATCGATACACACATCCATTAGATTATCAACTTGCTGTCGTCTTCATCTGATGTGGTTGGTCCCATCTGTCCCACGTTTGGTACATGGGGTAAAGGTGGATGTATTTATAACCAGCTAATACAACTGATAATCTTTGTCATCAGGTGAAGATTGTTAGATCCCAAACATATCATGTGACTGTTAATGAAGCCCTTTATAGCCATATCCAAAAAATCAATAGTAGTGTGCTGCACTGTTTTTGTCAAACATGAAATTGACAGTTTGTTCAATGAATCTCTCATATTTCTGACTCTGGTTTATACAATGTAGTGGCACTCTTTTGAAGCATCAGTATATGAAAATGTAGTCCTCTTTTGGTACATCTGTCACATTCTTTTTTGCCTAGATATCAAATGGCACAAGGTACATTTCTGCAATATTCTTGAATATTATTCAAGCTTTATCTCTCTTCAGTTGTAAGTCTTCATATCCTAAAGAGTTTTCCCATTCAACTATCGGAATCGAAGATCATCTTAAATTATTGTTCACAATTTGGTGTTCATGTGTATATTGGATAGAGGCAGATTCCGGTATTTCGTATTCAAAGTTATGTAAATATGCATATACTGCATTTACCGTCTCTATTGGTCTTATAGCATCTCGACATATTAATTTTCTTTTGTTTGCTCCAATATATCGATGGTCCTTATGATCTGCACATATAATCACGTCGGTTACTCTTCTGTAGCACATACTTGTTCTGCGGAAAGTTTTGAGAGATCTTCTTAGTTATCTAAACTATTCCATGTCTGTACCGCTAGTGAATGAAGCATTATTAATTATTGTGTTACATACGCGCACATCGACTAAGTGTCAGTGATGTAAAGCTATGACGAATATATGTCGGGTTATAGCACTTACAATGTTCAATCAATGTCAAAGCAGCTGGGTGCATTATATAATACACTGCACTTACTTTGAACTGATATTAGTTACTATGTTGTCCATTACATTCATTATACTACATTTATTGTGTTATATATATATATATATATATATATATATATATATATATATATATATATATACATACATATATATATATATATGTTTATAAACAGATTTAGTTTATGTTAATTATTTATTAATGAAATTGCTAATAAATATTTAATTGAGACTTTTGTATTTTAAATCTAATAGTTCTGTTTGAATATTTGAGTTTATAAAGAATAATTCTTAAAAGAATATATTGAAGAATTTTTAAATAAAAGGCCAGCGGAAAGGGTTTTATATGTTGAAGTCGAAACCCCATAGTGAATAATGCCAATACTCCGCATGATAGAAAAGCGGTGGGGGAGGAGAGAGTGCGTGCTATTTATGAAAGTTTCCATTGTTATATATATATGGAATTTAGATTCTTCTTAACAATGAAGTCCACTGTATGGACTCTTATTGAATAAAGGTTAGTATATATGTAGTAAATAAAAGATAGAAAGAAAATGTTAAAATTAAAGTCGACAATCAAACAAAATTAAGTGTTTATTTTGTTGGGATTTATTTCATTTAATTACAATATTATAAAATTGTATAGTGACATCACGATTTATCTATTTAGACTGTAAGGTAGACAGGTGAAGGGTCAGCCATAATACATTGAAAACATTTATCCGAAACCTAAACCATGAAATGGCGGAAAGTATAGTACTGCTATTCACTGCCAGCTTGACAGTGAAATTTCCATATGTCAAAATTTAATTGCGTCAGAAATACTTTCGGATAATCTGACGGAAGCAAGAAGGTATGATAGGGAGGTGTCTTAAAGGTCAACTAGTGCTCTATACACACCCCATCATACCATCTTGCTTCTGTTAACCTCTCATTAGTTCTAAACTATTATAACAAGTGTTACTTCTAAACATTGTATTGAAAAAGCTTAATCTACATTCTGTTTGAAATATGATAATATATCCTGAAGTAATAATGCTTTGTCTTTAATTATTTACCATGGAAGACTCTATAAATCTAATGTGTTTGATTCAAAATACCTCACTTGAAGGCAGCAGCTTCTCTGGATTCTCTCAAAGTGAAACTGATGCTACTCCCACAAAACAATTGTCAGATGTTGATGATAAGTACAGTTTAAAGTAAAACACAAACTCCATAACTGTTTGTAATATAAAGCTGACATCTGAATGGCATAACAAGCTGACCTCACGATATAGTCAAGGAACTGATAACAAGCAAAATGGCTTGATCTTCAAAATTCTGAATTCATCAGAAAATCAGCAGTCCTACGAGGTTACAGTGACTCTTAATAGTTCCACAAACACTTTACTTATTCAGGGGCCTAACTATAAAATTGGATTGAAAATAATTTTCATCTCCTAGCTACAGAAATTTACTCTGAAACAAGTTACCGTGGAAACAATCAGAATATTTTGCAGGCCAGTAGCACCCCAAACCAGTCTTTGTTAACTTCTAGTGAGACTACTGTTCGTTTAGCAGAGGACCATATTCAACTCTCTCCTATTGGGAATTCAGATATGGAGATAAGTGTTATTACACCAACTAACTCTGGAAAAACTCACCTAAGATCTTCCTCTCTTCAGGAACCAGATACTGAAGGCCACAATGGTCAGGAAATTTCAGCTGAGCTAGCTAGAGAAATCAATAATAATACATTGCTCCCTAGACGATCACAAAGGCTGATACTCAGTCAGATAAAGTCTTTGAATTGCAGATAGCAATTCAAGGCAGTAAAAAGGACATGACAGCCCTAATGAGGGAAAACAAATAGCTTCAACAATGAGCTAGCACAAATGACAGCAAAAGCCAATAAATTGTCAAAGGAATGTGAGTCTTTAAAAACCAAACAGGAGTCAGCAAGGAATAAACTTGAACAACTTGCAGAAAAGCTATCAGATTTCAAGACAAAATTTATGAGCCTTGAAAAACAAATAAAACCCTCAGATGTAACCTAATCAAGTCCTCAAGCAGTTGCCTCATTCTGGAAAAAGACAACACAAAAATGAAGGAGAAAGTAAGACAATTAAATAAAGACAAAGATTTGTTCCTGTAAGAAATTATGCAACTTAAGTATGGCTAGACTGATTCAAATGGTTTTCATCCTGACATTTTAACAGCAGAGCAGAAATACATTATAAATATGAAAACAGAAGTGTTAATACTCTAAAAGAAGAATCATATAAAAGCACATCAGTGAAATTAGCAGGCTTACAAAAAAAAAAAAAAAAAAAAAAACAGAAAGAAATTAATTCGATACCCACCCAGGATACAGGGGAAAAAAACTTAAGTCCCTCAAGCTACAGGGGAAAACTCTCAACCAAGCAATGTTACAGATAGCAATAAAGTGTCTTTCCACCCTGGACATAACAGCTTTGGATTCCATAATACAGTGGATTCTACTAAAAACAGGATATACATAAAAAACATGATAATTCTGGAAAAAACACTCTCATAATTATAGACTGCATTATTAAATATCCTAATGAACGAGATTTGAAATCTTGGGTTCAAGTGCTTGTCTGGGGCAGAAACTTGTCATATATCTGATGCCATGGGAAAAAGTGACTTTTCTCAATATGACACCATCATCATCAGTGTTGGTGGCAATGATGTTGGTAACAACGTTCATCTTGACCAGACTGAAACCAATTTTTGTTGCATTCTGAACAACATATACTTGGACAATACTGACTGTTCAGTCTTTCTGTGCAGTGCATGTTCAAGAATTGACACAGACATTTGTGAGTTGAATGCTCTAAGTAAACATCTATGTCACGAGTGGAATTACAAAATAATAGACACAGAGCATGCATTTGTGACAAAGTCTGGACTAGTTCTGGAACACCTTATGGCAAGAGAGAAAATCGATTTCAACACGAAGGGTTTATCACACTTTCTCCATGCCATAAACGAGATTTTCCCAATACTACAGGATGACTATGACCCCTCTAAAAGTCATAGAAACCAAGATCATAAATATGATTGGAACCATGTTAACATGTCTTAAGCATCATAAGACATCAGGGAGATGTTTCTATTGTTTTGCACCAGGGTATAATGTGGAGTCATGCTGACATAATAGCAAAATTTAGTGTCATGACTGTCTACAATATGGACATAAGGCAAAATATGTACAAATGTTTAAATCAACTATACAGCATTAGGATTATGGCAATGAATATGGGGCCATAGGTTTAAAAACCAAACACAATTTTCCAGAAAAATTGAAACAAGCTATAAGATCTACTATGTGTGATTCTCCCTGTCATGATGGAAGACAAACTATAGATATCCCAGTGAGTGATGATGCCCATGGAACAACCTCTGGTGCAATCCCAATAATTCTGTCCATCAATCAAATTGATCATAATGTGTTACCTGTTACTGAGAGAACTGCTGAAAGTGCTAATATTTCAAGCTTAATTACAAAATCTTCTGAAACAACAGCTGAAAGTCATGATTTAGGACACTAAAGAGGACAATTTATAGGAATATCATGAGTCATATATTAATAGTGAAAATATTAACTCAGATATTCCATTCCATTCATCTCATGACCATCAAAGCTTAGAACTGTCTCAAAATCAGTGGCTTAAGCAAAAAAGGACTCAACATATATCATTTAAACATCCAGTATATTTTACCAAAAATGGATGAATTCAAATTTCTTCCTTCAGGAAATAATTCAGTAACTAATATTTTTGCATAACCGTATTGCATGAACTTTTTCATGACGATGAACTTGGGAACATATCAATTTTATTAAAGTGGGATACCCCACCTATGATAACTATATATTCCCACATTCATAACTACAGTTTTCAAAGAAAAGACAGACGTTTCCAAAATGGTGGTGGACTTCTCATTTACATTAGGGACAGCATTCCTTTCAAATGACGCTATGATCTTGAGGAAAATTTGGCTAGAAATGAGACATAATGTCCAAGAAAACATGTGTACTAGGTTATGCATATAGACAACCGAACGCTGAAAATACATGGTATACCATATTTCAAAGTAAGCTTGAAACTTTGTATACAGAAAACAAAGAAGTCTGTTTAGTAGGTGACTTCAAATTACAATTTGCGTTGTGATAACAATCAAAGCTGGATTAAAACTATGAATTCCCTGAATTATCAACAGCTAGTTCATGTACCCACCAGGGTAAATGAGGTATCTGAAACACTAATTGATCAAATCTATACTAACAATGCTGACAAAATTAAAGAAGTTGCAGTTCCCCAATATGCCATAAGTGATCATTATCCTATATGCTGTACACAAAAATAATTCCAAAAAGTTAACCCTATCATCACAAATATATCAAGTATCGAATAATGAAAAGATTTGATGCACAAAAATTCCTTAAAGAACTGAAAGATATTCCTTGGTAAATAATTTAATCTTTTGATGACCCATCAGATGTTTTCGACATTTGGATACATATGTTTACTGACACCCTGAACAGTCATGCTCCTATTAATTTCAAGAGAGTTAAGCAACAAATTCAACCCAATTGGATCACAAATTATATATTCAATGCTATTAAGACAAGAGATAGATTTCATAATTAAAACATACTAACAATTACAGATTTTAGAGAAATTGAGTCAAGTTAATGATTCAAAATGCAAGAAAAACTTACTATTCCACTGAAATATCAGAAAACTGTGGAAAACCTTCAGTGACTTAAAAGGCACATTTGTCAATAATATGCCATTGAAATGTATTACTGATGAAAACTGTAACATTCAGCAAGAACCTCTTGAAATTGCAAATGCACTTAATGATTAATTTGTGAACATAAACGAAAAACTTGTCGATCTCACAGCTGATAAGAAATACTCAAGTGATGAATTAAATGAGCATATTTCCTCAAAACGTAGCAAAGAAAATACATCAAAATACCCTTAAATAAGTCTAGAATTCATTTTAAATGAATTAGACAAACTCAGAACAGCTACAAGTCTATATGGTATCAGTGCTAAATTCCTAAAACTCTCATCTCAAGTGAATGCACATTCACTTATGTATATATTCAATCTAAGTATTTCTGCAGGTATTTTTCCAAACAGTCTAAAACTGGCAAAAGTAGCTCTAATACACAAGAAGCGAAATCTTTCTGATATGAATAACTATAGACCTATATCAGTTTTATCATCACTTTCAACGATATTATAAAGACGTGTTTGTAATGAATTCTGAAACTGCCCGGAATCTTTTAATTTATTACATTCACAACAATCTGGCTTTTGTGAATGAGATTCATGCCAGACTACATTAACTAGAATGGTGGATGATTGGTTAATAGCAATGGATCAATGTGACCTGATAGGTACTGTGTTTCTTGACCTTACAAAGGCTTTTGACCTTGTTAATCACGGAATCCTGCTGGAAAAACTCAGCATATATGACGTTAACGATGAACGTTTAACTTGTATTAATTCCTATCTTGAAGGCAGACAACAACACGTTTCTATTTTAAATAAGATTTCAGATACGAAACTCGTAAAGTCAGGTATTCTGCAAGGATCAGTTCTTGGGCCATTACTCTTTCTGCTGTACATCAATGATTTACCATATCACATTGAACTATCCACCACCAACATGTTCGCAGATGACACAACATTATATAACACTGGAACAACTTTCCATGACTTTAGCACTAAATTAAATCAGGATTTGGTTAAGTAAATAACTGGTGTGAGCACAATGGTATGAAGATAAAAGCAGCCAAGTCAAAAACCATGATCATAGGTATTCAAGCCAAAGTAAATGCTGAGAAAGATGACTTCAAATTAATGCTAAAAGGAATAGATATGGAACAGTCTGAAAATGAAAAACTACTTGGCATTATGATAGACAATATCTTGTTCTGGAAAATATGAGTTGATAAAGTCATTAAAAAAAGTAAACTCACTGCTTTATCTCTTGAAGAGAATCAAATCTTATCTCTCTCAAGAACAGAGAAAGATATTCTATAATGCCTATATCATGCCCCATCTAGAATACTGCTGTTATATCCGGTCAGTTGACCAAATGAGCTCCTTCTTTAAATAAAGTAATTATTATTATTATTATTATTATTATTATTATTATTATTATTATTATTATTATTATTATTTCCTCTCTAACCCCTTATGTCAATACAATGTATTAATAATTAAAGTTAATGTTGACTTTTATAAATTTTCACTTCAAAGAGAAAAGTGGAAAGTTTTAAAAGAAGTTGTATTCTCTGTGGTCAAATTTGATTCTGATTTGATGATCATAAATGCCAGAAATTAAATTGCTATTGAAGGAAATTGACCATAATCATTTAAAAACAAACAGGTGAAAAATTAAATGTGATATCATATTTGAGGTCAGGTTGGCACCATTTTCACTTAGGACCAAACAGATACCTTAAGATGTTTTCTGATGAAAACCCATATCTATATGACTTTCAACTTTTGAGGAGAAGCGATACAAAGATGATCTGTAATGGTGGCCATATTGGATGTTTAGATGTGCACCATTTTCAATTAGGATCAAATATATAGCATGTGAAGTTCTTTGGTGAAAACACCATGTTGATATTACAAGAAGAGTAGCGATAACGTTTTCAGGATGGCCACTATTTTTATGTCACCTTGGCAGCATTTTTATTTAGGACCAACTAGACATCATAAGTGTTCTGATTAAAAACCCATGTTGATACGACCTTTCTTTAGGAGAAGTAGCAATAATAAGGGTTTCATAATGTCCACAATCGCAGCCATATTGAGGTTAGGATGGCACCATTTTCATTTAGGACCAGCTATACATCATATTAAGTCTTTGGTGAAAACCCCATGTTGATATGATTTTCCATCCAAGAGGAATAGCAATAAGATTTTAAAGATGGCAGCTGTAGTGGCCATATTGGATGCCCAAGTGGCATTTCATTTAGGATCAACAAAACATTAGATGAATGTGTCTGTAACGTTTCACAGCAATCCTACAGGTAGTTTAGGAGGAATAGTGACAACAAACTTTTGCTAACAGAAGGACAGATGTTGGATGAAAGATGATGTACGACAATCCCATAAGCTTTTCTAGGCTATAATTTCCAATTTCACATCAATCACTTTTCTTATAAAAACGTGTAACCCATGACAATTTTAGTTCAGCTGGAACAGTGTTTCTTTCTTTTTATTTGAACAACCATCTTTCAGTGCTAACAGAAGAAAAGATGACGCACAACCATCTTTTAGTGCTAACGGAAGAAAAGATGATGCACAACAATCCAATTAGCTCTACTGGACTATAATTTCCAATTTCACATCTATCACTTTTGTTATAAAAAGTTGTAACGCATGCTAACTTTAGTTCATCTGGAACAGTGTTTCTTTTTTTTTTCTTTTTATAGCAACCATCATTTAATGCTAATGGAAGAAAATATGATGCACAACAATTTTATAAGCTCTTCTGGGCTATAATTTCCAAATTCACATAGATCACTTTTCTTATAAAAATTTGTAATCCATGCTAATTTCAGTTCAGCTGGAACAGTATTGCTTTCAATGGATGAATTAACAATGTAAGTAATTGGAATTTATTTAGCAATAGCGCCATTTTTAAGCTTGCATGTATAAGATATATGCAAGTACTTTTTGAGATTTTAGATTATGCAATTCTTTGCATATGAAATATTCAGTGACACCTGTAAGATTAAAAGGATTTTTATCCAGTACCTGCCTACGATAAAAGTAGCATTAATGCTATGTTTCTTTGATTCATTTATTTTAGTGTAAGTATGTATGACTTATCAAAAAAAATGCAACATCCTTCACAAGAAAATGGTGAACCTTCTGTGTTGAAAAAAAAAGAGATATTATTGGCTTATTTCTCCTAAACTGGTAGTCTAATTGTGCTCAAATTGTACAGATAATATATAAAGTTAACTCTGTTAACTAAGTACATGGCGTGTATTTTCTCTTTAAAATGAGTATCAGAGTGTTATCAGCTTATTCTGTTTAATAAAACTAAATTCAAAGTTTGGTTAAAATTTATTTGTATATGTACAGGTCACTGTGTTCAATAGCTGCATCAGGCATATAATTGCAAAACAATGACCTTTAACTTGATCTCAAGTTCAATTATATCTGGCTTTCAAACTCCTTCAAACAAGTGTGGACGTGCTACTCGTCAGATCTGCCCCCCTTCAGAACCAATTATATATTGCAAAAATTAATTTATGGACAACCACATGTCAATGCCACCATTCTTTCAAAAGCAATAATGATAACAAAACTTTTTAGCTGGCCTCTATGGTGCCATGTTGGTCGAATGAATACCAGGGTACCATTTTGATTCAAAACCAGTCACATATTGCTATAGTGTTTAAGTGAAAAATCCATTGTCAATTCAACCATCCATTCACGGGAAGTAACTATATGAAGATTTTCAAGATAGCAACCATATAGGAGCAACTGCATACTGCTTTACATACTATGTAAATTTCACCATTGGCTATAATTCAGGGAAATTTGAATGGTGATAAATATACGTGAATTATGGATTATCATTTGTGGCCTATTCTCACAAAAAGCTTTTCCAAATCAAGTTACTTCTTTCAGTGTCATAACTGTCCCTCCCATGAGTTTTGAGAATTCATGAGTGGAATACCATTATGGCATTAGTTGCTCAGCATGACCCTCACTGATCAAAGACATTAATATTATCTAATATAAGATCTACAGATAACATCACAAGATTGTTCACTGATATGCGGCAGTCATACTCAATTTGCCATATGAGAAGCTTATACCAGTCCATTCTGAGGAGAATATATCAAGTAATTTTTTCTAGTCCTAATGAGTCAGTAAGCCATTGTAGCAAGCCATGGGAGACAAAACGCTACACTCCTATATCACACAAGGCTGCCTGTGCAAAGATTTACTCATTTTTCATGAGTTGGCATAAAAAAAACTTGTCATCTACATACCAATGAAGCAATCTCATACACATAAATGAAAGTGCATGTTTTATTGATTATGTTTGAAAGAGAAAGTCTTATTGGTTCATTCAAATAGCATGAAAAGTCATGGGTCACAATGGCGAGATTGTATTTGCACTCAAAGTGATCAGTTGAGCAGGTTTATGCATATTCATGTGAAACAAGGAAATATATGCACAGACAGTCAAAGGTGATAACGGAGCATAGTGGATTGTCTTCCATGGTTTGCAATGATGCCAGTAAGCAAATTCCATTTATTTAATTTGATTTTCTTGCATACAATTACAGGCACCCGTTTTACTGATGATAATTGAAATTCTCTGAGATCTTGATGATATAAGACTATTTACAAAGCTGTATCAAAGGCTGATCATAAATACAGTCTCAAGAGTGGTAAGATATAACTGTTGAGGGATGCCTGATAGACAACAGACAGGAAAAGCAAGAGAGTACCATATGTTCACTTGGTCTAAAATCCAGGCCTTAATGCTAACAATTTAACCCAACTCAAAACTCTGACATCTGATTAATCGGTGCTTAGCTTTTAGTAAATCAAACAAGCAATTGTTTAGTTCAGTCTGAGGTTAAACAAGAAAATATTTTTATAACCTTGGCATTAAGTGAATTAGGAGTTAGCTTTTGTCAATCATCTCAATGATATAAATTATTGGCAAACTGACCTAGCATTTAGAGGGTTACCGCCTAATTGCTTTTGTAGTGATGATCCAGCTTTTTCTCCAGGACGTGCAACTGGGTGAGTTCACCCTAATTTTAAGAAATTTCCCCCACCTTTAAAATCATCAAGCATACAAAAATCAGTTTATTTACTGTGAGGATAATACAACTTGTAACATTGATTAATATTAACAAATCTCAATCGGATCATATTAGCACTTTACTTGTGGAAAATGGCCATATTATAGTGCTTACCTAAGGATTTTCTTCAAGGAGCAATGACAAGCCTTCACTAATTATCTGGTTGATTACAAACATTTTACCAACTGTATTTAGTGAGGTTGTACAATGGCAGATATGCAGTTTTCTATGATTTGTTAATGTCTCAGCTATTACATGAAGTTCTAATGCATACAATGTAGTGCCATCGTCATAATTCATGATTGCTGCTGCCGATAATAAAGATAATCAACTATAAAAGTTACTTATGACACACATATTTGTTACAAAATACTATAAGGAGTCTATTCAGAGATACTATTCGCATACAAAATCTATCCACCTCAAAAACTGAAAATCCCCACCCCCTTACAAAACTGTCTGAGGGGGAATTACCCCTCTTTATGAAAATATTAAAGAAATCATTGGATGACCCCAAAGCAATAGCATCTCTGTATTAAACCCTTATTACATCATAAGCTGCTGATTTGCTGAACTCCATAATATCAACTTCAAAACTGAATAATTTTAAAAATATTTCAATGTCTATATTTATGGCCTTAAATGAATGGTCATGGCCATACTATTTTTGACCATCTTGCAAGCTTCAGTAAAACTGACAGCATATTATATATGCAAAATACATTTTCCCACACCTCTGAAGATAAAAAGAAAATCTAAATTCAAAACGTTCAAAAACGTTTACAAATGTGAAACATTGCTGTAATAGAATGAAAATGTAACATGGTCATCTACATATGCATACAAACATGCTCACCAACTTCCATTTGTGTACCTCAAGAAGTGTTTGCTAAACTGTGTTTACAGTTAACATGGTTTTGTAAAATAAAGTTCATCAAAGCTCACAAATGTGAAAGAAATTGAAAACTTGATGAAATGTCTTAAAAATCTAAATACATTTTTCATGTATGCAAGAAATACTTGCCATATTTCATTTTGCTACACTGGGTTGTTTATATGCAATGTTGCCAACAAAGAAGGCATACAATATATAAGGAAATAAAGCTCATATGATATTAGAATCATTTCATCTTCACAGTATGTCATTTCTAGGTAACTTAGCAAGTGTTACTGTCATTCCCATATAACTTAAAGATGGTTACTCTTATGTTTAAAGATATATTACCATTAAAAGCACATGCACTATAATTACTTGTTAATATACTTACAGAAGACAGTGACAGATAAGGTAGCTGTTGCAGATGTATTGTTAATTCTAGGGTTGGTGGCTGAACATGTGAATACCCCAGCTTGGTCCCTCTTGATATGATGAATGATTAGCGACCCTGTGTCTGGATAGTTACCTAACCCTGGGACAGTCCATCTGTACTGACAGTTGGGGTTGCAGTCTGCAGAACAGTTGACAGAGAGGGAGGAAGATTCCACTTGTTCATAGGACATCTGGTTGGGGAACAGAGTAATGCTACCAGCATCTGGCCCATCTGTAAAAACAAGAAATATTATTTATTTACAAACCATATCTTACTATAATATAGCTGAAACATGGTCATAACATACTGCATATATTACCACAGGAGGTCAGGGTGGAAAGATTTTACTAACTCAAAGGAAGTCTTGCTTAGTAAAAGGTCTTGTCCATCTGTTGTCCATCTGTGATAAATGTTACAATGTTTAATCTATGGATAGGCTTATAGTGAAGAGAAACATTACAAATTCTTGATATGCCCCAACTTTGAGAATATATATATATATATATATATATATATATATATATATATATATATATATATATATATGCCCCTACACAAACACACACTGTACATTACACAATTATCTATTTCATTGTTTGAGAAAAGCGTTATCCTAATGACAATAATCATATTTACCCTGAATTTTCTTTGCATATCGTATGAGACCAAACTGCCATATACTTAATCTTCGAGTCATATAATCATTCATGCATTGTGTTTACAATCTTAATTTAGTTGAAGCATAATGTCTGGTAATGACCATTCAAATGTATCTTCTTCAACTAAAACAATGATCATGGCATCGAACCTTGTCCATACAAGAACATTAAGAATGCATCCAAAAATGGCTTGGGTTAACTGCTGTTGAAATCCAAATTTTAAATTACTAGAGGAAAAACATAAATATAAATAAGGATTGAATATTATTTTTAACCATTTTTCAAATTATAAGTGCACCATCAATTTGATACAAACTATCACCAGTAATTGCTAACTTCTTTCCTGAAATTACTAATTACTACTGTATTTATCACCTTATGAAAGCTAAAAGAAAACCAACCTTGAATTCTTAGGAGGCTCAAATTTAGCATTACATTAGTCATCTAAAGGTGACATATTCTCCATCCTCCCACTTACGTAAAGACTGAAAGTATATCTTATGGTCAAGCAATCTGAATTTGTATAATACTTATGCTTTTACCTTATCATCCATCATTGTCAATTTGTACACTACTTATCATTTTCCATATTTTCATTAAAGTGTAAAAAGTAATTATGTACTTAGACTTGTGGATTGGGAAAGAGGGAACCTGTGTTTCAACAATATGTTCATTGTTCGAGGGGTCTTTAAATTTGTGGTTTGTAGCAACCACAAACTCCATGAAAGTGGTACCCCACAAAAAATAGTAAATTCACAGTATGTGACAAGAGAATGCTGTCAGCATCTGGTTCGTGTGTTATACAGTGGTGAAACTTATCCATTCAGAATTCATCTCCTGCAATTCACTGGAATTATGTATTACGTTATAAATGCAATTTAACGAAGATATAGCAAATGCTGTAATGACTGTAAACAGCATATAAACAAAAGCAGCAATATTTATCTCAGCTGATCTTTCTGTTTGTCTGTTTGCCTGCCTATGTACAATAATAATTCATGGTTTTGTTTCCATCTACAAAAACATTTTAGAATCAAGTATCTTGATATATAGCCAGCCAGCTATCAGCACACCGATATAAACAGAGGCAGCAATATGAATCTCAGCTAATCTATGTATAATACTACTACTACTACTACTACTACTAATAATAATACTGATTATTATTATTATTTTTATTATTATTATTATTATTATTATTTAAGTCTTTCTTTATATCTGTGAAACGTCATTTTAGAATCCATTATCTCCACACCAACACATACATACATACATGCACACACAAATAGTGTTACAAATACCATATCAGTCTAAATTCATAAACAAGACTGTTGTGAATATTACATCATAGGTCTGTCCTGTTTTAAAAGTATGTTATATACCAGAAAGCATGCACTAACACAGTATGCTTAACTGTGATAAGGATTAACAATGTATCAGTGACCATGACCATGATCATTCAAACTCAAAAGAAGAAAGTTCCCATGGGCAAATAAATCATACAATATGCAATTTGTTCAAGAAGATGCTGCAGTACACATATTAACATTTATAGACCATTGGGGTGAGGGATGAGGTAGGGTCAAGTGCTACCTTGATCTTGGAGCTGTCAACACCAACCTCTACAGTTGACTTCGTGATCACAACATAAGAGCATTTAAGCAGCAGTGGGTCATAATGATTTTTAGGGGGTGCAGTGCCACATCCCCTCTTCCAGTTGCATGGGTCATAAAGGGGAAAGCAGGTGGGGGAATGGGTGGGTGCTCCCCAAACTAAATATTGGTCCATCTCATCTCTCCAGCACCAGTGTGATTTAATGACATTATAAAAAACACAAGTAAGCATGTCACATGCTCAACAGGCAAATTGCATGAGTAGTTTAAAGCAATAATGGATATATGTCCTGCCTACTGTAGGAGTCATGCAGCCCTTATTGAACTTCATCACATACTCAACTGCTATGTAGCAGCCAAAACTCGTCATGTAGATCATAAACATAACAAAACACCCAGAGGGTGCTTGCCGGTGAGTTTCCCAGCCTCGACCACATCGATCCCCACAATGACTTTTGTCTTAACCAGAGGGTGCTACCTCCATCTGTTTTATTTAGAGACTATGAGGATCATCTTTGGCTTCATCATCTATGTGATGCTACAAATGAGTTTGAGGATGATGGCACATAATTTGTGGAAGAAGTGGATCCCCTTGATATTAATAATGTTGCTATTCTCTCCAGCATTTCACTGAAGAGTAGCCACCTGGTCTTTACTGCATAAATGACCAATATGCAAGATGTATCATTTCTTACCGCCCTTCCTGTTGGTGAGTAGTACCTGTTTCAGATACAATTTTTTAATCGGGATAGAGGTGGAGACAAGTTTTACCCTGTAAAAAATGCAAAAGGCCAAAATACTCAGGTTGTAATGATTTTGTTGACCACCAAACCTGGCATTCTGATGGTCACTGACCAACCCTGTTATCAAAAGGTGTTTATAGCCTTTACTGTCTTAGAGACACAGATCCAGTCAACTTGGCCCCATTGTGAGATGACAACCTTAATTGTGTGGGTGAGCATGTTGCTGAGCATTTTAACAATGCCCTAAGGGGAAAAGGCCTAACCAAATCCCACTGTAAAAAAACAACAAACTGGAGAATGGGAAGAAAATGTCCACACGAGGGACAACAGGATTGGATGACGCTGCAAAGATTCGTAAGTGGCCCAATAGTCCTAGAATGCTTCACAGGTGAGGATATATAAAAATAGTGGTGATTGCCAAGACCTCCACTTCCCGGCCTCAAAACGGGTCTACATCTATGAAGGGGATGTATGGGAGGCCATACAGGAAACCACCTGATATGAGCCAAAGGCAGTCTGGTTGCTATGGGGACAATACAAGCAGCTGGCTATTGAGCATTTTGTGATTCAGAATGACTGCACATACTGCACAGAGAACAAACAATGAGATAACAAAAGCTTGATCTCCTTTCTCTGATGATCCTGAAGCCCTTGTACAAATGGTCTTTAGTGAGAATCACACCACAACAACATTGATGCCCAGGAAGCACAACAGTTGGAAGCCCATTCCAGTAAGTGCGCTTGACGATGTTAAAAAGAAATCCTGCATTGAAAATACCCATAGAACAAATGCTAAAGGCTATCATGGCAACAACAATGACATGAAATAAAATTACCCCACCTCCCTTGTGATGTGCACCCTATATTGAGTGATTTGGCCACCCAAGACATGAAATGATCCATGTGGTTATCAATGGCTCCCTGCATGGATAGGACATGTCCAGATTTGTACAAGTCAACAACTGGACATTTGTCGAGATCTGCCACCCTGTTAGTCCCACATGGTTTGGCAAGCATTTCAGGAGCGAGGCAAGGCCCAGATTTTAATGTTTAAGTACCTGTTGGAAACAGGACAGCTTCTCATCCTTGAGGTTACCAAGGCTGTTGTTACCTATGAAATGCATCCAGTTTTTCTTTCAAGGTAGTGGTCAGGATGTCTGTCCTATTTATTGGGCGAGGGGGTTTGTCCACTAGCTGTACTCTGCCCATTTCATCCATATTAGTGGGTTTTGCTGACACCAGTATTAATCCCCAGGGTCTGCTCAGCTGTAGCTACTATAATCTTGTTGTAGTATTGAAGGTTCCCACATCACTGGGAACCAAGTAAAGGCCAATTCCAAACACAAAGTTTGGGAGGACGTCTTGGTAGAGGCTAATGCTGCTTGGTAGGTCTAAAGGTCTATGAATAGCATCTTCCATGTTTGCCAGGAATTGCATGTACATCAAAATATGTGAATGTCCCAATGATGCTGGTCATAGTCTGCATATGTACACACAGGATAGCCCATACACACGTCTGGATCAAGATGTTAAAAGGCTCAACACCGGCCCATGTAAAACCCTCAGATTTGTCCAGGATAAAGGTCATCCATGCATTGTCAGCCTCTTGTCTCTGTGTGTAGTAGTCCTATCACTGGGCATCAAACTTTTGAAATTTTAGGAAAATTCCCTCTTATGAACATACAATAATAACACACCATTCCAAGCCCATCGGAGCTACTTTTCTTTTGAAACCAGTCTGTGTGCTGTGACACCTGAATTATCCAAGGTATCCAAATATTTGATGATTATTGTTTAGATAAATCATAATGTCCTCAGCCTTTACAACCGCATGCCAGAAAAAAACGTAAATTATATGCCCATTTTAAACAGCACTAAAGCCATTGATTATTATTACTTTATAATAACTCCACGGATGTCACAATGACTAGATTACATGTTATCACTAACAGCAACATCATCAATCGTTTAAGAGTACTGAAGCAGAATGATTTCTTCAAATGTTTCATTGCAAAACTGCAGGAATAACATTAAAAATTAAATTAGGAAGAAGTGAGAATTATCCGAATGTTCTTCCTATTTTATATCAATCAAACATTCTCCGCCTTTTCCACACATTCAATTTCACAGGACAGTGATGTTTTCTTAGTTAGCTAGCATAGACTAGCATTAACGATACTTTATATGGTATCTGTTCTTTGCGTATTGTTAGTCTATTGATCAGAGATCAGTAATTTGTTGTGAGGCTGTTTGGACTCAGCAAATATTTATCATGATAACCTCTGCACAATATATACACCTGGCAAACTCAGATGAGCCTTGACACACTGCTCTTGATATGATAATTGCCTACCAGATTTTACAGACTCATTTTGCAAATAGCTGTTCTGCATTCCTCCCAGTCTATGATACAAATTCTCCTCTATTAAGGAAATTGTAATAACAGTAATACATAACCCGCTGCCATTGCACAGCTGAAGTTGTCAGTTAGGTGGATAGGCTGATGTGTTAAAACTGATCAGAAACTGAGAAAAATGGAATGTACTCACCATTTGAGGGAAAGATTCACTTTACCGAATGTTGGTGTCTCTCTGGGCAACATGTTGTGCCACAACTATGAATCCTAGAGAATAAATGCCTGCGCTTTGTTGTCCTAAAGAGTAGAGGTAGAGGGAGGAGAAGGCAGAATGTGATTGCCAAAATGCTGCCTTCATGATGTCTTCCAAAGAAGAATTATGTAATTAGGCCCATGAGGACTTTGAGTTTCATAAAATAAAGGTCTCTATCAGTATGAGACTGATAAGCTCTTTTGATGGTAATGACAATCCACCTTGAGCGGTTGGAAGCCAAAATATCAACAGAGCCCTTAAGATAAGGGAAAATATGTTTCCTACCTTTCCTTTTCCCTTTGGAGGCATTCCGATATAAATATAGTGCCTTAACATGACGTAAAAGTTTACCTTGATCATGCACAGCACAGATTCGACTGAGACTCTGGATCTTTATAGCTAATGAAGTTAACAAAGGCAATTGAGTTTTTCTAAAAATTCCAATTGACAAAGGAGATAAATGGATTCATAATTCCCATTAAAACATAAACAGCCAGTATTGATAGACGAGATATGAAGCTCGCTCCATCTTCTAGCAAATCCCATGGCAAGTAAAAACAGTCTTGAGTGTTAGGTGCTGGATGGAAGCCTCGCTTAACTGTTCATATGTGGTTTTAGTTAAAGACTATAAAACATAGGATAGATTCCATCTGGGTGTAAATTCTGACTTTTTGCACTGCCCATGCTCTCTGGTCTGCGTACAAGGGAAGTCTGTTGTTGAGCCTGGTACCAAACATGTCCACCAGAGTCTTTCAACTCAGTGTGAAAAAGGACTCTGTTACAGAGCAGTGTAGGACTGGTTTGCCTGTCCTGAATAGACAGTCTGCTAATACATTCTTCTTTCCTGAAATGTGGCAAATTCGGAGGGTGACATTCTCCGAGGTTACCTAGCAGAGGAGATTCCAGACCTCCACACAAAGAGAAGAAACATGTATGCTTCCTTAACATCAGAGATACGCTATGACGAATGTGTTTTTGGAGGAGACCATGACACATTAACCCCTTACTCTGTCGATACACCCTTGCAAAGCTAGAAATATGGCCTTCATTTCAAGATTGTTGGTGTGGAGAGACGATTCGCCCAGAATCCAATGACCCTGGAGGATTAAACCCTTTGGTTATAAATAAGCGTCCCAACAAGAATCTGACACATTGGGAAACAGATACGAGTCGAGGTTGGGTGCATGCATGGGGACTCCAGTCCGGAGTCTATCCCGATTCATCCACCAACACAAGTTGTGATGAAAATCTGGTCCTAGTGGAATAAAAGCTGATAGAGAATCACTGTGTGGTTTCCATCTTGCAAGAAGGAGAAAATGTAGAGGGCGCATATGGAAACGTCCTAAGAGAACTAGATCTACTTTGGCATTCAAGGTTCACAAAAGGGATTGGAAAAGGTGAGCAGGCAAAGATGTTTTGCTCATAGTACCTCTAGAAGCATCAAGATTCATTCTCTCCAGTATCTTGGAACCTGGATTAAGTTCTGGTTCTTGAAGAAGTTCATCCCCACATAAACAAATTCCTGAGATGAAAGAAGTTCTGACTTCTCGAGGTTGAGTAAAAGACCCAACCTCTCCTTCCTTGGGAAAGGAAGGAGGGTTATAGAACTTCCTCCCTGAGGGTCTTTGGCGACCACAATTTGGACCCGACAGTCGAGGTTTAAACTGAGGTTGCAGATTGGATGGAGGCTGCATTTGTTTAACGAACTTTGTGGATGGCCCTTGATGGTGATTTGCATCACCACGCTTCCTGGCTGATTGCGATGGGCCAGGAGCTGTTGTAAAGGATCTATGCTGATGATCCTTCAGATCTTGAGAAGGCACGGTAGAACGAGTCCTCCAAAGAGGGTCACAGCTCCCAAAGAAGCAGACCTGAGAAGGTCTTTACTATGGTTAAGTAAGACCTTTCAAGATTCCAATGCAACATCATAGTAGATGTGCAGAAGTACCACCAATAATGCTACTGAAACAGAAACCACATGCCATGAGGTTTTGGTCATAGCTTCCAGAAATGCTGGAATGTGGCTGGTTCATTGAGGTCTCCTTTAGCACACTAAATAAATTAGCTGAGAAGAGGTCAATATGAAAAGCTATGGTAACTAACAACCAGGCTTTCTGTTTAATAGCTTAAATTGTGTTTCTTGGAAGACGTGCCCCGGCTCCAGTTGAGATACGCACTTGAGACAATCCAGCGTTTAATTGGGGAGGTTTAGTTGGCCACTTCGGGATATGTACCTGGTAGCTAGAGACAGAGACCATAGGTGTAAAAGAAGAGGGAGGAACTGACCAACCTCTATGTTGTCAAGCAATGTCTTGGCCTGTAGAGAACCTCTGAGAGATTTCCTCAATCGTGGATGAATGAGGAAGAAGCAGGAGAACTGGCCCCAAGATGTTAAACGTACAGCAGGATTATGATCTTGGTATTTGGAGTTGGATATTTTACCTGCTTTTGAGTTATTCTCTGCAGAGTACAAATCTCAGGATCTTGAATTGATTGTTTTACTCAAGTCAAGCAACATGTTAAGTCATTCTGATGCTCTTCAAAGAGGAGGCAAGCAAAAGGTAATAGTACCTGTCATGCATATCCAATGTAAATCATCATGGCATCCTTCGTGGGAGTTACGAACACTGCACACACTAAAAATGACTTTTATGGGATGAAGACCAAGAAATCCTTTTATTATCAGAATTTAAGAAGAGAGAAAATATTTGTTTTGGAAAATACAAGTGGAGTCAGTGAGGACTTTTAGTGAAAGAAATAGTGTTGGAAGAAGTTTCAATGGTGATTAATGTGTACGTACTGTATACTTGTACTGACAGTATCAGTATACAATATAGATCGACCATAATTAGGATTTTACAAATCTGAACATATAATGTATGCATATTGTAATATTTCTTATAGTGAACACTATTGTATCGCTTATTTTAGATTGAAGCACATTAATTTCTTTGGAACACACACAAACTAGAACACAAAACCACTTTTCCAGTCATCTCTTTTGAATATAAACAATGCAACACTGGGGTAATCTCAGAAACATTTTGTTTTTGTTGACTTTGTACATTCTCACATGTATAAAACAAAATCAAACATACACGATGTCTTTCTTTAAAATGTATGTTTTTCTTGGCTGCTTGAACAACTGCTTTTACAAATACCATGCTTTTACAAATACCATGAAGAGCAACTTAAGAAGTACTTAAACATAGTGACCAGTTAAACATGTTTAAATAATTACATGTACATATTTGACCAATAACTTTGTGTGAAAGACTGAGTAGCAACCCCAGCTGATAAGCGTCACATATTAAGAATAGCAATGAAAATCAATACCTAGTGTTGGAACTTCATAAGTTTTACACACAAATCAAAATCAACCTATATAATATATATATATATTTCAAAAGGGCATTAAAGTATCATTGAATATAACTTTTAATTTTGTTATTTTTAAATTGCTTCTGTTGTCATACGTTGAACTTGATATGCAATGGTATTTTCCGGTAATTTTCCTGTTTGGCGCGCGTGCACCAGTAACAGCGCATGTCGGTCGCGTGATCATGCTTGAGGGTCATTAAATGGCTATAAATATTCATAAAATTAATTTGGCCAATGACAAAAATGAATTCGCTATAACTCGGATGTTGAGGTTTTTTCGTATGTTAACAAACAACAATGCTACGACATGTCAAAGTCTGTGAGGATTTTTTGCGCCATCTGAGCTAAATACAGGTAAAAGGCACATATCAAAATAAAATGTAAGCTTTACTCTTTAAAATGATGTATGAATCATTAAATTTGGTAAATATTTGGTACCCCGCATTTAGGACCAAATGTACACAAACTTGTCAAAATTTACTGGCTAATCGATCGGGTGACCCATCCGCCATTTTGGACATTTGACCCGAGAAAAGTTTATATCTATTTACAAACTATGTGTTCATAATCTTTCACAATATTTTGTTTTTATGATATTAATAGCAAATTCAATTAGTTTGATCAGAATATGACATGACGGTTTTGGTTATTTCTAAATAATGTGGAAATTACGTATACCCCCACCCACCTGCAAAACAATGCTAGTTCGCAAAATTTACTTTCACAATTTTTTTAAAATTACAGATGTAAAAGCTTCCATTGTGGATATGAATTGATCCAATATGGAAGGGAGATCGCTATGCCCTTTCTGTACTGAAATACAGCTTAGTGAAGAACACTTGAATGAACTGACTTCAATAAAATCTCTTGAAAATTGTCATGTGAAAATTGGTGTTTTATTGGAACTTAACACTTTCTTCAAAAGTGCAGCAAAAGTAATAGATGTTGCTAAATGTCTGCAGCCCAAATTGTCTGTTGTTAGTGATGCAACATTTAGGACAAAATTAACCAGATTGCTTGAAGTCAGGAAAAAACTTTGTCTTAAAGAAAAAGGTAAAAGGTTTTTATTCTGTTGAGGATTACAACAGCAGCCATTTGAAGTACAGTCTAAAAAGTTATTTGCGACTCCGTGTAAATCAGCTGAATTTGTTACTCTTAAGGCTGAGACGAAACTTGAAAGTTCAACACAGGATACAGATTTGTGCAGCCATCAATCTGTTCAGGAAGACAACTGTTCTGTAAATTATGATGGACATGTTAACGCGCATATACTGAGGAGGTGGTTTGGGTTTTTTCTTTCAGATGATTACAGAAAATCATATTTATCGAAACATGACCGTGTCAGGGGTTTGGGAGTACAAAATCGCGTTTATAGCGTGTCACGTCATTTTATGGCAGGTAAGCTAATCCGAACATTTGTTTTGAATTTCATAAAAATCGCACTGCAACAAAATTTTAGACAGTATAAACAAGATGGTATGTAATAAATACAAAGCAACATCTGTGTTTTATTTTCAAACTGGGAAAATAACTTGATTCATGTGGCATATGGGTATGTCTCAGCCTGACATCCTCGATGTATCCATACATGATATTAAACTCATTCTTCCTTGTATGTTTGTGTATATGTGCCTCATTTAAAAAGTATATATAACATGTTGCTTTACAATGATGATGTAGATGATACTAAAGATCAACTGTTATGGTTAAACTTCCATGGTCTTATGAAATGGGCATCTTTAAAGCCATGCCCATTACATCAAGGAACATTTTACTGGTTAAAAACCGTACTAGTCATTCATTCCGAAATATATTAATATGTATGAATGGAATAACCACAAATTACATAAAGAGAAAATGAAGCGTCAAAAAATTTGCTACTCACATAAAACATTCATGACAAATGCACTACTCTCTGCTGAAATCATACGCCGGTCCTCAAAAGCTCTACATGTAATATTATTGCTATTTTCCTTCCTGCTGAGGTTGCTAATTGTCAAGATGGTCCCATTTACACTGTAGCCAGATCCCACGGTTATATTCACTCCATTTTCCTTCCACTCGGAGTACATAGTCAAGTTATGGTCAACGGGAGCACTTCTTGACTCAGTGGAGCAGTTTAATTTGTACTCCCTTCCAACCACAGCAGGTGAAGAAAGCGGTATAATCCCTTGGATATTAGGTGTTGCTGAAAACAGAAAGATCAGTTGTACAGTATCTAAAATGTAAAAGGAAGGGCGTGCATGTATAAGCCTTGGCTACAATATCATGCCAGTCTCAGAACGTTTGCTATACAGGTTAATAATAGATCGAATTGTACGTGTATATATCAGATACTTACTTTTACATGTATTAAGGTATACTTTAAAGAAAGATATATATATATATATATATATATATATATATATATATATTTATAGCATGTTATGAACTCTGCTAGTAATTGCGTGAAAAGGACAATATCTCGCAGAATTTATACTACATTTTGATGGCATATATACACTATATGCAATTACATGCTAGTCAGCGTCTACAAAAACGATTCCCATTTAGGAGGGTTTATGTTTTAGTCATGCTGATAATCATATGCTTGCAGACCTGTTTGATGTGCAGGCCATCGTGTACAATTTATACAGACATATTATTACTGCTAAAGATGTTTTCTCAATATATGCATGGGCTGAAAAGGTAAATCTAAACAAGGGCATGATATAAATGAGGCATAGAAATCTATCTTTCATGCATGAAAACCCCAAAAGATACAATTGATGAGGACGGGGAAATTTTACAGTTGGAAGGTAAAGGATATTATTGGATAAAAAGGGGCATACAGTATTTCTCCTCTAACTCAGATAATCGGATAAAAATGTTTCTATGGTGAAGAGACTTAATAGAACTAAATAAAGTCTAAAATATGGCAATATTTCACAGAGAATGAAGCTAGAAAATGGATTGATCTAAATTAGTAAAAGGTTACAACAGCACTTATCATATTTATATCCACAAAACTCCAACAGAAGCATCGAAAGAGGAAAACAGAATTAAGGTTTGGATGAGTTTCTATGACTACCTAACATCTGACCATTTTGACACATCTGAAATTAAAATAAGGTCAAATTTAAGTGTACGTATTTCAATATATAAGTCTATCTTTGCCAATGGACTACCCATTACCCCTGAAAGATTAATACCACAAGTTGAAGAATTTTCACTCCTTAAGAAAAAATTGACAGATGATGGAAAGGGTATGAAACCATTTGTACCAAAACTAGTGTGTACATCAAAGAATAAGGAAAGATGTCTCATTCTCTACCATAACCTTAATATGTCCAAAGATACATAGAGCCATCCTATCCGACCAAGAGCATTGGTTACCATCCTGTATTGAATTACATATTCAATTAGGGGTAAAGGTTACAAATCAATTTGAAAAGAACTTCTTCAAATTCACGAATAATGGTGTATTTGGAAAAAAGATGGAAAATTCAGAAACAGAGTTGAAGTCAAAGTATGTGCAGAAGACAAAAAGTCTCCAAATACAAGAAGGACATTTCATTAGAAACAAGGACAATCGTAGATGAGGACTTAGTATTGGTCAGTGTGAAAAATAAAAAGGTTAAATTATGAAAACCTGTCTATGCTGGATTTATAATTGTAATCACTAATATCACAATATCAGTGATTATGCAATATATATAGCTTGCCATTGGATAACAAGAAAATTCCATGGGTTATAATCTAAACTCTACTCTTTTAGGACAAACAAAATAATACGAAATTCAGAAGGGAATCAAAATCTCAAGAGAGATAAGGATTTGGTGTCTGAAATGTATAGATATTGTATGTTTAATAACAAGGTGAATTATCAAAGTATGAATTTAAAAAAAATAATAGAAGCACGAGTTATATAAGCTGACAGTGTAGCTGATAAAATTATCTGACTTTGACAAGTGCTATATGGCAGATAACATCAATGCCTTACACTTTGGCATTTTAAAAGTAACAATCATACTACAACAGTTCCGATCAATCACATAGGGAGATAAAGATCATAACCAAAATCAAAAAGATATTCTAAATATATCAACAATTTATTCTTGTTTGTTTTCTTTAACTTATGGATTATTTCGATTCTTGTTTCATTTCTGATGGTACTTCATTACTTTTAGTGAATACACTTCCCATTGTTTTATTATCCTTGTTGTCGAAGACGAAAATTATGAATATCCTTGATGAGTGAATTATATTTCTCTACGATAACCCAAACACGTATCCAACAGCTATGACTCCTGACCTAATGAAAAGGAATGTAACTTGGATCTCTTCTCAAAGACGAACTTTTTCTTCAGAGATAGGTTTCATTAACAGGCAAATATATGAAGATATGGAACTATACCTGTCACACTAGCACAAAAGGCGACTTATATTTCTCTACGATAACCCAAACACTTATCCCACAGCTATGACAACTGACCTAATGAAAAGGGATGTAACGTGTATCTCTGCTCAAAGACGAACTTTTTCTTCATAGATAGATTTAATTAACAGGCAAATCGATATGGAACTATACCTGTCACACTAGCACAAAAGGCGACTACTTCCATTTCTGCTGCAAAAAAACATGACTACTTTTCCCACCATCCAGCAAACGAATTGCTTCAACCCTCTGCCCTAATGATAAAATCTGTCTCACTTTCGAATCTGACTTGTTGACACCTTTGAGTTACATTGTCATCGTGACTGGAGTACGGAGTATAAGCGAGATAAGACATGTTTATACATCGATTCACACGATGTTCCTTTATCTAAACAATGTCTTCCGCGTGAAGCAAAAATTTAGTTTGCATATACAGAGTAGTCAAAGTGAATATGTGCCAATGACCGCTTAAGGCAAAGAGAAACCATTGTTTAGTTAAGAAACACCTGGCTGCTGACCGCGAAAGGCGTGTGACCGGTACATACAGGAAATATAGGAAATTTGCCAGGGGGGAAATTACAATGACCATTGTGAACAATTGACCGCTGAGTAAAGGTGACTGTTAGGACAGGTTTGACTGCATATATATATATCCCGTGAATTTGTGGATTTTCCAATAGAAACAATTCTAATAATTCACTCGAGTGAATTATGCAAAAAAATTTCGCTGCAGTCAATAGATATCGATAACATTATGACCAAGAAGTATGATCCGCCATGTTGTTACTTACTTGGTTTCATGCTAAGTATGGCAACCTGTCACGCAAGAGTAACAGGTTCAAAGCTTATTTATTTCTTCAATTTGTTTCATTTATGTGCTTTTTTTCTTTTAAATAAGGAAAGAGAAGTATGTTGCTACTAATATTTTCTGTGCGAATATACACAAAACACTGCATAACATAAACAGTAAACAGCTGGCATTATTACTCGGAATATCATAACGCTTAAGAAATCTGCTACTTACATCTGTTATAACTATTGCTAGCCAACACGTTTGAGCATAAAACAAAAAGAAAATTTGATTGTCCCGAGTGAATAACAGATATATTTCATCTCGTAGATGAAAACCTCAAGCAATTTTACCCACTCGATAAAATATATATGTTATTCACTCGATACAAATATCCTATCTATCGATCTATCTATCTATACACGCACACACTCTCTCTCTCACACACACACACACACATATATATATATATATATATATATATATATATATATATATATATATATATATATATACACAGAAAAATCTTACCAGATTCCATATAGTGTCCATAGTGAGTAACACATGTTAAAGACCACTATGTTTCAAACAGATGTGAGAAAAACATGTACGTAAGGTACAGAAAGTTTGATGAGAAAATTTCCGTCATAATGTTAATAAAATGCCTTTTCACATCACTGACACATTGGATGATACTGATGATAAATACTGGGGACATGAAAAGGTGCTATTGGAGGTCACTGTCAAATGTGCTCCGAAAAAGCAAAAATACCCTCCAAAAGATCCACCTCCCTACAACAGGACTGAACTTACAAAAGACCATAAATACAAAGCATATTGCCGATAATTTTTTTTGTGCAAAAATATACAACTAAACCATTCTAGGAAACTTTTAAAAAAACAGAAACTCTGTCACCAAGCTCAGACGAGAATCTATTAGACTTTATTTCTTTGAAAGGTGTAGCGGTGTCTTAAAATCTAAGAACTTCTGGCCCACAATTGAACCATTTTTGTACCAACCAAAACATAACAGTTCAGACTGTAACAACATTCTGATGCAGGGTGATGCCCTGATAACTGACCAAACTAAAGTCTGTGAAACCTTCAACGAGTACTACATTAACATGGCAAACACCATTGGATCAAATGAACTCTCATTAACTCTACTATTCTGCCTAGCATATAAGCTATTCATGACAATCATCCACCTGAAAAATACCAAACTCTTAAAATGAAACCTGTAGTGATAGAACAAATTTTCAAAATTATGAAAGAACTTGACACACATAAGTCTACAAGTGTTGACAACATACCTCCTAAATTCACAAATTATGCTCACCAGTTGTATGCTCAGAAATTAGCATACTCTTTAATACTTAAATTGACCAAGGGAAATTTCCAGATCATCACAAGGAATCACAGATAACCCCAATCTATGAAACAAAAGTCCCTTGAGGGGACTGATACTGTAGTGGCTGAAAAGAAATTCCAGGAATTCAAAATAAGACCATTTCTTCATTCTAATTGATGCGTGTTGAAACCATCTCTGATATTTTTGAGCAATAACATGATTTTCAAATTAGCACTGTGGCAGCCATATTTAATGTAAGATCGGCGCCATTTTCTTCAGGACCAACTAGATATCATTAGAAGCTTTTGGTGTAAACCCCATGTCAATCTGACCATCCATTCAGGAAGAGTAACGATAACAAGATTTTCAGCTTTCCAAAATGGCCACCATGGTGGCTACATTGGAGGTCGATCAACACCATTTTTATTTAGAACCTACTAGATATCTTATCGAGTCTTCTGTTAATGATAACAAGATTTTCAAGATAGAAGACAGGGCGGCCATATTGGATGTCAATGCAGCAGCAGTTTCATTTAGGTTCAACTAGATATCACAAGAAGTCTTTTTTTTGAAAACCCTGTGTTGATATGACCATCCATCAATGAGGAGTCTCAATAAGAGTTTCAAAATGGCCTCTGTGGTGGCCATATTGGAGGAACGATCAGTACCATCTCCATTTGGAACAGCCTTGACATGATAAGAAGTCTTTTGGTGAAACTCCATGTCAATATGACTTTTCATTCAGAAGGAGCAGCAATAACAAGATTTTCAAGATGGCTGCTGTTGTGACCATACTGGAGATCAGATCAGCACCATTTTTATTTATGAAAAACTAAACATCATAAGAAGTCTTCTGATGAAAAATGTGGTCTTTTTGGGTGTGTGTGTGTGTGGGGGGGGAGGAAATAATTTTAGTGATGTCATATCTACCTGCTGCTATTGCGTTCCTGGCTCTTTTCCGGATGAAGGATTCACCAACCGTATGATGAGAATTGATCCTCCCATAGGGTGAACCAAAAGGTTGTATAATATTAGAGTGCCCCTGATCCAATCTGCAGATCATTTGCCCGTGTGCACTGTCCTTCATTCTTTTAAAGGATGCAGCCTAAACTTGTGGGACATCAGTGCGGGGCTAGAGGAGGCAATCTGGTAATATCAATAGGTTAGTATTACATTATTAAAAGTAGTTTCCCCCCTCCCCATCCTACATTTTAATATCAGTAATACATAACCTGTTGCTATTGCATAGATGAATTTGTCAGTTTTGTGGTAGGCTAATAATCTCACAAATGACAAAAGACAAACAAGCACAAAGAATACAAACCCTCACTGTTGAATAGAAGATTCATGCAGGGCAGTATCCGCATTAGCCACTTTTTTGAACTGCGACAATTGGACCCAAAGAAAATATGCCTTCGTTTTTGGTGAGCTAACAAGCAAAGGTAAAAGGAGGAATAGATAGTGTGAGATCGCCAAAATGCATCTCTCACCACATCCTCCAGAGACGAATGAGTTATATAGGTGCATGAGGTAGCAGTGGCTCAAGCCTCATGGACTTTAATTTTCATGAATGAACTGTCCCTTTCAGTAAGGGACTGATAAGCTCTCTTGATAGTTATTGCAATCCACCTTGAAATAGTGGAAGCTGAAATATTAGTTGAACCCTTAATTGGGAGGAATAGACGCTTCCTACCCTTTCTTCCTTCTTTAGAGGCTGCCAAATAAAAACGTAAAGCCCTAACCGAACATAAAAGTCTATCTTGATTATCCCCAGCACATATACAACTGAGACTGGGGATCTCAATCAGGAGTAAAGCAACCGATAGAAGATGGTGTTTTGCTAAATAAAAACCTGGTTGGTGGCAAAGGAGAGAAATCGACTCATAATTTCCATTGAACCTTACGCACCCTTACTCTATGGACAGCGCATGAAGCTTGCTCCTTCGTCTCGCGGATGCTAAGGAGAGCAAGGAAACAAAGGTTCATAGGTGGGTTTTAGTCAAAGACCACAAGACATAAGAAAGAAGATTCCATCTAGGTATTAGCGAGCAAGAAACTGCTCTCTTTGCAGTTCGAACTACCTGATCAGGTCTGCTAAGTGAGACCCGTCCTGATGGCCTGGCCATTTGAACATTTACGAGTGTTGGATAGGGCTTCCCTATAGCCCTTGCTAGTGGCAATTGAGTCTTGTTTCTATTCAAAAATGAAAAGAATAAAATCAGCCAATGCGCTCATAGGGGAACAGCTAGGATTGATACATTTCCTACTACACCAATCACAGAAGATTCTCCATTTGGCATCATAGACCTTGGATGTAGATCATCTCCTGGACTGAAAGAAGCACCTGGCAACTTTCTTCGAAAACTTGTCTTGAAGAAGATATTGTTGGAGATGAGCCAAGTGTGAAAGGGGAGAATCTGTGGGCTGTTGTGCAGGAGTGAGCCCCTGTGCTGCAACAGGAAGTCATTTGTCTAGGGTAATGTCCTGGAATGATCCACCAGCATGTCAAGAAGGTCATTGAACCAGGATCATTGGGGCCACAGAGAGGTTATCAAAATGAGCTGAGCAGAAGAGTTCCTTACTTTTTTCAGTACCTGTGGGATCATCCCGAAAGATGGAAACTTGCGTAAAGTGAACAGCCAATCCCACTTCAGGCTGAAAGCATCCACGTCCCAGGCCTTCTGGTTGAGGACTGGTGATATGTAAAATGGGAGCTTGATATTTAACCTTATAGCAAACAAGTCCACCAATGGCTATGGACTGGTGTAGAGACCATTCTATGAGGACTATCTCATCCTTGCCTTGGCAGACTGTCCGCCAAAATATTTTTGGCAATCTTGGAGTACAATCACTTCTGAGGCTGTCCAGGGAAGGAAGTTCCAAACCTCCACGCAGAGAGAAGGTGAATGTGTCCTTCCTTGTCGCCCGAGGTACACTACCACCGACATGTTGTCAAAGGCGACTATCATGCAGTGACTCCTTATTTTGTTGACGCACACCTGAATAAACTATGAGGACTACCCTCATTTCCAAATTGTTGACGTAGAGGACAGATACTTCTCGGGACCACAAAACCTTATGAATCAGTCCTTCCGGCTCCAGATGAGTGCCCCACCCTGAATCTGCCAACATATAGGAGTGGGGTTCAGGGACATGCATGGGGACTCCAGCCAGAAACTGTTCCTGATTTGTCCACCAAATCAGCTGATGGTGAAAATCCCGATCTAGAGAAATCTGAACATTCAGAGGGTCCCTGTGCAGTTTCCAGACTACCAAATGGAGGCACTGGAGTAGACGCAAGTGCATATGGCTAAGGGAACCAGGTCTGATGTGGAGTTCAAGGTCCCCAGCTGAGAAAGAAATAGACGAGCCAACAAAGTGGTCTTTGCTCTTAGCACCTCCAAGAGGGGCAGGATCCTTTCTATTATGTTTCATGGGACACAGACTAATCCTCTGCTCATGAGGAAATTCACCCCCATGTAGATGTAATCTTGAGATGGAGTAAGCTCAGGTATTTCTAGGTTGGGAAAAAGACACAGCCTGGTCACTATGGACCAACAGCGAGACAAATCTAGACTGAGGGACCGGCCATTGTGGATCAACCAATCGTTGAAATATTGGAGGATTGGGATACCTATAGTACACGCATTGTGGGTTACAGATTGCCCACTCTATCTGGTGGACATGAACAGTGGGGCAAGGGATTAAGTGCCCGCTACGGGTAGTGGATGTCCACTCAGTCTGGCGGATTTTCCCCAAGTCTAGTGGAATCCCACTCAATCTAGTGGAAGTCCCTCGTGGATTTTATTGCAGCCGTAGTGGGTTTTATGGCATCCCTCACTGATTCCATTGTAATCGCTCTGCGAGACTAGACACTAAACAAACAGATGGGAGAAAACCCTGACGCCTTAAACCTGACTATAGCAGGTGTCAATTTGATACCTTTACCTGTACAAGCTATATACTGTGCTAACATTTCTTGTAATAATTATCAGCTCTTACGGAAATAACTTATTCTGACATGATATATGTTTGACTTACGTGTATACGGGACTTACATGTATAGGTCACTTATAAGTTACTTATACTTTGCATATTTAATGAAGTAAGTGAAATGTTAGTCTGTATAAGTACAGTACAAGTAAAAACAATATTGATCCATGCTTCTCCTACATTTCACTTGTAAGTTATTTGTATGTGGTATAAGCCTTTATCAGTTGAGTATAAGTGAACTGTAAGTTCATGGACATTATCATTTTCTTACTAACAGTTTACTGCAAAATAAAGTCTCAAATCCAAGGTTTACTGAAAAATACAATCCAAGTTCAACAAAGGTGCTACAAGGATTTTTTTTCAAAATTCATAACTTCCCATCATATTTGTCAATTTCAATAAGTCGTATCAACAACACACACACAAAAGAATTTGTTCATATTTTATTTAAAATATTTAAAGATTTTAAAAAGGAAAAACATTGAAATAAAACTTCCAACTTTGATGGATATTACGTATCAAAGTTAGAATAAAGCAACTTGTGTGTGTGTGTGTGTACGTTTGTATTTGGTGTAAATCGGGGACATCCACGAGATTACACACCAATGTACTGAGAACACGCATCCAAACGAGGACGTCCTCAGCTGGAAAAAGGGTAAAATTTTGCTTCTACCAATAATTTTAGCCCAGAACATTATAAAAACATGATTTGTAGGAAGGTCCTCATTTACACGCTTGGTGGTTGTTCGCGATTTGGGAGTGTATCTTTCCTCCAAACTGGCGATACACATGCCCGAAACCATGTCCTTGATTGCCCGGTGGAAAACGTTTAGAGATCTACACTATCAAATCAGAGGTTTCTACAATATAGTATCTCCCTTTAGATGCAAACATCAAATACCAATAGCTTTATTAAATAAGAAGAAAAGCTGGTGCATATAATGGTCCTTGGTATTTTTTATTAATATATCATGCATGTGAGTCAATAGTGATGGAATACACTCATGCTTTACACAACCAATACAGGCAAAAAATTCCACGACACGTCATATGAAAGAAATACATTAAAATGCTATTGACAATACATATAAATTCCTTGTAGAGTGTGTATCCGACCCAGATATAAAGTTAAAACACTCCGTTTGCGGCGAGGTTTTACACATGTAGAGCTATTGAAAAGACACCCTTGATATGCAACATTTCTATTATTCAATGAACTATATCTGACCCTATTACATCATTTGCCTACTTGGTGTTCAAAACAGGAGATAACAGTTGTGCATCTCATGACATATATTGTTATAGTGACATCGAATTACAAGAAACTGAATTTGGAAGTTACGAACATAGATCTTCAGCAGATAGAAGTCTGACACTTATCATCAAGATCAATCCCAAAAGGAAACATTTCATTACAGCTATATGTTGTTCATCATCGCACTCTTAAGACTTGCAACTATATGTGCAAGCAATCATAAACTGATGTATGCATTCAATGTGCTTTTATATGTATATACCTGCTTCATAAACTGATGTATGCATTCAATGTGCTGTTATACGTATATGCCTGCTTCATAAACTGATGTATGCATTCAATGTGCTTTTATATGTATATGCCTGCTTCATAAACTGATGTATGTATTCAATGTGCTTTTATATGTATATGCCTGCTTCATAAACTGATGTATGCATTCAATGTGCTGTTATACGTATATGCCTGCTTCATCAGCTGATGTATGCATTCAATGTGCTGTTTACACATTTATGCCTGCTTCATAAACTGATGTATGCATTCAATGTGCTGTTATACGTATATGCCTGCTTCATAAGCTGATGTATTCATTCAATGTGCTGTTATACATATATGCCTGCTTCATAAACTGATGTACATGTATGCATTAAATGTGCTTTTATATGTATATGCCTGCTTAAGTTAGTGGTTTCATGACTTTGATATACATATCATGCATTATGCATGCATCCATATTTCTGTTGTGAATGAAGTCTCATTAAAATAATACACGAAATATAAACACCAAAACGCCAATCAGTATACGAGTACAGTAGTGTCAATAAGTTATTGTTACATTTTATTTCCTTTTCCAAATTTAAACAGGTTTTTAGTGATAGCCTAAATGCACAGGATGTTCTACAGGACCAGCCTGTATACCGCAACTTAAAAATACATTTATTAAGAACGGCATGAGACATTAATATTCCTACTCATACATACTATTTTCCGTAAATATTCACACAGAAGGCAACATGAGGATCAGAAAACTTTTTACAAATTTCTTCGCGTTCCCTATACAATAGCAATTAGCGATGCAAATCACCTTTAGAATGTATTTTAAATTTGAAAATGTATAATCTAAGTGACTTGGAAGTGAACCGTGAGGGTATTGTACCATTAAAGTGTATCTTTTCAATAATAGTGCCAAAACAATACAAAAGGACAAACTGTTTGTAAGTATGTATTAGAAAATTAACTCCATCCACTAACTCTCTATATACATGTATTACCATAGAACAGTTTGACTCCCTGTACTTCACTTCTGGAATTACATAACATCAAGGCTATTACACAAGCAGTCAGTGCTGTAGCCACGCTAGGGATTTCAATTCGGTTATAATAGATACCTTACGTTACTGTTTTTTTTATAGTATATTAGTATTCTTTGTGTTGAGATTTATATAAAACACTCCACAAAATACAATAGAATCAACACTGTATGCATGATCGATTTATTCAGCTAAAGCGGCTTGAAAAATACAAAGTCATCACAAAATACATTGTATGGTAAACTCAAACATTCGCTCCTTTTTTCAAAATTAAATTTTCACATGCCAGAGAGAGAGAGAGACAGAGAGAGACAGAGAGAGAGAGAGAGAGAGAGAGAAAGAGAGATAGCGAGTGAGAGATGAGATTGAGAGAGCGAGAGAGAGAGAGAAAAAAAAATCATACATGTATTATACAACAAAGACATTACTCTTTTTGTCAGCACAAATAGTAATGGACGATCAAGCCAGTTTCCTGCAATAAACGCTCAAATTCAGCTAACTGATATGATCTCCAGAGCGGTGGACTATTATGAAACTTGTTATATCACGCTAAATAAACAAATCCAGAATTCTCCAGGTCAATATTCCAGGGTTTTTCCATGATATTCCAGAGTTTTCTAAGAATATATTCCAGGATTTGCCAGGCCAATATTTCAGGATTTTCCAGGGTTTACCAGGCCAATTTCCAGGGTATTCCATGATATTCCAGGGTTTTCCAGGCAAATATTCCATGATTTTCCTTGTCTTCTTTTCCAGCCTACCCTGGAATATTAGTCCAAATACTCTATGGTTTTCCATGATAGAATTTTCCAGGGTTTTTCCTGGAATACACTGGAAAATCTACAGCTGGGTTGTCTTCCCTGGATGATGCGATGCCTCTAGTCTTCCAGGCTGATGACACCTGGTGAGGAGGTGATGGAAGAAAATGAGCTACAGTATTACCTCTACTGTGGGGGCAGGATCCAGTAGCCCACGGGGAGATAAAGGTCCAAGGACCCTGAGGATTAGTTGGGATAATAATGAAGGGGGGATACTGATCTGATCCCCTTCACTAGTCTGAGCTCAGTGGGCAGTCTCCCAATCCTGCAGAGGATGCAATGGTAGAGGGGTGAGCCCGGTCCATACCCTTTCCCCGTACCGTAAGACTGCTGAGTGATAATCGAAGAATAACTCATCCTATATCATTACTCAGAAGGGTTTGGTGCTGATCCCCCTCCCTCATCGTGAGGGTGTGACACTCTACCCCTCAAGTGTGGGGAGCGGTGACCACCTCCCGTTTGGTAGGGAGGAACACGCTTCCCTAACATGAGATATGCAGTGCACCATCTCCTTAATGGGAGGGAACAGCACATTGCCATGGGCATGAGCTGTAAGGTGCACCACCTTCCTAACAGGACAGGGCAAGGCGCTGCCATGGACATGATTTGTGCAGTGCACCACCTGCCTAATGGTAGTGAGCAATACAATACTTGGGGCACGTGGTAAGCAGTGCACCACCTCTCTCTCGGGAGGGAGCAACACATGAGTGTTCGACTTCTTCCTTTCGAGGGGAGGCGATCGACTCTTCAAACATTCAGTCTCTACTTCTGGAGGGACCTCACAGGCTACCGAAGAAGCTGATGCCATAAATTACTGGGACCCGGGAGTTCCCTTCGAACCTGAAGAGCTAAGCCTCTAGCAGAGCCCTTGCAAGAGTAAAACTGGAAGATTGAGAAGATGAGGGGGAAGGACGTTTCCTCTGCCCTCGATAGGTGAGGCTGGAATCAGCTAGATGCCAGGTTTCAGAAGGACATAATTAGCAAAGTGCACAACGAATATTTTTCTTGTGCACTTGGAGCACTTGATGCTGTCTCGGTGAGTGTCCCAAGGGCCCTTCTTGTGGTCATACTGCCAAAACGACTGTCCTGATATTATTCTGAACAAAAACATTTTTTCTAACTAAAATATGTTTCTTTGATAATACTTACCCGATCATAATACCTTAGGAGAACTGATACTACCTCGCAAATCCTGCCCTCCCAAGCTAAAAACCTTTTACCTTAAAGCTAAAAGTTATCTGTCCACCTAGGTAGCAATTAGCAAGAGTAATCTCCCCTTGGTACAGGAATTGGCGCTACATCCCATGCATACTTCAGTTACTACTCAAGCAGGAAGCGGGCTTTCTGGTGAGGATGTAACTGCGGGGAGGCTGGGAGGGTGTATGTGTATTATGATCGGGTAAATATTATCGAAGAAACATATTTTACTTAGAAAAATTCGTTTCTTCTTCAAATACGTTACCCGATCATAATACCTTAGGTAAATAGGTAATAGATGGAGGGAGTTACAGCCCCTTACCCCAGAGACACCATCTCTGGTCCACTAAGGCATGTAAAACAGCTTATAGATGACCCGACTGGAGAATAGACTCCATATGTCGGGGAGCGTCTTCGAAGGGAAAAATTGTTTCCCCCTCAAATCCAGCGGAAGTCGTAAAGCCGCTTCCTATGAAGCTGTCAACCGACCCGAGAAGGTAACATGTTCCGACCTGAGTCTTTCGGGATGACAGATCTCGGAGATAAAAGCTGGAGAAATTGGACTCTGACCTCCATTCCACAGCATGACCGATGTCGATCAGGAACAGTTTCGCTCAAATGCAATACTTGTAGCAACTGCCTTAACTTCGTGAGCCAAAATATGTAATGGATTCATATGAGTTGGAGTTATTTCCCGATATGTTGAACGAATAACCCCTCTGATCCAGGACGAAAGTGCCTATGATGATATGTCGTCCTTTCCCTCTCTGAGGGCTAAAAAGAGGCCCTCGACGGATCGGATCGGTCCTTTTCAGAGCCTGTACTTGGGCCTGTAGACGACCTTGAGATGAAGTGTCTAGAGTAGATAGATTAGGCCTGCCATCGCCAATGCGATGAGGAAACAGGTGGTGTATGAGAGATGAACAAATGAGACTCGCGAGAGCGGTTCAAACGGTGTCGTGTTCAACCATGTGAGTACCCATAATAGATTCCACTTAGGGCATAGCGCCCAAGGCTTTGGCCATGTGAAATCAAAGTTATCCAGGAGATCAGATAGATCTTTGTTTTGTCCGACATCCTCTCTTCCATGATGATACAGCATGTTGGAGATTATGGAACGATAACCTTTGATGGTGATTGGTGCTAACTGTTTCTCATCAAAGAGCCATAGAAGGAAGTTAGCTGTTTTCTTGGGCACACCAACGGGTGAAAACTCTCCATTTGCCTTAATAGACTTTTAGAGTGGGGGCTGTTTCGCTCTAGTGATTTTCTCCACCATTGGCTGGAAGAACTGTTTGTTCTTGAGGACTTGTTCAATATGAGTGCAACTTTAGCAACTCTGGGTTGGGATGATATGCCTGCCGTCGTGGTTGTTTTGCGGAAATGTTCTGATTTTCCTGGAAATTTCCGTAGCCAGATTGATGAGGTCGCTGATCCACGATTTTTCACACTTTAGCGGGGAAATCAGGATGAGGCAACAATCCGATTCTCTTGCCTTCTGTATCACCTTCGGGATTCAGAAATTATGGTGTTGGTGTATAAGCATAAGCTTTCAGGCCGTTCCAATCTATGGAAAGTGCATCAACTGCCCAGGCCGTCAGATCTGGGACTGTTCTTATCAGTCCTAGATCCGACGACCTGGGCAGTCAATGCAAAGGTTGGGAGCTTGGCATTCCACCTTGTCGCAAATAGATCCACTATTGGTCGATCCCATAGGGCACATATTCGTGTGAAGACCGATGGCTGAAGGGTCAATTCCGTTTGTATTAGTTGATTCATCCAGGACAGCGAGTCCGCTAATACGTTGAGTTGGCCTGGAACATGACGAACTTGAACGTGGATTTGTCATTGATGACACCAGCTGAAAAAGTCCCAAATGAGAACACAAAGATCTGGAGACTTGGTTCCCCCTAACGTTTGATATAAGTCACCACAGTTGAGTTGTCGGACAGAATGAGAACTCTCTTTCTATACAGAACCTCTTGCCACCAATGAAAGCTTTTGAGATGGTTTTCGTCTCAAGAAGATTGATATCTAACATGCGATCTTGCAGGGGCCACACTTTATTTGCTTCCTGGAATGACGGAAGAAGGTGTGCACATCAGCCCTCTGTGCTCACATCCATACAGACGGTGATTTATGGAGGTTGTACTTGCAGGGGTATGCCCGACGTGAGCCAGCTGAGGTCGCCCAATCATCTGAGATGGGACATCATGTCCGGAGATATAGTGAGTGGTTGGTCCAATGGGCAATGTCTCGGCCTCCATTTGGACAACAGGATCATTTGCAATGGGCACATAAAGAGGCGACCTAGGACGATGAGATCGCTGCCGCATTGAGCAAGCCCAGCAGGTGGAGGAATTCTCAGTCGTAGAGTTTGTCTTGTATCAGCAAAGAAGCCACCATGAAGCTGATTTTCAATGCTCGTACGTGAGGGAGGCATACTCTGTTTACCGGAGTGTAGAACTCCATTCATAGATGGACAAAGTGTTGAGATGGTAATAGGTCAGATTTGTCCTCATTGACGAGGAAGCCCAGGTTGAGAAGAAGAATAACCAAGGATCTCATGTCTTGCTGCAATATATGACTTACCTGATGTTTTCGTAGGATGTCGTCGCGGTAGTCCGTTGTAGCCGCCGTGGAGGTGATCCGGACATGGGCCATTACCGGATCCATCACTCGTGTGAAAATCCTTGGGTTGATGTTGACTTCTAACGGTTGCGCTTGGAGCTGGTACACGGGGTCTTTGTAGGCGAATCTCAGGAACTTCCTGGAAGCCATGTTATTAGGGATGTGAAGATACCCATCTTTTAAGTCCATGCAGATTGTGTAGTCTCTCTCCTGGACGGCATTGAGAACCTGACATGGTGTTTCCACTGTGAACCAAGGGGCGCAAATGAACTGATTGAGTGCAGATAGGTAAATGACTCAATAAAGCGTGCCACTGGTCTTTAGGACCAGGAACAGCCTCAACTAAAATACCGGATAATGCGCACTGCGAACAATTTCTACCGCCCTTTTTCGGAGAAGGTCGTTAATTCCTTGCTCCAGTGTAATGGCTTTGAATGTGTCGTTGAGGACGTTTGTAGATGAAGGAACCCTGGACAAAGGGGGAGGTATGCTGAAGGCGATCTTGAGTCCCTCTGAAACTACTTGCCAGGTCAATAGATCGTCCTGGCAAATATTGTTCCATTCGGCAGCGAAGAATTGTAGCCTTCCACCTACTGGGATGTGTGGAAAGGGCAGTGTTAGTATGATGTCCTTTTTTGTTGTAGGGAGGCTGTCGTGGTGAAAAACACGGGCAAAAATGATCGCCCTCTCTCTGCCTATTGTCCTCTTTTGTTCGGGAGGACTGTGTCCACCGACGGGGCTATGGTCGGTAGTACTTCTTCCCAGTGTCGTATGTCCTAGGGGGTTGCTGGGTGTCCTTTTGATATCCACAAAAGTCTCTCCGCTGTGTTTGGAATATTTTTGCAGGGAAATTTGTCTCCTTTGCATATGTCGTCGAACTGGCCATTAAACAGGAGGTTCGAGGACAAAGGTTGCGAGCGAAGCTTTGCCTTATGGTGGTCTTTGAGAAATGTGGAGGTTAAGAGTGCGACATCTCATTCCATTTTGGACACAGATTCTCATGCATGATCCGTAGGAATCGGGGCAGGTGATGACAAGCTGTGTTCCGCTTGTTGGAAGATTGCCATGGATACCAGGTCCAACATACAGTCAACGGCCACGACGTTGCTTACCAACTGTTGGGTGTCTTTGAAATGCTTCCAGTCCATGCATATGGAATATGGCTTAGTAATCCTCACTGCAGCAATGTCGTGGTCAACTGCTTGGATATCTATATGGAAAGCTGGCATGTGTGTCTTGTAGAATCGCTGGCTAAAATTTGAGCAAAGGCGTCATTGCGCGAAAAGAGGTGGTTGACACTTGGGTCTTGTAATTAGCGATGTAAGCAGCCCAACAGGTCAGAAACTCTACCTGACTGTGGCAGTAGGTGGTAAGCCGGTTCAGCCTTTTTGGCTAAGAGATCCACAGATGCCGGGACTTTGAACCAGGTAGTTGATGATGAGGGAGGAAGAGGACAGAACTCCAGTGACAGGAGGCAGAATACTTCCTCGCTTGAAGCCCTAATGGCTGAGTCCTTGTGCGTCAGAGTGTGGTCTAACAAAGATGAGCGGGATATGGAACCGGTTTCGTCGTTAGTGGATAAAGGTGGAAACGTCGACGTCTCTTGTACCACCTGCGATGTGGCAGAAGATGAATGTGGAGGGAGAGAGCTGACCATGCTTGCAGAACACCCTGAATGAGATACAGTGACTTCGAGGTGGTCGTTAAGTGAAGGGTCCCTTTGAGTGCCAAAGGTTTGAGAAGGCAGTGAAGCAACGACCTTAGGGTACTGAGGCAAGAGGCTGGCATTATGTGCAGTGCGTGCCTAGTTTCACTATGCATGATAGCCTGATTCCTGTACGTGCCCTTATGGCAGTTTGGTAGACTTCAGCGCCTTCCCATTAGGTGCCCCTAATGTTGCAGCCCATTGAGATTCTGTCTACGCTGTGCATGTGTTACAAGTGTTCGTAGGTTGACAGCCACAGCAAACAAAGCAAGTAGGGTCTTTGTCCGTCGCTTGTTTCCAACGTTTGCACAATTTACATCGAGTCATGCCCATGGTCTTATCTGCAAGACAAAATAGAGCAGACGATAATAGATATAGCCCCTTACGCGTCTTGCTTTATGACCCGTAGCGTACACGTGCAGAGCAGCACACTATTAATTCTTACAAAGTGGACGTTTGGCAATTTTACTGTAATAAAAGTTACCTGTAGGAAAGGTCGATAGACTGCCTATACAGGCAAATCATCGAAGCATCGCCTCTTGTACTTACGAAGTGGATGCTATGATAACTATGTAGAAAACTTACCTGTATGTGTCCGCACCTGGCGGAAACTATACAGCAAGTGGGTTGTATAACATACACAATCTCAGCACCAATGGTGTACTCAGCGTTGCTATTGATACTTACTAAGTGGACGCGATATTATCAATATAATATAATGTTACCTGTAGGTAAGGCCGAATGACAGCTTATACAGGCAGGCAGAATCACGTCACATTACCTAACCATGAGGTGGGCGCTAAGATTAGGTGAACATAGAAAACTTACCAGTATGTATCCACTTTGTGGAAATTATACAGCAATATTAATACGTTTTCTATATTACACACCATACCTGCAATGGATGGCTATACCCATGTGAGGGACGTACTGGCAACCCGTGCAGGTACAGGACGCAAACTCCTATGTGTGTGTGGACGACAAAGTGATAAAAAGACAGAACCTGTCATCAAAGCAAGAACGAAAAGTTGAAATTATATAGATTGAGTATACTTCCCATAGTATACAAAAACTCTTCCAACTCGTTCTCTTGCGGAAAACTTCCAAAGTCTTGTACTGGTATTGCGAGGCCTCTCTGTTGAATTGAGAGCGTGCTAAGCTGCCCGAGCGGAAGTAGTAACTAAGTATGCATGGAATTTAGTGCCAATCCCTGTACCAAGGGGAGATCACTTCAGATAACTGCCACCTCGGCAGGCAGATAACTTCTAGCTTTTGGCTAAAATGTTTTTAGCTTGGGAGGGCTGGATTTGCGAAGTAGTAGTAGTTCTCCTAAGGTATTATGATCGGGTAATGTATTTGAAGAAGAAAAGAAATAATGGCAATATATTTAAGGTCACACGTAAACTCACCTTGTTGTATGCACGAGATAAAAGCAATTGATGAGCTCGTTAGAATTTACCTGTTTTCGTTTAGTAAAGTAAGATGTTTCTTACTGTTTGAACTTCTTTTATCGAGGAAAAATGAAGACACACATGCAATAACAATACGAACCGAGAGCACGGAGAATTATTAATATACGTGTTGAAGGAAAAAAAGAAATACTCACCGACTTTATTGGTGGTCATGTCAATCTATTTTTTTCTTTAGATAGAGAAAGGTATACACTGTCCTCTATGTTAAGCAGAGCCTGTTGTTATTCCTGTAACACAAGGACCTACTCATACCTTTGTTGTATATTGAAAAAGAGGAGTGGGTACATAAGGTAACCTTGTAGGTCCTTTAAAGAACTGAATTCTAAAAGGGGAAACAGGTTACCGGCATAGAAATTAAATTATGGAACAGATAGTGTGGCACAGAGTTTTGAATTAACTGTAGAAGGGAGACCGCTAATGCGGTAAACACCCGCTACAAGCAATTATCTCTGGTGACGATCTAGGCATAATGTTCATACAGCATGGCGTCCTTGCAAAAGATGACGAGTCTACACATGACCATGTGAGATGCATGAGTGGAGTGTGTCATATGGACAATTCTCCACTCAGTTGGAGGATGTATTCACATCAAACGGATGGTGGTTTTTTAGCATGAAAAAAAGAAAGCTAAGCAACAGCGATAGCTATTAAAATGGCAACCAAAGTACTAGTATACAATATACTTTGCAAGAAAACACCTAATAACTTGAGTAATCTAGTCACATTCAAAAACTTCAACTATAATCTTAGACACCAAAATATGGCAATACTACCAAGGGTAAAGACCACAAGGTACAGTAAGCTTTCTTTAAAATTTGACACCTGTAGAGTCTGGAACAGCCTGCCCAATGAACTGAGAACAATCCCTGATTTGAATGAATTCATCAGGCTGATTCAGACATGATCTGGGTCTCACTGTAAATGTGCTTTATGTCTTTATATTAAGGTTACCAATTTCACTAAGTTTATCTGGTTTAAATTCACCTGCCATAATGCACATTTCAATTACATGTACTTACATTTATTAAGCGTTAATTTTACATTGTTATTACCCTCATTTCCTGATATCTTTGTGCATGCTTTTAATAACAAAACTGTCATATTTCTTATATAAATTTTCATCTTTATGACTTACTGTGATGTGTCATATATTATGTACATACATTTTTCTTTTTTTAATTATTCTACAGTCTTGTCTTTTAATCTGCTGTTACTGTTGGTATTGTAATGTTTCTAATGTGTATTGCTTCACTGTTAATATGTACTGTGTACCTGTCTGGTAAAATATTAAGTATTTGTGTTATGCCATGTCAGTAAAATACAGTACAGCTCATGCGATTTTTCGAAACCCCACACTTCACGGTGGGGGACTTAATCCCCTCTACTTTCACTCCTCAATAAGTCTCAGCGGTAGAGGGATAAATGCATGTACCTACAAATCACCATCTTGGGCACGCTGATGGCAACTCCACAGTGGAGGGGCTGGTCGACATTACTGATTGACTTTTGAACAGCCAATGAATGAAGACCACCAATGAAAAGACTTAGACTTCATGAGTGATTTATAACCAGATACCATTTGAAAAATCAGTCATCTTTATTTCGATTATATATTTGGACAATAAAAAAATAATTTCGAAAATCTTGTGTATCCAGTACATATATATTTAGAAAAGAATGATCGACTTCTTTTGCAATAATGGTATGCTTTTACTTTATTCATAGACATCTGAACAAACTTACACACTTACTTGATGAGGCACACCTTGCTGAGCTTCTCTTGGCATGCATACATTTATCCTACTGTACCAAAGGAAAAGTAATCCTCTGAGATATAGACAATTAAATTCCAAATTGGCAACCGCTTCAACCAAACAAACAGAAAACACCGAACTTACACTGAAATGCAAACCACGTGTTTAGTCCTTGCGCAATAAGGGCACAATCACAAGGTTGAATATACACAACATTGAACTAGTTCAACTCTGACTGCATGTGTACTGTAAGGGACTGACCATTTAATTTATGGGGCTAGAATTTTCTTTCCGACTAGGATATTATTTTCCTTTCATCACAACATAAATTTGTTTCAAGAAAATAAAGAATGAAATAATATCTTTTTTAGACTACAAATCAGAACAAGGCAATTGTTTTCAAGCATTTAACACCCCCCCCCCTTAGAAAATTAAATGCCCTCTCCCTTTATAAAGACTTCACTTCAGCGGATCTTTACCGAAATCAAGGCAGCAGTGACCATTGTCAACATTGTCAATATTGATAAGGATTAGCATCAAAAGAAAGGTGTGTTTTTATCGTACGAAGCCATCTGACTCGGCACGTTGTACTTAACGGCCCTAATTATGGTCCCGCCATTAACAATGGAAGTTTGATAACTGTTCGTAATTAATCTGAACTCAGCTTATTGCTGAAATGAATAATAAAATGGAAAATTGTCAAATCTCAGATGTTCAGAGATTTTAATTTCCAACAAATGTAGGTCATTCTGCATGTATTTATTGTCGCCACGAGTATCCTAATATTTGGTCATTTTTGAGAGGGGAAAATATTAAAACAATTTTTTATAATCAAAGAAAAAATAGTAAATCATATGGAAATGATATGTCAATAACCTAATCGTAATAGTGATCTTTTTCTTATAATTATTTCGACGCAGATATTAAAGTATGCAGTTTCCTGTTTGTGACTGTTGGAGCGTTTGGTTATTGAGATAAAAAAGAAATGTTAGCTACTTTCTTTTGAATAGTTTTTGGCATGTTTCTGTATGCAGTATATTGCTTTACAGCTACAGTTACTGTGGCTGACTGGATGAAGTGTGTGACTTAGACACACACACACACACACACATCTGATTCTAGAGCAAGGTATGAGTTCGCTATCATTGGCAGGAACATTTCTTTCTTTCTTTTTCCTCCATGATGTTATCGTGTCTAGTACGGTATTACTTTTCTTACCACTTATGAACTTTTCCATGTTTCCATTTCTGTGCATGTAGATTTATAATCAGTCGATTTTTAATGTTTTAATTCTGAAAATTGACTAAAACTGTCAACATGGCAAGCATCAAAAAGTTAAATTTGGGTAACGTTAATAAGCATTTTCGCGTTATTTATTAAACTCACATTGGTGAAAAATACTTCAAAATATATAAGCAGAATCATAAAAAAAAAATTCATGGCAGGAACGGTTTTTTTTATTGGTGTGAACGATGAGGCCGCTAATTGAAGAAAGCTATGCAAGCAGGGAGAATTTATACTGTTACCAATGTATGTGCAAAAAAAAATGTTTCTAATGTTATGTGCAACTGATTACGATTACTTGTGCAGCAGTGATTTGGATTCCATATTTTATGAAAACGAGAGAGAGATAAACTTTACTGAAAAGAGTTAATGATCTAGAAATGCTTCGGAACAGGTTCATCTATTTTTTTTCTGTATTATGCATAGAATACAACAGGAAAACGAACGGAAAAAAAAGTAAAACATTAATTTGATCTGATGCTTAAGTTTACTTGATGATATAAATAAATGCAAAAATTTGATGCTAGCTGTATTGATTAGTTCACAAGTTTTTCTTTCTATCACTGATTTTTATTGTATGAGGAACAAATAATGGAATAGCCTGTGGTTATAATAGGGGTGAAACGATTATTATTATATCGATAATTTTTCTATTTCAATACAAAAGGGGAAGAATCGATACAAAATTATTAGTCGTTCGGCTTTTCATTCTTTAAATTGAGTATTCATATGAGACAGCTGTAGCAAGTACATGCACTCATTTCTGTCAGTAAAAAATAAAAAAGAACTATTGACAACACCCACTCGCCTTCTGCAATCAACACAAGGTGACTAACTCACTTGCTTTGAAATCTGCCCCCTTCCCCCGCCCCAATTCCATGCTAATTAGTTTTTCCTGTCTGGATCTTCAGCCATTGATAACATATATCAACGGAAGGAAGACATTGCAGATTTGTTCCCCATGTATGATTTAAGTACTGTACTGATCATTTAATAACCACTTTTAGGCGAAATTTATCTGTTGTATTGCATCTTGTCTACTTGGATCACATTAAGGCTACACTTCCGGTATGTCATGCAGTGAAATATGTTGCATGCAATTGTGATTAGTGGTTATTGTTTGTTCAAGTCCATGGTAAAACAATAACCACCAATCATAACTAACTGTAGCGTGTTCACTGCGTTACATACCAGAAATATTGGCATCCAAACTCTTTCCAAATAGATACAAAGCAACATAGAAACTTCACACAAAAGTGATTATTAAATGATCTGTAAAGTACTTAAATCGCACATGAAGAATAAGTTTGGAATGTCTCCTATTACGCTGATATATGTAATCAGCGACCGAATGTGCCGATCGGATAGAAACAAAATTTAGCACAGAATAGGCAAGGGGGCAGATACCAAACCGCACGAGTTATAGCCACTATGTCAATTTGTAGAAGGTGAGTGGGTATTGGCAATAATTTCCTTTCTCACTGACAGAAACAAGTGCCTGTGGCTGCGGCAGTTGTTTTGCATCTGCAGGAAGTACAATGTGAAGGATTTGGTTGTTAGTCATCTCCGCTCCCACACTTGGACTTGTTCTAGATAAGATTTTCCTTGCACAAGGAAATTGCACTATTTCTTCTGTTTTGAAGATAACACCGTAATGCCTTCAAAATTTAAATGAAGACATGAAATTGGTCATAAGATGTTTTAAAAATATTCATTCAATGTCATTCAATGGAAAACAAGGGCGTGGTGACCAGGATGGGTCATGCATCTGATCGAATGGAGCAGCCTGAAATGGTCTAAAAGGTTGAATAAAAATCACTAACAGCTAACAGGTAGTCTGTATGGATTTTTTTTTTATCTTTTCAAGGATGAGAATGGCATATGAACAGAATATAAGGCTATGTTTGCTTGTAATCTGCATACTGGAAATACACCCAATATGTCAACATATAAAAAATGGCACCACCCTACCATTGACAGACCTTCTAAAGATGAAACAACCATCAAGTTGATATGTGTATCGATAATGTATCGTATTGTAGGCTGTGTATCGAGAATCGTATCGATACGTGACAGAGTTCTATCGTTTCACCCCAAAATTATACAGTATGATTCACTTATCCTGGAGTACATTGTTTATTTTCAACATAATGTCAAAGAAAACAAACCTGCAGAAAAAGCTGCTGTGGTGCTTTTAGGTTATCAGTTCGCACTTGAAATTAATACGTCAATAGCAAAGAAAACAAACCGTGTTAAGGGCTTCTGTTGTGCTAGGTTATTAGTTTGCACATGAGCATATATCTTCAGAACGTGTACATATCAACCTACATGTATCTAGGATGACTTTTTGTGGCCATTTTTGATAAAAAAAGGCTACTTTGATAATTAATACAAAATAATACAGTTTAAATTAAAATAAAGATACGAAATTTTAATAATGCTTTTTTAGCACTAATTTGTTTCTTTTGCATGTTGAAGCAACAACCATCAGAACTATGCTTTCTCAAGTTTCAATTACCGTCTATAATGCTGTGATTGGATGTCAGAAGAAATCATACATTATGTTAATGAGAACTCATGCATGGGGTAATGATCAGAACTTGTGCGATTTTGTTTCACTTCAATCAGGTATGAATGCGACTTTTTATTAATTTGTTTGATGTTTATCGTTCTTTTCACTGCTGGGAGTACAGAATCACCAGTTTTCGTAAAATCATTAAAAATGTATATTGCACGTACTGCAGTAGAAACAAGGACATGAATGCATACGTAGATTCCGATAACGTAGTATTGAGAAAACAAATAATTAGATAAATAATTAGATTCATTGCGCAAAATGTAGTATTAATAAAATGTGCGAGGCATTGTCATTATATTAATATTATCTAAAATTTGATTTAACATTATTTAACATATATTATCTTCGTTACAACTAGGAAATGTTAATAATTAACTGAATGATCACGTTTCTTTCAGTATCAACAAGTACGTAAATTGCTCCCAAAAGATACAACCACGTACATAAATCTGTGCCTTTCCCCCCCCCTCCTCTCTGTGAACCTCTTTATAGCATGCTGGCAAGGGTCATACATTATCGAGACCATGTCCACTCCAGATTGGTCATCGGATGCAACTCTCCAAGAAAGTGTGGCGTGCAGAGCTATTTACCCCGAGACGCCACGGTAACTCCGTCAGGATGGGCCGAGATATAGCGGAGGGTTGTTTTCTTAATCCTCTTCACTCTCCATCCCACCACAAAGTGTGGGGTTTGAAAACTCGCGTGAGCTGTACTGTAATTTAATTAATATCAACTGAAACAGCAAGCATTAATTTATTAATAAATGCTAAAGAATTTTACAATTTACTTGAATTTTCATGGTTTCAAACATTTAAAATGAAAAGGACTTAAGGCCACATTTTAGCAATATGCAGGGTCTATTCTAGGATGCATGATTGCTGGAATCATGCTTATTTTTCAAAAGTTACACCCAAAACTCAACTTAATGCGTGATAATTGCACATTGTATTCTCAAGCCCTACCCGTATTTATTTCTTAAATCCCCCCTACATTCAGAAAATTAACACTTTCCTCCAATTTTTCAGTTCCAGAATAGAGTCTGAATATGCATTAAGGCTAGCTGTTACATTTTTATACATGATAGCTAGAAGAATTTCAGCTGGAAACCCGAAGTTTGCAGATTGGCAATCACGAGCCATAACTCTTCTAAACAATGACATCAGAATGCTGAAAATCCAAACTTGTTCAGTGTCTCATTATATATGTGCACAATAACTTCAACTGAAATACAGAAGCCGAAGCCAGGCAGATGGGAAATCTTGGGGCTACAACTCTTCTAAATGAGACTAACCCAATATATAAAGCACACGTAAGTCCATGAGATAACTAACGTTCATACCAAATTTCATCTGAATATATTGATTGGTTTTTGAGCTATGCCTGTACCAATCAACATTCCGTGTGAAGATATGATGTTAAGTGTCACGGGCCATAACTCCATTAAAAATGGAGATATTGGGACAAAAGCCATAAAATGCACATCTAGGGCTATTAGATAAAGTGAACAAAATGCATCAAAATCTGTTGAATGAATCCTGAACTCTGCAGTGTTTCTCCAGTTTTGAAAGAAAAAGTGCCCTAAGGGCTACATGGGTCAAGTTTATGGGACCTTTTGTATTTTAAAGGGACCCTGTGTATTATTGGATTATTTACTTATTACTTGATTACATCACCACAATATCTGCTTGAAAGTTCCTTTAAATTACTACAGTAAATTCATACTTAACCAGTAGTTTGTTTCACACTAAATTGCTGTTCACTATTATCACGTTCTTATTCAATACATGAGTTTCTGCAGTACAGATACATTAGAATTCACACAACTGGACTTGTACATACAGTGGCTCTATCATGAATGATTTCTTTGAACATGCTGCACGGTTGTTAACAACATTAAACCTTACTTTTCATTTTGGTCATTTTGAATCCATCCTTTTATTTGGGATATAAGCAGTGTGATTATTCCAATTTCTTGTGCATTATAGGCCAGACTATCAATTCTGATACTGGTATCACATGCTAAGAGAAAGTCACCATTGTCATTAATTTTGATTCCTTTGTTTACTACGATCTCTAAATTCATAGTTTTTGCATTTATAGCAAACCAACAGTTGTTTTCATTTTCAATGACCCAAGTATTCAGCAAGACAAAGTGAGAAATTCTCCACGATTCGTGTGTTCATGACCTCTATCAAACTAGGAAGTAATATTGATCAATGCAGTTTCATGCCTCAACCAAGTGATAAAATCATGCATCTTGATGACACAGGTATAATGTATTTCAGTAATATGAACTCTATCACACATACAAACTAGACCAAAATGACTTAATTTTGGATATGTAGTCCTGTAGATGATGCATCTATATTAACCCATTTTTTGTAAAGTTGAGTTACACTCCTTCAGACGGAAGCACATAGAATGTTTAAAAAGAGTGGATGTAATACGGTCCAAGATATGACTGTTATCAACAAGCCCATGAAGTAACAAAGTCACGCAGTCATTGAAAATAAGTTACAGTAACCTACTCTTTCTATAGGTGACATACTTTCCTCTCGATACATTTACGCAACCAGTTTTGATGAGAGCAGGGGAAATAGGGTCCAAGACATAGAGGGTGTAATGAACTTGTGATAAACAAATACATGAACCATCAAATAAAGTCACGAGTCAAAATACCATATCCCTCACAGCACTGTTGTCATGGTGATAAGAAGAGGACAACTGTGTAATTTGATTAGGTAGTGACCATCAAATACATACCTACTACAACAAGTAGTTGACCACCCAGAATCTGATTTGCAGTTCCAGCTGATTTTGTAAATGTATACATCCCAGCATCTGACAGTTTAACATCAGACAAGGTGAAGGACACAATGCCTTGTGACAGGTCACCTGTAAACGCAGATCGGTTGTCAAAGATATATGGGGTTGGATCGAAAACCATCAGTGATGCATTGCCTGCTGGTTTTCGGATGTATCTAATGGTATCATTCTCTAAGTTGGTAATTGTCCAAGTCATATAGGCATCTCCATCAACAATAGCTTCATACCGAGTTCCTAGAATGATAAATAAACCAAGATTGAAAATAACATATTACATGCAACATACTGTTTCTCTTTTTTTTTTCTTTTTATTGTTTAATCTTATCATGTGATTTTCAATTCTCTGCTTGCTAATCAATAATTTTTTCTAACCCAAATTATGAGAATGCATGGTCTCTAATTTACTCTAATTTTTTAGAGTCCCAGACTCCAGCTTTTAACATCTTAGTAAGAACCCTGATAGCATACCATCAGAAACGGCAAAACTAATTGTGCTACAAGATTGAGTCATATGATGCATCCAGTCTGAGTTTTAAATACAGAAAAGGAGTAACACATAAAAAAATTGTATGAAGATAACGACTGAACAATGATGACCATGATATGTGCATAGTTTCATATACCATTCACATGCACACATGTACAATTTTAAACAGGTATATATTTAGCAAATCTCAATGTGTTCACGTTACGAGTATGACAATATATTGATATATTGGTACATATCGGTACAATACCATATCGCAATTTGTATCAGTTCAAATTTCCTCCATATCAATATTTCAACCCTAACTGTATATTAGATATACTGGTTATGGAACTATTTTAAAAAAAGCAAAATATTACTTGGTACTATGAAAGAACACCATAATCAGCAGAACGCATGGTTTTGTAATGGCTTGTGGTCAATCGCTGCTGAATAAGCCTGAGGAAGATATTTTACTCAATAAGCAAGCAAAGAGCACTGTCTGGACTCACTTTGTCTTTTAAAACAAAGAAGATGGTGGAATCAATAAATTGTTTGCAGTGTACCATTGAAGCGACAGCCTGAGTTATTCTGTAGGGACTTCTAGTGCTCACCAGACACATGCATCGACATCATCCATATATGAAAGTTGGTCATTACTTATCTTTAAGCTGCAAACTCTTATCTCTTACAATGGCCATACATATAATCTATTTTGTTCCCAAAGTAAGGACAAACACAGCCTATAGTACATGTTATTTATTATAATCACATTGACAGTCGGTATTACATGGGTTTTCAAAATGGTCTGCTTAGTACATATCGATACATACTGCAATACAATCATTTTGATCACTCTATATTGCAGTACAATTTCAGCTGGCAATACTCCCCCTAGTTCACATGTGTTTCAAGATGGATATCCAAGCAAGGAATTTTCGATCAAAATTATAATAAGTAACATGAATACCGTAAATCTCACCTTGCATGCCTATCCAGTGTTTATATAGTTCCCGATACAGTGCTAACAAAGTAAACATAACGTGCAGATGTCTTCTCAGACCTAACATTACCATGATCTCTGACCTTTAGACCCCAGAATCTGCAGGCTTTTTTATTACTCTAAGTTCAAGCCATCCACAAAGTTTGGTCAAGAAATGTACTTTAGAACAAAAGTTGTTCTGCAACACCCTTTCGATCACAAAATTAACTGGCCTCTTCCATACCTTAAGTGCAAGCCCTCCACTTACTTTGATCAAGGAAAATGATCTACAACTAAAGTTATGCAAAAACCATTTCCTTCCTTCAGTCCCTGTGACCTTGACATTTGACCTTTTCACCCCGAAATCAACAGGCTTCAGTCCTGCCGAATGTGTAAGTCATCTACCAACTTTCGTGAAGGCACATGGTGGATAACTGAAATATTTATGCAGAAATCCTGTTCTTTCACTCAGTGACGTTCACCTTTTGGCCCCAAAATTGATAGAAATCTTTGTCACCCCTAGTGCAAGACATCCAGAAATATTGACCCAGGTCTATTATGTAGAACTAACGATTGCGCAGAAAGCATTTTATTTTTCCTTCAGATACAGGGACCTTAACATTTGTTACCACCCAAAATCAATATGCTTCTTCCTTACCATCCACAAAGTTTAGTAACTGAAAATGATGGAAAACTCTGAGTCACTGTGCAGAATCAAATTGGTCATAGACAAATGGGAGGGTAATATAATAACATCATACACTTCACCTTATGGTGTGCATAAAAAAGGATATATATGATAGAAAGTACCATGAATAACAAACCTGACGATGATGTTGCTCAATATGATGATGCTGCAGATGAACAGGTGCTTTTATTGGTAAAGATATCTTAACAGTTGTTGTTGACACTTTTATTATTTTCATTATTATTATTATTATCATTATTATTATCATTATCATTATCATTATTATTATTATTATTATTATTATTATTATTATTATTATTATTATTATTATTATTATTATTATTATTATTATTATTATTATTATTTCCAGAGACATGCACTACATATATCTCTGCTATCAATATCAACATCATTATTTATTAGTGAGATGATTTATCTAAATACAATTTTACTATATTTTTAGTATTTGGGAGATTTAATTCAGTGCCATGTTTGTAGAGTAACTCTCAACCATTAAATATAGCCATCCATCTATGCATGGACACAGGTAGACAAAACAGAAACAGACTGGACACAGGCATAGTTTTTTATTGTTAATTAAGATTAAGTCTTTAAACACGCACACACACACACACACACACACACACACACACACACACCACCACCACCACCACCACCTGAAAAGTTATCTATTTTTCAAGTATTCCACCTTTTCTCATCGAATCCACCCACTGACCACCACATACATCCCACCTATAGGTCCCAAACGCCTATCAGGATGTCACTTTAAAGGTCGAAAAAAAACATGACTGCCAAGAAATAGTACCAATTTATTATGAAATACATTCCAAATGTATATGTAAGAAGTAAACCTCAAATGCGAGCTGGTTATATAGTTTCATAGATCTATTATCATCAATGGAAGGATGAATATGAATTTATAAATGGCGTATAAATACATATCAAGTTCAGGAGTTGTTCACTTATTGTACCGTTCAAGAGCAAGATAAATGTTAAGCTTTCATGGTACTTCATTTCAATGTGACTTACCTCTCATATCTTTCTGTTAACATACACTTTTTAATGCCATATAATATTTCATATTTGTCTAAATTAAGAAAAAAGAACAAGACAACAATAATGGTACATGTACATGCTTAGGACCTAAGTAATGAGAAGGTACATTCTCAATGAATCATAATGATGTGCAAAATTACATAAATAGTAGAGCAAGGAAAATTAAAACAATAGGAATATACCTTTGAACCAGTTCTATTCAGTAAAAAAGCTGGTGACACATAAACGGCTAAGTTTTAGTTTAAACATACTTGCAAAAATAAAATCCAGCATCAATGGTCACACACTGGAAGTCAGGGCAGGTACAAAAGGTAACAATGAATTGGGTGAGTAATTATCCTGGATTATCTTAATTGCATACCCATAAATAGGTAAGCACAGGTGTTATTTGAGTGTTTAGGGCTTTGAATTAGGTGATAGGATGTTAATTTAACGTTAATTTTTAAAGGATAGCAGGAAACATAAAATCATATTGGCACTGGTGCATAGTGTATCGGCAGGTACTAAAGCGTAGCAAACTGAAATTAAAGCATATCTGGACCTCCGTGGTAAAAGGCCCTTAGAAGAACACTGAAGATGCATCCAATATGCAACCCATGTATTTTCTCATCTTTCCACATCTTCGCGCTATGAAAATTGAGTCGTTATTGCTCTACATACATGTATAAGAAATGGCAAATATTAAATATCCTTGAACCACGATATAATGTCACAGTTTTGCTTCCCGCAGTTTATGACAAGCTGGCCCAAACGGAACGAACCAATGTGCCAAAAGTCCAGGAGTAAAATTGACGCTGACACAAATTCTGTATTTGGATGCGGGATATTTTTGTTGAAGGGGGAGCTCTGAATATTTGTTGTTGCCTGGACTGGGGCTGTGTGGCTTTGTAGAACTTCGTTGATGGGCCTTGTGGGCAATCAAGATGATTATACTTCTTGGCCTGGAGCGCACGTGAAGTACTAGTGTCGCTGGTCTCTCAAATCTTGGGAAGTCGCGGAGGGGATGACTTCTCTGAAGAGGGTCTCCGCCTCCAGGGGAGCAGCCCTCAGAAGATTCTCACTGAGCTCCAGTAAGACCTTGGATGAGTCCAGGGTAACATCCCTGTAGAGACAGAGAAGCTCCGCTGATAAAGTAACACATGCCTAGATGTTTTTGCAACTGCTTCTAACAAACGTAAAAGGGCATCTGGCAACAGAGATTCCTCCTTCAGCAGGCTGAAAGAGGCTGCAGAAAAAGGTCAGCATGTGAGGTTATGGTAACTACAGACTTAACCTTTAGTTCTAAGACATCCAGTTTTTGACCAAAAGATGAACCCAGGTCCCCGTGGAAATGCCCACTTGTGCTACTCCAGGATCCAATGTGGGGGTTTAAGGAGCCAGGAAGGGGTATGAACCCTATAACTAGCTGCATCTACCACTCTACCATGGAGCCATGGCCCTTAAGTCAATGGCTCCATGCAGTGAAAGGACCATTCACTTCCTGCAGTGGGAGGCCACATATACTGTAGGGATTTCAATCCGATCCCCTTACCTAATCTGGTGTCTGTACGCCAATTCCCAGTCCCAAGTGGATTCAACGGTAGCCTGGAGAGGGGAATCTTGACCTGATTGCTATCCACGTACCAAAGGGACTGGTACTCATAGACCGGTGCCCGGCGCCCAGCGTCCTATCAGTGACCAGTCAGTCGACTCTGATCCATAGGGTTCATACCCCTTCCTGGAGGAAGCCATGAGTGCCATCTGACTTTTGGCTATGGTGTGTTATATAGTGGCCTGTGTGTCGCCTACTGTGGCATTGGCATACCCTGCATCCCCCCTTCCCTGGTGCAGGGTAGACTCTTATGGGTAGAAACAACATCCTCAGGGGCCAAATAGCCAAAGGCATATAGCCTGTCAACAATGGTTGGTATGCCTTCTATTGGGTGAAGATGCATTCGACCTGGGGCTCTGGCAAGATAGTCTACTGAAGAGATGTCTGGAACTAGGCTGCTCTTGTAGGCATTTTTTCGCAGACTGCGGAGAGCAACGGCGCAAATGCCAATGCTTCGAAACGTGGCATGCACTGTTTCAATGTTTGAAGATATGTTGGTAGCAAAAGGTGTATTTGCAGCAGACGTGCAGTCATGCTATTCTAGAAGCAGAATACCGATGAGTTACATTTTCTGCAATAGGTTGCACCTCTTGCTACAAAAGGTGCTGCTTCATGGTAGCAAACATAACATTGATACCATGCACCAACGAGGTGTATTTTTTGGACCAGTCCCTGTTACCCACATGGCTATATAGTAGCAGAAAAAGTGGGGTGGCACTATGCACTAGAGAGGCGTATTTTGGACCAGCCCTCACAACCAAATGCCTGTTGTAGCAAAAAGCAATTGTACGGCTGGAAAAATACACTCTAGTATTGGACCAGCCTATGCTAATGTGTCACACAAAAACGCGCTCTAAAAAGTACATAATATACGTGTATGATAAAACCAAGTGGCTTAATGGGGGTGGGCTGGCTAAAGCAAGGCAGTAGTTTAAAGGTCCCGGATTTTCCCAGTTCTTGAGGAGGAGGGGGGGCTGGGGCCAAACTGCTAAGTCACATGTGGTAAATTCGGCCTTTTGCATCTACTTAAGGAGTAGACCTAATCAGTACGTGAGGGCTGCCATGTTGATTATGTTCAGTTTTAAGGGGGTTAGGAACCGACCTTTCAATTTTATGCAGTAGGGGCCTGGGATTTTTTTTTAAAACAAATAAAACAAATTCCGGCCCACAAATAGCTTGAAAAAAATGCTCTTGTCCTGATTTGTTGAAAAAAAGGACTAATTCTTTCCAATATATATTTTGCGAACATGTTGACACTTCTTTATAGCAGATGTTTAACACAAGTGTAAAAGGTTAATGATTTATGTCCGTTTAAACATTTTGCTGAATACTTGATAAATTAAAACAGCTAGTATATACAGCTTCACACAATATTGTTGGAATGCGATTAGATAATATTCAATGTTTTGAACAGCAAATAAGGACTTCCTTACTGAGGATAAAGCAAAGTAGAAGGAATTATTAAAGGACAGCAAACTGAGTTCAAACACAGTGATAGAGATGACGAATTTCCACATAGCCCAGAATTTGGATTTTACTAAAGTGTGCACACACAGATACAAAATTCCAGATCAGATACATATCTGCATAAATACATATATAAATAAATGCGTCTTATCTAGAGTTTAGACATGTAGTGATACCTGGCTTAAGTTTTGCAATTAGGTGTTGGGGCATTCTTATTCTTTGAACACACTTCTACATCAAATTGGTATTCTCCTCATTTCGCATAGAGCTAAATATATTTATTAAAACCTTCCCAGAAAAATGTGACAAACATGTACTTAACTGAGCTATATTTGTCTGATTTATGCTGTCAAGGAAAAGCAGATTGCGAGAGACACATTTTCTGACATAAGTACTATACTCAAGGTAGGTCTCGTAATTACTATACTATAGCTGAGGGCAAGCACCTGTGGACTGGTATAGAAAGCAAGTTTTCAAACAATTGTGAACACATTGAGGGAGTGATTTTCTAAATACATACAAAAGAAATGTAAATATAGGTAGGATTTGCAAAATATAATATACGATCTTTTGTGCATTCTGTTGATTTATTGCACAATCTTTTTAGAATTTAGCATGAATCCTGCAATTGTGTGTCCTAGAATAGACTCTACAGACTATGCTCAACTTAAGTAGTAATCGCTATTTTTCTTCTTATGTCTTAGATAATTTGAGGGAGAAAAAAGTGGCGGTTGAAAGGAGAACGCAGGATGAAATAAATATAGCACAGGAGCCTGAAATAAACCACGGCAAAAGAAATGGAACAGTCACGAAAGCAGTTAATAGCACCAGAGAAAACAAACCTAAAAATGTCAAGCTTACTACTCAGGAAACAGATGAACATATACTAACGGAAGGAGAGAAGCAGCAACAGTTGGATGACATAGAAGCTTCAAATACATATTGCAAGAAAGATTTTGATGGGTCCTCAGCAATCTAAAGTTTCAAAGACATCTCCATCCTAAGGAAATCAGCCCCAATAACATCATATAAATGGGTACCATGTATGTTTAAATTGAACAGCCTTAATGACATATTGTATTTGCCTCCCTTCAATCAGAGCACTGCTTGGACTTTGGGCAAAATAAAATAACAACAAAAGAAATTGTTCAGGGTATCAAAGGGATTTGCTCCCATGTTCATTATGAATCGATGAAACCTCTAAAGACAAGCCAAAAAATGATGCATGTTGTTTAAATACACAAACTCACAGAAGCTGCAGTGGAAAAAAGTAACTGCATATTGGCAGGCTTTTACAGTAGTTGTCTCTATGCCATTTATGGCAATACAAATACGTAATAAATATAAATGTTATGTTGGTTGTTATTCATAGATGATGTGGGTAAAAGCAGTAACAAGAAAAATGTTACGGTAAATATCAGCAGTCACTGAAAATTCTTCAGATGGTTGTATGCCATATCGACTATATTCAGGATATCTAAAATGCCTGCAATAGCGCGACCTTGGGAAGATATATGTGGCTCCCATTTCTGCCATTAATGTGCTCATGTGCTGTAAAAACCATCCAACCAACCTGCCACACACATCATGATCATGATTTATACAAGACAACTGTGGCTATAAAGTGAATGGCTTGCGTTTCCATTATACTTCATATCTACATGTAAGTGTAGTAAGTGAATGACTCATACATGTATAAATGAAGGATACATCATTTTCAAGTGAAAGGACTAATTTGCATATGGTTTGAGGTGCCAACAAAGATAAAAAGAAAAAAAAAGTTAAAATAAATATAATGTGATAGCCTTAAAAGATCCCTTATTTTATCTGATCTTGTCTTTTTACTCATGTTGGGATATTATGTTTGGATCAAGCTCAGATTTCCAATGGGCAAGTTCAGTTTTCCAGTCAGCCAGGGCAAGCTGACTTTCATAAAATTTTAAATCCCTGAATTATTTCATCAGGACCACAAGCTTTTGATGGGTTTAAACTATGTACCCTACATTGAACTCCTACAGACGTTACTACTATATTATTCATTTTTGTTACTTTTGGAAATATACATGATGAAACAATGTCACTGGAGTGAGTAAAAACACTAGAAATGGGTGTTCAGTGTTTCATCTTTCTCTGCATCTGTTTCTACCGATTTGGTATATATCTGTCTTAAGTGAAAGAATGCCCTGGGAATATTTTGTCCTAGCTGTTGATATATTTCTAGAATGGTTCAAATCATGTTGTTAATGCAATTCATACATTTTTTAAAAAATTTCTTTAATTTTAGCTCCTAACTGTTTACAAAGTTGTTCTTCATTTTTCACCGCCAATACGTTTCACTTTAGGATACGTTTTGTTTCTTCTATGAACTAGTTTTCTAAATTTGTTTGTAATCTAGGGCATCGACACAACTGATCTACTCAATACTGAAGGAACATTTTTTTGAACTTTAATAGTTAGAACACATTTATAATTATCCTGTTTACTTCTATGTCGCTCTTGTTTTCAAGACTATTTAAATATTAGAATTTAGCGAAGACGCTAGCTTCAGATCTCGCTGCATCAAAATTTCCTTTGCTAAACAAATAGAAATTTCAAAGATTTTGTTTCTTGGATGATACTTGTACAGACAAGGTACAAGCTACAGTATTACATCATGGTCACTAAACCGGTCAAGTGAATGAATGTATGAGAACTTGCCCACTAATGAGGTCATGAGGTCTAATATATTTCAATCACAAGTTGGAAAGTAAACTATTTGTTCTAAGCCATGGTCATTTATAATATCAATCAGAAACTGGCCCTCTGAGTTACTAAGCATATTGCCCAGTTTGCCTGTTCTATTTGTCCAGTCAAAATATTATTATAATTAAAATACTCCAAAATGTGTATATAGGCTTTATGTCTGTTCTTATCAGGTTTTTATCTTTTCAAGCTGTTATCGCAATAAAGGAATATAATTGTCACAGCGTCTGCTATGTCCTCTATACAAACTACCTATGTAGTGGGATGATCCATTCACTATGATTGCAGCCCAAACAGATTCTGATCCATTGTCCAAATTGGCCAGAGGCATATAAGTAAGATATGTATGTACCGGTAATAATACCCCTCTACTATGTAAAGTTCTATCATTGCAATATACATTAAATTCACATCCGTCTGAAAATAACTCCAAGGTGTCTGGTGTTTCAATATCTATAAAAGAAACTGACTCCAACCTCTTGGCCCTTATGCTATTTATGTTTATTGACACCAGCTTCAAGTTTATTCAGACAAGTTACTGTTCTTGTATTTGGGTTTGTATGAAGTGTTACCACTTCCTTCCAAATTTAAGATATTAAATGTATTTTTAGTTTGAATGGGTGGGTTGTTTTCAAAAAAGAGGTAAGATAAATTTTACCTTTCAGATTTAGGACATATCCAAGTACAAGATGAAGCTTGAATTCATTATACTCTAAATTAAACATGTATGAGCATTCATTGTGGATTCAAAGGTTGAACGAGTCACATTACAGGAATCACGGTACTAATTCAGCTCCCATAGTAAACCTATGCAAACACCATGATGTTAAAAATTCAAAAACTTTAAATTTCTGAAAGCTCATGATCAAACCTATATTTATTAGTACATATATATCCTTGATGACAGTTTCTGTGTAGAGAAACCATGAGTTGCGGCATTTTACAGATCTATATGTGTTTGAAACATGTGTTTTCAATTCCACACCAGAGAGTCAGGTGTTAATTTCAGTAACAAGTTTTTCAAACTCAAGTCTGTAAAAGGACTTAAATTCCATCAGTAAAACATTATCTCTAATTTTTTCAGTTACAACTAGGATAAGCTCTCAAAAGATTCTTTCTACTAAAATCTTATTTTCATTATCAACCAATCCTGGACAGCCAAAGCCATATATACTCCATCTTATGTTCACCCATTTCTAGACTGATTCCCATTCTTCCATATAATTTGTACCGTGAGTCCTATATCCACCCGTGATTTACTTTACCTATGTATTGTAGTAGAATGCATAAGTAAACAGTACGCTTAGTTCTGCTTTTCAAAGATTACATTAGTGAATATTAAATTATATTGCAAATTCGTGTACACCAATAATAGAATGTTGCATTTGCCAACATCTAAGTATTTAAGCTTTATTTAAAAAACAATCAGAACAAATATTAAGATAGATATGTAAAATCAAGAGTTACCTGTTTTACTATCACCATATATCTCTCTTCAATTTAAGATTGAAATATATTATCAGCCTTGTCATATTATGGAATAAATGAGTAAAAGGTCAAGGTGACCATCTATATGTGCATGTATTACTACAGAAAAAAAGATTTAAATGACAAAAATTACATAAAATTCCCCCACAACACATAATTTAAAACTAAAGTAAGGTAGGTATAAGCCATTTAAAATACAAAATATGAAGTTCTAAAACATTCACTGAATGACACTGGTGGGACACAAAACCATGAGAGGTCATCACAATTAAGCATGGTGGTTGAGACCTAAGTGATCATATCTGAAGCATGTTTCAAAACACAACTAGGAAATATCACATAGATGACAATAATTACTCTATGAAAGGTAAATTGTATAAACTTTATGTATCTGATTACACATATATTAACCAATGCAAAACACTCCACCTAGCATAATAAAATCTACACACTCTACACACTGCAGCCCCCTTCTCTTTCATGGCAACAGTTGCCATATCTGAAAGTGTGTTTAATATCCCACTGAAAGTCACTCTAAGGTATACAAAAGGTATTCATTTTGCTTGCTATCAACAAATAAAACCCTAATTTTGCATTTATAGTAAAGGTAATTACACATGCATATGCGAAACCACTGTAGGGCTGTTCTTCACAGTACAAATATAGCTTCCGTTGCAAACCTATACAAACACCATGATATTAACAATTCAATAACTTTAAATTTCTGAATGCTCATTATCAAACCCATATTTATCAGTATATACATATTCTTGATGACAGCTTCGGTGTAGAGAAATCCATATGAGTCGCAGCATTTTCTGGATATACATATGTTTGAAACATGTGTTTTCAATTCCGCAGCAAAGAGTCAGGTGCTAATTTCAGTAACGAGTTTTCCAAACTGAAGTCTGTAAAAGGACTGAAATTCCATAAATAAAACATTGTCTCTATTTTTTTTTAGTTACAACTAGGATAAGCTCTCAAAAGATTCTCTTTACTAAAATCTTACTTTCATTATCAACTAATCCTGGACAGCCAAACCCCTATATACTCTATTTTCTAGACAGGCCATTTTCTGCTGTACAGTTTGGGCAAAACCCACCATTTTCGTCTGATATTAATTTTTTGCACTCATTTTTGTTACCCACGCACCTCAAATAATTAAACGTTAATGTAGCGATGTACAGTGGAGTAGCGAGGGGGGTGGGCAATGGGTCGGTGGCCCTGGGCGGAACTTTCTAGGGGGTGGCAATTTGGTAAGAGTACCGTATATATCATAAATAATACGAATTGAGTGGGGGCGTAATTTTGGTAGTTGGCCATGGGCGGCACTTTGCCTCGCTACGCCACTGGCGAAGTAATCACCATTAAAATTGTCGCAATGCATGCTCATTACGCTATGACGTTGCTAACCATTTTGTTCATAAATATATGGCATGAAAGTGTATGTATTGTTTCCCACCAACATAGATTCCATTAAAGTCACAGTGCACCTACAGAGACTCATATCGTTGCTTAAAATTTACCTATAAATCATAATTGAAGGATCGCGGAAACATACAGATGAAAGATGAAAGACTATCAGATATAGCGCTCACCTCCGACGAATCCATGTTCCCACAAAATCATAAATGTTAATATCCAAAGCATATCGATTATGACAGTCGTGTCAAAACGATATTGCACCTTTTCCTTCCTCCGAAGTGCCTAGCGTCATAAAACAACTGTTTCATTGGTTTCTACCACACGCTGATTCCAAGCTATGGGTAATTTGCACAAGAGGTTTGGGCGCAGATAGAACAACGGTGTTTGTTTAACCACATATGAATAAAAACCTATTATGCTCACTCGTACCCCTGAAACCACGCTCCGCACAACTCGCGGTATCCCTTAAGAAGGAATCGCGGAATAATTCGTAAACGATGTAAGTTTTATTAAAAGTTCATTTACACTTTGAATGATTGTTATAAAGGCACTAAAAGTCCAAACTTCAAACTATTTATGGCCGCTGGCCATTGTTCCGTGATAGTTTATTTCCGCGTACTCCGTTTCGCTTATCTTGTTTGTGACCTCATCCATTTCGGAGAAGTTGATCACAGCGCCACTCGCGGACATCGTAGAAATGAGAAAAGAAATGTATGGTGACAACAGTGTCATCATAATATGAATCAATATTTAGCTTTATTAACAGAAAAGAAGTAAAAAATGTTGATGTATAACTTTTTAAGCTGGTTCAAAAAGATATACATCGGCGAGATCCTTCCAAAGGGAGGTTACCGACTGTTAAGAGTCAGTCAGAAACTCGTCGTCTTTCCGATGCGACTCGAAATACTCGAAAGACGGTTCCTTGGCGGATGTATATAAAATTACTACCTTTCTTTTACTGTTTTTCTTATACGTATAGAAAATGATACAACATAATAAATGAAATACTGCACCCGTCAGGTACCCCAATAAATTTAATAGGGTAGCCGACAGATAGGGAATAGCTTATATCCCAAGGTGTGCAATAAACGGGTTTCCTTCAGCTGTCTTCGCTGAATGATAATTATTGAGCATGCGCAGCACTGCATCTAGTGAGCTGGGGTGTTTTGTTCATAGTGAAAGTAAACCTACACCCGCCAACGCAAGCGGTGTAGGCAGATAAAAGTTATTCTTATTTATTGGAAGCTTACGTCCTCTGTTGGTACTTTTCTAAAGTACCAAAGTTATTTTTGTTTATTTTTGGATTTGGTTTTTGGCATCTGGTTGATTTGGGGCTGTTTTTATTCCTTAAATAGAAGAGTACTTCCTTTGTTGGACTGTCTTTCTCATACTTGCAAAAAAACAAAATATAATGTTATAACTCAAAATACATTACTCGTCACTCACCCAGTAAACCGAATAGAGTAGCCTCGAGATATGTAATATCTCATCCCCAGGGTGTGAAACAACCTGATATTCTTCCGCTTTCGTCGCTGGGGGGGGGGGTAAATAGCCTCAAGGGGGGCCTCTACAGCCTCAAGGGGAAATTAACATGCGAGGGGCACTATAGCCTCAAGGGAAAATTAACATGGGGGCCTCTACAGCCTAAAGGGGAAATTAACATGGTGGTGGTCTCTACAGCCTCAAACGGGAAATGAACATGGGGGTCTCTACAGCCTCAAGAGAAATTAACATGGAGGGGGTAAATAGCCTCAAGGGGGACACTATAGTCTCAAGCGGGAATTTAACATGGAGGGGACAGTATAGCCTCAAGCGGGAATTGAACATGGTGTGGGCATTTGGGGGTCATACGAGAAAATGAACATGGTGGGGCACTTGGGGGTCACACATGACACCACACAACCATTTTTGAGAAAAGTTTTTATTTTTATTTTTTATCCAACCCATACACACACCCTACATACAATTTTTTTAAAAATTTTTATCAAACACACACCACACAACCCTATTTTTATTTTTTAATCCAATATACACCACAAACACACTCTCTATACAAACACACTCTACAAACACATACAAGGGAATGGGGTTTTGTTTTGGAGTGGGAAGACAAAGGCACAAACATACAAACACAAACTTTTTTAGGCAATCTGAGAGTGGTTATCTCTTCTAGAGATCTGGGTGGCCCTGAAAAGGGCCGTTGGGTTAAGAAGTTGTGTTTTTTTCTTAACTTCTAGTAGCAGTAGTAGCGGCAGCCGCAGGACGGCCACGTTTTGCCACTGGTCTCATGGCTGTAGGCCAAGCTCTCTTTCTGGTGAAAGAGAAGGCAAACTCATCACAGTCCATCTTACAGGTGACTTCTCCGTCTGGTTGTTTCAGCTGCTGCAAGAGTTGTTTTTGTTGTTGTTGTTGTTGTTGTTGTTGTAGCTGCTGTTGTTGTTGTTGTCTTTGCTGTTGATGCTGCAGTCTTTGCCTCTCCTCCCATTCTGTTCTGTCCCTGATGATTTCTTCCACCAGATCTTGAGCCATTTGCAGGAAGATCATCGTCTTCTTCTCAGGGTTGTTCTGAAGCAAATGATGCCTCACCCTCTGCATGTTCACCATCGCTTCGTTCAGTTTACTAATCTTAGCTGTCATGTTGAGATCTTGACGAGTCAACGAGAGTGACTGAACTTGCCAACTCACCGCTTTATATGCTGGAAGCGCGGACGCGATGGAAAACATGGTTCAGATCGATAGTGAAGGAAAAGAGTCGGTGACCTCAGATCGATAGAAAGAGAGATAGAGCCTATCCATTTTCATTTTTTTTTCAAATCCATAAACAACACAACACCATTTTTTTTCAAAATCAAAAATTTTTTAATACATAATAAGAAGCTTCTTTCACATAAAATGCAAACCAACAAACAAACAACAAGATTAAACATGAACGTATTTACAGGGTTGACAACGTTGAGTAGTCATACTGGATTTCCACACATAGGCTCTCGATGCAAACTACGTTTCTGAGCTAAAGACAAGAGATAACCATAATGTTCACAAAACCATCTTTCTACTTTAGCATCGTTTCGAGCATACTCTCTATCAGAACAAGTCACTAAACGTTCTAAGGAATATCCGAGACTGCGTTGATGAAGAGAATGGACACAATATTGTCCACACACTATATAATCCGATCCTTGTAATCGAACATTATTGAATCGAGTGGAGACTGCATTTCTTCTCATAAAGTCAATGATGTCGTCTTCCAAAGGAGGTAATCCATAAGAATCCAAATATTCCACACTGTGATCGTTGGGAAAGTACACGGCCACCCAATGGGATCCTGGTCGATCACTGTCGTCGGTATTGATGACATAGGCATGAACGTCTTTGGGTTTGCGATGGGGAAGTTCATCTTTGGCACACACCACAGGATTCCAAGAAGAAGTGTAGGAACTGCGAGTCAACAGGTAATGAAGTTCCCAGGTATCCATTTTTCTTGGTTCACAGATAATAATAAGTCATCATTTCACACTTGACTTTATGTTTGAATTGGTCTGTCAAGTAAGTCCACGACGAATCACGGCGGATAGTCTCTGTACTCTGTTGCAAGAGAGCTTCGATGTGTTTGATCTCCAGAGGAGTGAGTGGAGGTGAAGAAGAATTCTGCAAATCTTTATACCATTTTCTCAACACCTTTTCTTCCGAGATCTGAGACCAGGCGTCTCCAAATATTCATCCACTTTTTCTTCTGCAGTCATCATCATACATTGGTCGTGTTGTTTCTGACTGGGATGATCGATTTGTCATTCATGACAATGTTCTCGGGTCAGAGCTGTAATTTTACCAGCCGATTCCCTAGCAAAACAGGTCACTAAACGTTGTTCTTGTTCTGTCCATCGAAATCCAGCAAACTTGGGAACACTATTTTTCTCTTCTTCTTCTATTTGGGGGTCTGGATGAATCACATCGTCATCACTGGTAGAGAGTAGTGACTGCTGCTGCTGTAGTTCACAACATTCCTCATCTTCTTCGTCTATCTCCATAGGTTTTTCGTGTTGCATCTTTTTTCTTCTAATAGTCAAGAATCACTTCTCTCAAACCGTTGATCTCTAGAGTATTATCAAATTCTGCATTCAAGACGACGTTCACCGTGTTGGCTAGAGGTTCTGCAAACTGAAGTTCCACACGATGTTGGCCTGATTTTATAGGGTGTAAATGTCCTTCGTCGCTGCCTTGGTCAGGAGTGAAATCAAATCCCCGCAAAGCATATCCTCCTGCATAATCGTCGTACGAAATGCCGTGACTGCTGTTGGTGCCTAACTGTCCCGTGGCTTCAAACAGGGTCAGGTAAGATCGCAAGTAATTTTTCGGGTTGCCAAAGTTAGGTTCAAAAGGTCTGGCACACAATGTCTTGCCATCTCGACTGACTTCTATCTTGGAGACGTTATAGTGATGAAAGTTGAACGGATTTTCATTGTGGACTCCATTGAAGTCTGCATTACTGACGATGCCAATCAGCAAACGTTTGGGGAGCTGTCCTTGGAAGACGTGATCTTCGACTTTGGATCAGAGTCCAGTGGCAATGGTAAATGTTTTCACTTCCACTCGTCGCACAGGATACTTGGTTCTGCTCAAAGTTTGACTGATGTCGTTGGCTACTTTAGGTAAGACTTCCACACGGCGCACGTAAAGTCTGGCTTCTTCGATAATGGTTTTGTACTCGTCGGCATGAGCCATCAAATGGAAGACGGCACTACTGCGATTCAGTCTCAGACGTACATCCACTCCGTTCAACAAATACTTGTCTTGCAACCACATGTCCAAATGCAAACGATCCATCAGTTCTAAAGTGCGCCCTTGTCTGATTTTCTCTCGACGGGTGTTAAATCCCACATTGTGCGGGTCTGCTGATTATCACCAGCCGCCTCTACAGTCAACGCTGTGTCGTCGAACTTTTCCGATGTGTCAGGTTTCCAGACCACGCAAGCATCCAGATGGGTGTTCTTTGCATCTTTTCCAAGTATGCACGGTAAGGGTAAGTATCCATGCTGACCAGTTTGTTATTCAAGTACAAATCCACTTCGCTGAACAAGGAATGCATGCAATTATTGACTGGTGCCACTCTGGCATCGGCTCCAGGATTGCTGTTGTCCGTTTTGATCACTTTGAGTTTCAGATACAAGTGGCTGCTATTCAGATCTATGTAATCTTCGGTTTGTCCTTTGATTTCAAATTCGATAGGAGCTGAAGCCGTCAAAGACGATACAGGATGAAATCCCACCCATTTGGATTCTTGCATCGTCATCATGGTAGGGGGCATAGTAAACAGATCCAGTTCTGACTTGGTACATTCGCAAGAATCTCGGTGCATCATTTTTCAACCGTTATGAATCAAACACGTCTAATTCTCTGACCGTTCTTCTTTTCTTATTCTCTTTTGGAACACCGTGTGTTTTATGAGCTCTGGAGGGAGGTCGACGTCGTCTCTTTCTGCCTTGTCATTGCTGTTGAGTGAAGGAAGAAGTAATGTCAGGACCAGAAGCGTCAAGCGCATTTATAGGAGTCTCTCGACGACCCAAAAGATCTTTTCCAGTGTGCACCAACACATTTTTTCCTGCTCTCGTAAAGGCTTCTTTTGGATTTTGTTTGTCGATGAGGACGTTTTGCAGACATTCTTTTCCTTGCGTCAAAGCGGCATCATTTAAGGCATGCAATCCTCGAGTCACCATGGGTTTCAAAATGGGGGCTACCGTCCGAAAAGCAGATTTTAACATATCTCCTAAACCGTGTCCTCGTTGTCGAGCCACTCCGTGGTACACCGGATACATTTTTTGGGCAAGTTACAATTCCCTGGAAAACCTTTTTCGAAAATGTAGTTTCGCCGTGACTTTTAACTGTTTTAATGAATGGAACATTTTGTCCCAAATCTCCTTTTATACTAATGTTGACACTGTCAAAATACGATTTATTGACTGGAAGATAATGAGAGTGTACAAATTCACGGTGAACGTGATACGTGTTTCCACCTTCTTCGTACGCGGCAACAGCAGAATCCACTTTGAAAGGAATGACTCTCAGTAACGGAGAGGCTGTGTTTCCCACCATGTTGTACTCCACCACATCCGAGTACACAAACATTAAATTCAGTCCAACGTTCAATTCGATAGGGTGGCGAAAACCCTTTTAAAAAATCTAAGTTGCTTTGGAATTTTTTTATTGAGAAGCATTTTATTACCTCCCAAAATAGCATACAACCCGGGAGAAAAAGTGATGGCTAAGGTTTTGGCGTGCGAAAATTGCAAGACGATACGGCGTGCCACAAGATGGTAATTGATCTGTACGGATTTATTGGCTTTCTGTAAGGCTTTGGCAAATTGAGCCTCGAAGATGGCCGCAATTGTGACCACCAAATGTCGTCCACTAAAATAATACTCCTCAGGAATTCTCATGGTATAGCTGGTCAATGGAGACTTTTTATCTGGTACCTTTTTGGATTCGTGAAAGTTAAGATTAGTTTTGTCCAAGTGTTGTTGCACTTCCTCGTTCAAGATATCCACGATGAAAGTGTTTTGACCTGCGTCGATGTTTTGGACTTGCGTAGGGTGAATGATTTCTACCAAAGCCACTTCCCAATGAGCTTCGTGATCCAATTGGATGTCCTGAGGTAATTTGGCCGTGAAACAACATAAGGTATTTTTGGGAAACACGTCCATGGAACTGTCACTAGGTAAAGTTAAATAAAATTGGTCATTCATAATTCCAAGGTGGTTCTGGTCTCCGAGGAGTCACTCGAGTGCACAGGAGAATGATGTTCAAACGGTTCCAAAAGAGGACTGGTATGGTGACTGGAGTAAGGTGGACTGGCGTTGGCCATACCGTTTTGCTGGCTGCTGTGGTGGTGGTTGTTGTGACCGTCCGTCATCGTAAATTTCAAAGAGGGACTGGGTAGAAGATAACCGATGCAACTGCTGAGTAAAATGATCCACAATTGTTTGTCCCCTTGTTGCAAACTCAAATTAACAATGGCTGCTCCGATGACACAATACACCACAAAGATTTGGCAGAAAAAGACGATTTGATTTTTAGGCACACGTTCTCCGCACCACACCCACAAAGGTTGTTTTTGTAATTCTTGAAGAGTAGAACTCTGTGAGGGAGTAGAGGTCGTGGCTGTGTTGAACGGCATGTTGGTTACTTCTTCTTTTTATAGTCGACGACTTGGGAAGCGGCAATCCAAGAATCAAAACTAGGAGGATATCCTTTCCAACGCACTTTGACTTCTTCCACTCGACGTTTGCCCACTTTGCGTGTTCTTCGTTCGAGGATGCTTTCGATGTCGTACAAGTCGTCTTCTTTTATGGTCACTCGTTGTAACTCAGGCAAGTAAACAATTCCTTTTAACACTTTTCCGTGCATGTCTTCTAATTTATAGACGGGAGGATCACGTCCACGCACGGGTCCAGTGACACAAAACAATTCAGTGGTCCAGTTGGGTAAATAACCTTTGTCAAAAGTGCGTTTGGTTTGTTAGATACGAACCCAATCTCCCGTTTTAAGCAGCAGGGCTTTCTTCTTTTGGTGTTCCCTCTGGGGTGTACAAAACAATCGATCAAACACCTTCACTTCGTTTTAAGGGATGACCTCTTCGGGGGCACATCCGATGCTTATATGGTACGATTGATTGTACGCTTTGACCAAACGTGGTAACACGTCGATGTACTTGAGAGTGTGTTGATGTGTAAAATATTTTCACATGCGTTCTTTCAAAGTTCTTTGAAAACGTTCCACGACACTAGCTTTGGTTTCAGGATTTTCGGTGGTAAAAAAATGAATGTGCCTTTGTTTCAATTCTTTTTGAAAGCTTGGTTTAGAAATTCGATACCTTTGTCGGTTTGCCATCGTAAAGGGTGACGACCACTTTGTTTCAACACCAGTTTTAAGGCAGGTACCAATTCGGTACTGCTTTTAGAAGTCAAAGGCACGACCCAAGCAAATTTGTAAAACACGTCGATGACACAAAGCAAATATTTGTGACCACAATTGTAGGCTGCCAAATGAGAGACGTCAGCTAAATCGGCTTGCCATTAATAATCGATGCCATCCACTTTGGTTTGACTTCTAGAAAATTTTCGGCGAATGGGTTTGTGTAACGTGTACGTCGATTGTTCTTGTAACCATCGTCGTACTTCTGGCAAACGTTCTCTGTTCAATTTACTTTTAGCAGCTCGATACAATTTTTGAACTCCTTCGTAACCAGCAGCATGGGCAGGATTGCAGTAAATGCTAGCTAAAAGTTTCTCCATGGTTTTGACTTCTCAATAAGTCAACCAAGTACCAATGCTCTTTTCTCCGTGTGGTATTTTTTGGATTGCAATGCTTTACGTGTCCGACGAGCCACTGGTGTAAAGGAGGATGTCTGAACAGGGGTCACCGGTTCTGTTTTGACTTCTGTCTTCAATTCTTTCCTTTTCTCTTCTGATGGCAAAAGGGTAGACATCATCTTTTTCATCCAACCCGGTGTGGCAAACTTTCGTACTTTTTTAGGAGGTGGAGTTTGTAACTCTTCTTCTTCTTCGTCTTCTTCTTTCACTGTCATTACCGTGGCAGTGTCTGTTTTAGTGGTGGTGGTGACTTTAGGTTGGCTTTTCATCAGGGCTTTGAAATCTCCCAGAGTGGGTTTAGCTGTTTCGTCTACAGCATTCTGGTGAAAGAGTTGAAGACGTTGTAAGAGTTGACCGTACCGTTGCGATTTTTCTGTTTCTGACAAATCGCTTCGATCCATTAGCGTTTGCAATTCTTGTTGTAACTGTGACAAGTGTGTGGTCTTTCCAGAGAATGGTGTCCTTTTTATCTTCTTTGTTCTTATTCCCGTCTTTTTATAGCATGACACCTCCTAAAAGCGGTCCAGCAATAGTTCCTAACAAAGGAGCCGCTATTTTTAACAAAGGTCCTATCAGCATGGGTAGAAATCCTCCTCGTTGCACCAACATTTTCTTCTTTTGGTGGAGAGGTATTTTCTTTTTGACCATTTGGCGAAGAACGTTCCGATGTTTGCCTAATTTCTGTTTATGTATCTTGGACAAAGGTACCGTTCCTTTCAAGACGTTCAAGCAACATTCGCACACTGTATCGATGATTTCGTTGGGGGCTGTTTGAATGAGTTGTTTTCGCATGGGAGGATTGGATTTGGTCAGGACAGACAAGACGTCCCAATGTTTAGCCAGACAAGGTGGAAGTCCTTTTTCGGTTTTGGCTTTCTTCTTTTGGTGCTGTGCACGTTTGGGAGTCATCTTAGATGTCAGGAGCAAAAAATAGAACTGTAGTGTCGGGGAGGTCACACTTCTATTTTATACTGGAACACGTCTCCACTCATTGTCTGCACGGCGTACCATCTTCATGACAGGCTTCACTCGACGTTGAGGTGTTTTCAACGGACTAAATCGTCTCAGTTCTTCTTTGGATAAATCCACTAAACTTTGTAACACGCCGGTTCTCTCTTGGGCTTTGGTTTTAAGGGACGGTACTTTTTTAGCGGCCGCTGCAGTGGCCAGATCAACCGAAGTCGAAGGTCCCGGAGTGGTGACTTTCGAAATGGGTTTCCATTTTTGCAACAAATTAGGAAACACTCGTCTTAAGTCCGGTTTGGCAGGCATCATCACGAAGGGGGACGAAGATAAAGAAGAAGAAGTGGACGGAGGATAAGGAGACCCCGTCACTGCTGGCTGTCGTGGCTTGCGAGTGTACGTTTGGGTCCTCGCAGCAGTACCTCTCTTGCGGGTCGCAGTGGTTGGTGTTTTCTTGGCAGGGCTTTTCTTTTTCTTTTTCTGGGAGGCTTTCTTCTTCTAAGAGCTTTTTTTCTTGAGGCTTATCTTTTTGGTTTTTGTTTTTTTTTGGCTTGGGCATTAGGATCCCATTTCAAAAGTGAACGAATCATGAAACCTCCTAAAGAACCGCTACCTCCAGGGGTCAAAATGATTTGTTTTTTAGTCCGTAGATCGATTCTAGGATCGGCCAGTTGTGACAACGCCACTTTATGTTTTTCAAAAAAACGTTGAGTTTGATGAGGGATGTGAATGATTCCTTGCAGTAATTAACGTGCCGTCAAAGTAAACCATCGTAACACTTCTTTGAGACTAGCTTCTAACAAACGGGCACGAACGTGTGCATTTTTTTCGCGACTGATGCCATACAAGGCACGAATCAATTTGGCAGGAGGATGAGATTGAAAGGAGATCATCTCGAAGACTGAGAAAGAAATGACGCGGTGGATGTTTTTATAGTTTTTTTCCTTTCAGAGAGTGGCCGAAGGGGACGTGTAAATAACTGGACCTCCTTCTTGACCCAAATGGTAAAACAATTGGGTACGAAATCTCAAATAGTCGGGAGTGGTAGGTTTTAAGTCGATGAGTAAATACGCATGAGGTGTTTGAGTGGCATCGTCGTACGCATAATTCAGCCAAGGAGTGCCTAACAGTTTGGCTAACACTTGCACTTGAGATTTGTCTCTGGGGCTTTTAAACACGACCACGTAATGAGCGTTGAGACTGATGGTCCGATGGGCTTTACTTTGTTGAAATAAATTTTGAGTAATGTAAATGATTCTGGCATTCCGATGATGTCCTCTTCGTGTAAACCAAAGTTTAATTTCTTCTTCGTCTTCTCCTAACATGTCGTCGAAGATGACCAGATGTGTTTGACTCACGTCAGACACGATCCCATCGTCTTCGCGAGGAATGCCTTCCACAAACGAAATGGCATCTCCTTGACTTTCACGAAGTAACGTGTAGGACGATTGCCACTCTTTGTAACACCACACGATGCGTTGAGGAGGACGATCGAACAGATGAGATTTGTGTTCGATCAAACGTTTGACAAATTCTGTTTTGCCTGAACCACTGGGTCCCGCAATCAACATGTTAAAAGGATGGCGCAAATACAAAGCTTCCCAACTTTGACGATCTAACTTTTCGTCGATCACTTTGACCACAGAAGAAGCAGAAGAGGCAGACGAGGCAGAGGAAGAAGATGCAGCCATGACTGAGGTAGGAAGAATTTTGAGAAGAAGACGAAAGAAACAAGATATTTTATCCGTTTCATACACGTTTATTGTTTTTAAAACAACCAACAAAAGCAAAAAAAAAACATATTTGCAAGTCATGAAGGACACAAATGCATACCGCAAAAATGGTCAGGTACAACAATAAGGCTACCACTAAAAGAATCAAAGTTCTGTATAAACAAGTCAATGTACAACATTCTGGATGGAGGTGTGTCCTACGAATGGAGTGCACACGCACTGGTGGTATTCTGGTCTCTGTCGTTGTGGAAGAATGAAATGTCTCTGACGGAAAGGGGGTTTGTTCCTGAGGTGTTTCCATGGGCACGATAACGGTGTGGTCTTCTTTTTCTTTTTGAGGTTGGAGTGTCATGGTGGTGGTGAACTTGGATTTCAAGTGGTTCACTTCTTTTGGTCTTGGAAACTTAGTGACGTGCCAGGTCTTTGGCAAACTGTGCCACTTCTTGTAGCCAAGCATCGAAACCAACACTTTTCCAGTCACGTACATCTTTCCAATTGTAAAGTTGTTGGTGTAACCAACTAGCGATGCACACTTCTTGAAACGTGTGAAGGGTAGATAAAGTTTGACTAATGTCTTCTTCACAGGGAGGTACACAACTTGTGTTCATCACGAGTCTCAACACTTTGAGTATAATTTGTCTTTCGTGTGCCGATAAAGCATGAATGGTCATGTCTTTGGTTAGTCCACCGACAACAACACTGTTCCTCCAAAATAGTCCACAACGAATGTCCTGGAAAACGAAATCTAAGAAAAGTAGTCACGAAGACACACACGGCATAGCGTCCAAAATTCAATGGAAACAGTTCCTGTATCAAGTGTTTATAATCCTCTAAGGTCTGAACACGATCGTTGACTTCCTTCCACGGAATACGTTTCATGAGTGAAGACAACGGTCCTGTCATGGTGGGTTTTTATATCCAGGTTCCCAAGGTTGGTATATTTTGCTTTTGTGATAGTCTACTCCACGGCACCTAGTACGAAAGTTTCTCCCCAGAATCAGTCTTCTTACAGTTTGGAAGTAAGCATAGCTTAAAAATCGAGAAATGACTTTGAGTTTGCGTTTCACTTGTATCTGAACCAACTCTTGGTAAATGCGTTCTCGCTGCTCCCAAGGTAAACCACGAATGTATTCTTGTAAAGTATCCGACATGGGTTACTGCTTAGGGCCGACCAAAGGTAGTTACTGACAGCGCGGAGACCATCTGGCATGTTCCAAGTAAGCCGAGTCTTTATACTCCCATTCGTGAAGCGTCACACCGCAACTGAAACACTGAACTTTATCTCCTTTTCCCAAGTAGATAAATCCAGATCTGGCTAAAGCTTTGGAAGTAGGTCCTTGTAGATATTTAGGCCACCTCTCTTTGACCGTCTGGAGTCGACTTTCAAAATCGGAATAGCCAGCCAAAGCCACAGGTATCGTTAATTCTTTACCCATGTAGGGATGACATACACAAGTAGGGATACGTTTACCATCCCCAATAAAGAAGAAAGGGCGTCCTGCATCGCTAGAGGGACGGTTTGGCACACGCACGGCGTCATCGCTGATGTCAAAGCGTACGGTATCCGTCTCGTCGCATGGCACCGCATCGCACTCCAGGTCGTGATCGCACTTGGATTTAACAGTAGATTCCTCACTCGGTGGGTGGGTGGCATGAGTATTTATCATCTAGTTCTATTTCCTTCTTGCTCGGTCAATGTTTGAAGTCCAAATGAATGGTTAGGCTTGGAAGTGGTCCCTTTTTTATACTGAAGATCGGCGTGTCCGTAAGGCAAAGTGGTGTGGTCTGGAAGTCTCACTCGTTTCTGGTACACAATTTGGTAAACTTTTCCTACAGGACGACTGACGATTTGGTGATTAGGTAACCGTACGATTTTGTGAGGTTCTAACGTTTTCACTCGAAAGTCTTCCACTTGTCCAGACAGCAAAGCATTTTTCAAAACCTCAAAATTGACCACTCGGCTGGTTCGATAGTTCAGGGTCAATCCTTTGACTTTGCATTGGGTGTGAAGTTGGCCTTGTTGGTCTCGGTATCGGTAGCCGTAATTTTTAGGGCCACCGCTGGCAAAACTCAGAATGGTTTCTTGAGGGTGCTCGTCCGTCCAGGCTCCTATACGATCTCCTTGGATGGTAGGATGTGGGCAACCGGGCCGATGGATGTACATACAACTGTCGGTGTCAAAGTACAGGACACGATCTCCCAAGACTTCTAAAGCTTCGTCGTACAATTTCAAGAGAGCATTGGCTGTCACGTAGGCTGCATTGACCACGTTGCTAAAATGGTCGGGGTGTACAAACTTACATTCTTATTCGAAATTGACTAAGAGGAATCTTCAAGGACGATTTATACGTGTTTCATCAGTTTACTTTTGTCCTCCACCAGTTTAAAGTAGTCACTAGGATCGGTCAAGTATTCCGTCTTGGGTAAGATCGGACATTGTGCCGTTTTTCCCCACAAACAATTCAACATGACTTTGGCAAACAATCTTCTTCCTTCGTTCTTTTCTACGTCTTCCAAAGTGATCCCTTCAATGGCACCGTACTCTGCTTTGAATCGGACTTGGTCTTCGGGAGTCTTACACCACGAGGGATAGCCCCTGGCTTCTTGTTTGAGTTTTAAAAATTGGTTGACGTACCCCGAGAAAATCCCTGGATTTGAGGCGTCGTCCTTTTGGTATTATGCTGTGGTTGGAAAGTGCCAGATTTCGTACACTTTCAACAAACGGTATCTTCGAACCAGAGCCCGAAACAATTCGGCGCTGACCTACGTTCCTGTCAAAGAGCGTTCTTCCTCCGTGTGGTGACAGGGGTGATCTTGGTTGCATGTTTCGGCACACGTACGGCATAAAAGAAACATCAGTTTTCCTTGGCAATGATGAGGTAAGATAGGATGGTACAAGTGGGTCGGGGGTAAGACTTTGCATTTGATCAATCCTTCGTATTGACGTATGTGTTCCACGTCGATGTGTTCTGTCAAGATTTCAGGGTGTCCGGTAGGAAATCGTTTGTATTTGCACACCCAAGGATACAACGAACACACGTCGATGTACTTGATTTGTTCTCCTCTTGATTCGTCTACGTCGTACAGCAAGCTAGAGGCATTGGTTCGTCCTCCAAACAAACTGTGGCGTGGATCAAAAGGTTCAATGTCGGCCACGTCGTAACTTTCGGCAATACTCCTAAATTCAGGATCGGTTTTGAAAAGTCGATCGTACTCGTGTTCCCACATTTCTACCACTTGGTATCCTTGACTTTCTAACTTTAGTCGTCGTTGGTTAGTTCGTTCGTACAAGTCTTCCATGCTGGCTCCCGTGAGAGGACTTTTCAGGTCTCGTTGAGGAAAACAGGTAGGGCATCCATGAAACAAGCACATTTTTGTTGGTGCCCTTGTGTCCTGCGATGTTGTTCGTAACAAGAGGGACTGACAAAAGTTCGTCGACACGTCTCACAATGGACGTGTTGTTCAGGAAGGCATGGCTTTGCAGCTAAACAGCCCCGACATCTCTCTCCGCAGTGAATGTGTCGCTCTCGACTGTTAAATCCTTGCTCGCATTTCTCGCAGTAGTAACAGTATCCAAGAAATCCTGTGATACTGGTGATGTCATCGAAATGTTCTTGATGGTGATAGATGTGAATGTATTTTCCCTCGGGGAAATCGGGTCCTCGAAGCACCAGATCTCCGCACACTTCTTGAGGGTGTACTTTCAAGGTGTAGCGAGGAGCCAAGACGTCTTGAAGTTGTTGCATTTGAGAAATGCCACACACGGTGTTTTTGGGGATGCCTGCTTGTCTTAACAGGAGTTCTGCTTCTTTTCGTTGTTCGGCTCTGTCCGATTGTCGAATGCTCTTACAGGCTCTTTTCCATTCTGCGGTCTCGTTCTTGTCGGCATACGTTCACCCCACCACGATGGCCCGAGCCAAACACATCTGGTCTTGAGAATTGTCGATTTGGACGACACTGTGTTTGGTACTACGAAGGTCGTCCACCAGTAACGCTTTCCTGCTTCGTCCGCTACCTCGAGGAGGGGATACGTGAGTCATGTAAAGTGTAGCCTTTCCATCCGTGAAGGCAAACTCTTCATTGGATTGTTAAACGTGTTCGATTTTGGTCATGACTTTGGCTGGTGTTAATTCTGCCGGGGTGCTGAACTCGATCCAGACAGGACTCTTCAAACTATCGTGATGGATGGACAGTCTCAATCGATCGTCCTCTTTGGCTCCGCATTGTTGTTTCAAGTTCTGTAACACAGAATCCCACAAATCGGTAATGAATCCTGCAGCTTTCTCGGGAGGCACTTCGGACTTGAAGTCTTTAAAGCGAACCGTGTAAGTGTATGCCGTGGTTCTAAATTTTCTAGAGGACATTTTTTGCGTCTCTCGAATCCGATAGTAATTTTCGGGAACCACGGTAGGACTTTCTTGGTCAGGGGTGGTGGTGGATTCTTTGGGTTGACTAGAAGGTGGTACGGTTTCAGGCCCACTCATCTCTTCTTCAAAATCGCTAGCATGGACTTGAGCTAGCACTTCAGCGAGCGGTATTTCAGTCGGCACGGTAAGTCTCCGTCGTCGTGGCCTCTTCGTTTCTTCTTCTGTTTTCTCATGGATTGAGCGTGATCTTTTCATCTTGATGTCCAGCTTGGATCTGATTGAGTTTTACATAGACTCTCTCCCTATATATACCCCTGTTTCTACCTATGTTTGTGATAATGGCTTGCTTTACTTAAAATTTGCCAAAATGGAAATGTCTAGGAGCAATAGAAAGTTATGTGACGTTAATGTTGAAATTAGCACAGACTCTCAACTTTACATGTGTCACGACACAAATGTCTATCCGATGTTTGCCGTTTTCCAAGCACACAAACTTGTAACTGTAAGAAATCGTAACTTCATACAAGCCTCCAAATTCACTAGTTTGAAAAAAACGGCCCCTAAATAGTGTAGCCCTTCTCTCTCTCTCTACCTATGTGTGTGTTTGTATGTTAAAATGACTCAGTGACAACATTTTATTTTTCAGTTTCAAAAGCCCGAGCTAATAATGTTACAGTTCAGTATTTAGCGTGGCGAGAAAAAATGTTACAGGAGACGAATTCTTAACATGATTGCAAATTCCCTCTAGTCTGTCTGCACCGCAATCGTAAAAAGCCAGACCATAGGCATTATTTTGCCACACTGCCTGTCTGGAATCTATAACAAAACACTTCGTCACTCATTATAAGTAATTTCATTGGCTACAAATATTTTCTTACGGCGTTCGCTTTGAATCGCCCTCAGTTGCTATTGACACAGTGAGAAGAATAGACGTTTTTTTTCTGTGCCTGACCGTTAGTCTCTTTACAAATAAAAGCTAACGCACAACCCCATCGAATAATTTGTGATCAATGAAAATTGTATCAGCCTTAAGTCAAAATACATCACGGAACGTTTGGATGTAATATTTTGTGAGAATTTTACATCTACGTTTTCAAAAGAAGGATTTTAGTAGACTATGTCTCCAATTCAATCTTGTGATATTTTACCGGAAAAAAAGATTTTGTTTTCCGATCGATGTGATTTTTTTTATTGGAATGTGTGTTTTTGAAATTTCTTAAGGAAAATATACCATAAAAAACGTAAAGTGTCGTGATATTTTTAAAAGTAGGAATAAAATATATATATATATATTTTTTTCTCTCTCTCTCTCTCTCCGTCGTAATGTCAATTCTCTGTTTCACAAACACACACACTAAGTTTCTTATACAATGATTACGATTGAAATGATAATGGTATCTGTTCCCGTTTTTTAAGATGCCTCTCCACAAATGTTGGTAGTAGTCACAATGATTTCATGAAATGTGACGTTGGTTTTGTAATTTTTTCAAAAACTTGCACCCCTTAAAAATTGCACAACGATTTTTCTTCCATAGGTAAATCGTTGGATTATATTAAATCTTGAGTTTAGTTGTTCTTGTGCATGTCAGGCATCTTAGCTTTGTTCCTATTTTGGCACTGCAATGTGTCACTAAATTTTTTCTAGATCTACCGTTTTCCGAAGGAAACCCCCCAAAAAAACAAGCACACAGCTTTACGGTGTAAGAATGACTCAAATATGAGCCGTCCAATTCTGCACTCTATAACCCGGCCTATTCTACACTCTCATTCTTGAGCCCAAACATTCGTTCAGTAAAACTGTAACAATGTATGCCCTATTTTCAGTCAGTCCATTTTAGACAAACGATAAAACAAGACGTGTTTTTACTGTTCTCCCGTCTTCGGTTTTGGGAAATGTTGTAACATTGTTTGTAGCCGCAAGGCATGTGCAGCAAAACATAACATATCTTAAATATTTGGGAGGCATACAACAAATGCTACTGCTATCATTCGACAAGAAATATAACACTACTTTTTTAAAACCGACGAATGAAAATTTTTTTGCCAATGAACATTTCTATCACAGAATTTACCCTTGTCTTAAGAAACTGAAAGAAAGGGTAACCTTCTCTCTGTTTGAGGCAAACCGTAGGTTTTTGGAAATTATTACTGCGTTCATTTGACAATATTTCATTGTGTACACTGCTCACAGTAGCTAAAGACGTTGTTCGCGTGGCTAGGTCAATCAGTACGAAACGACGTGTATGCAGGGTAGTAAACTTTAGCCACTACTAGCTTTTAGTAAGTAAATGTATTGAAATTAATGTTTATCTTTGATATTGTATAAGAATGTTCACGTGATGCTACTTTCTGTGCACTATGCTCACAGTAGAAAGTCAAAATAGTCCACGAGTCAGGATAAAGGTCAATAACAAAGTGGTTTTGTGAACATTATGGTTATCTATTTTCGTTAGCTCAGAAAAGTGTTGACCATTGATGGTAAAATGACACTGTGCCAAATGACTGGAGCTCTAGTCTTACGTTACAGCGTTGTCAACCTTGAATATTTGCCAATATTTTTATGTTTCTGTATGTCTTTATCTGTGTTGTACACTAAAACTTAAAACCCCTTCTCTTGTGATAGTTATGTTTGTGTGAGGGTATAGTAGTGTGCCTATAAGTACACCTACCCTTGCCTACGTCTGCGTGATTGTATAGTATTGTTGTATATCAGGGTATAGTGCTGTGTCCATAACACTCCTACCCTTTTTTTGTTGGAGTTAAGGGGTGAATGTTTTAATTGTCATAAGTTTAACACAGGGTCTCTCCCTATATATAGAGAGACCTTCTTACCATCAGAATCAGTATTCGTGATTGCACTTTCAAACTGTGAAGAATAAAAAATTAAAATAAAAACTTTTCTCAAAAATGGTTGTGTGGTGTCATGTGTGAACCCCAAGTGCCCCACCATGTTCATTTTCTCGTATGACCCCCAAATGCCCCCACCATGTTCAACTCCCGCTTGAGGCTATAGTGTCCCCTCCATGCTAAATTCCCGCTTGAGGCTATAGTGTCCCCCTTGAGGCTATTTACCCCCTCCATGTTAAATTCCCGCTGGAGGCTATAGTGTCCCCCTTGAGGCTATTTACCCCTTCCATGTTAATTTCCATTGAAGCTGTAGACACCCCCATGTTCATTTCCCGTTTGAGGCTGTAGAGACTCTCCCATTATGAGAATTTCCCCTTAAGGCTGTAGATGCCCCCATGTTCATTTTCCCTTGAGGTTATAGTGCCCTCCCCCCCGCATGTTAATTTCCCCTTGAGGCTGTAGAGGCCCCCCTTGAGGCTATTTACCCCCCCCCTCAACTACTCTTACGTATCTGAAAGTAAAACAAGAATAAGGTTGGCACTTTACACAGAGTACCAATATAGAACTCAAGAGTAATAACATGTAACACAGTTGTAATTGAAGTTAATATGCATGAAATCTGTGAAAAGGAAAGAATTTCGTTTGCTGCATATAATTGTTTGTTGCATGGTTTGTTTTGAAAGGTATTTATGAACACATTATTTTGTATATGAAGTCATGTCGCTGTTTGGTATAGGACAGACAAATCATATATTTGGTAAAACATACGAGTTTTTAGAATCGCATAAAGAAGAGTATGATATAAGCAGAAGCAAAAGGAAACAATGTTATTACAGAAGGGATAGGTAACTATTACCTACGTTGCGTTGTAAATGTATACATATTCCATAAGGAACACAGTGATGCAATAAAGCCGAATGAAAGAACTTAGCATATGTGCATAAGCATAAATAATAACAGAAGGCGAAGATGAAATATAAGTGTGTCTATTAAGTATGAAAAGTATAACTGGAGAGTATGGCATGTTGGTTCTGACATCAGAGTTCACAATTGTAGCATATTTCAATACTAAATCAGTTAAGGTTGTTATATGTTTTAAAAGTCATGGTTCATTAACTAAATACAATAGAACCAGATGTTTCCACTGTCTTTCATTAATCAAAACACTTATTTCAGTAGCAGTAATACCAAAGAAACACTTAAGATGTTTTATAATACTAACTGTGCAAACATATAATCTATTTGATAACTTGTGAAGAGAAATATGTTGGACAAAACCGACAGCAAGTATACAAACGCATGAACAAACACAGACTCTACATAAATAACTCTATTGATCCATCTTTTTTTATCTCATATCCCCATATACCTTAATGACGGCTTCCATAATTTACAATATTTTTCATTTCAGGTAATTGATATCGTAATTCGGAAATGGAACGTCTGTTCAAAGAAACATACTGGATTCACCGTCTGGATATAATATATGCAAAAGGTTTAAATTCTAAAATTATATATATGAACCTGATTGAAAAATGTATTGTATTTGGTCACTTCTATTGTTATTGGTGTGGGTCAGAAATACATTCTCAATGACTGGTTTAGTTGGGCAGAACCCACTTTAAAGTATTTTGCCTACAATGCTATTGGGTATTTATACTTCTCAACAGCAGCCTATACAAGGCAGCTGTTTTTTTGTTTTGTTTTTTGTTTTGTTTTGTTTTTTGTTTTCATAATTTGTTTTGGTCATATTTACATGATTAAAGATACAAAAATGTCACCACAGTAATATGTGCATGACATAGATATATTAAAAATAAAACCACCACTTTTTATATGTCAGAAACATATGCTCAAAATCTGGTTTAGCTGGGCTGAACCTGCTGCGAATGATTTTGCTTACAAGAATTTTTGTCATTTCTCAGCGGCAACATTCTTTATACAAAAAGTAGCCTGGTCCCTTTCTTTTTCCCTAATGCTGTATATATAATGAAAATGACCTAGCCAACAACAATGGAGCTGGAATTTTCTTTTGTAATTTTTTTTGTTATTTGTAGAAAACTGACAAAAATATAAATATAAAAGTATTGTACAATTTAAAAATGCACCATCACCTCTATTGTACTTCTTTTGAACTATTTATTTATGAAAATAATAAAATAAATAATGCAAATATCTTATTTTTAAAATCTGATATTATACAATTTTACAATCTTAAAAACTTTGTACAATAATTGTACAAAGGGGCATAATTCAATATCAATTCTGAAAGAGTACCGTTTGGATAGTGTCAGATATACCTGAAAAGTTCTAATTATAAATTATGTATATTCTTCACTGATAAATTTATAATATTTAATCAATTAATCAAATATAAATTTTTAAAGGGAACTAAAACTGTTTGTTTCTATTTCTTTATATATGTTCCACCAATAAATAAGAATAATAAAAACTTTTATCTACCTACACCGCTTCCGTTGGCTGGTATGGTTTAACTTTCACTACTAACGAAACACTTCATCTCACTTGATGCAGTGCTTCGCATACTTAGCAGTTAGCATGCGGCGAAGAAAGCTGAAGATGTGAGATTAAATATTCTATATTTGTAGGCTACTCTAGTCTAATTACGGGGTGTCTGACGGGTACAGTATTAATTTATTATATTATATCGTTTTGTGTAAATCTGAGAAAGACAGTCCAACAAAGGAAGTATTCTTCTACATAAAGAATAAAACCAGCCCAAAAACATATCCGCCAAAAAAAAAAAGAAAAAAAAATCTTACAAAGAGGACGCTCTAGCGTTCTCCAATTATACCCGCCAACGGAAGCGGTGTATGTAGATACAAGTTCGCAGTAGGATAGATCACAGTCTGAGGCAACTTCCTACGGTACTCATCGTAAACAGTACTTGTACGCTGTAGCCAATCACGAAGTATTTAACGTTGTGTTCATTATTATAGTCTCTAACCCTGCCAGAGAGCGTCTCTTTGAAACTGTGTGAACTTTCATGCCATCAGATTTATGGCCCAAGCATCTTTGTGATATGTAATTCGTCTTTTGTATCGTAGTGTATAGTCTAGTGTCACTGATTCGCACACTCCTTTAATATTCTTTGTGACGTTGTTGTTGTTCGTCCTTCGAGTCTGCAGATGACCATGACATCACTAACTGGTTTGGTTTCTGTCAGTATGTGAGTTGCTGATCAGTCCAATTGGTGCTTTGAACTCTCTGTGGCACACTTGACAGAAGATCCCACTTGGATTTGCTTGATTAATAGAAGACGTACTGCAGTTCTGTAATTTACGCTTTTCACGCATCTGCACTGCCTCTGCAGTTTTCCTCCGTTCAAAGTCTGCAGCTTGTTACGATTCTAGGTCTTATTATAATGTAACAGAAATAAAGTGAAACCAACAATGTAAGTAAAATCAACAAGCAATTTAATTCTAGACAATTAAAGTGAGAATTTAAAAGACACTTACAGTGACGTGAATTAAAATCCAAATAATCAAATAATCCTAAGTGTCCTAATCCCAAGTCCTAAATATAGAATGAATTCCAGTAGCCTTGAATGTCCTGATATGTCAGTAGTCTTTAATGTTCTGATATGCCTGAATGATGTAATCCAGAATATATTTGAATAAATTCACCTAAATCCTAAAGTAAAATATTAAACCGATATGAGAATGAGCACTTTGTGGTGATTCCAATGAATCTTTCAAATAAATAATTCCTCTCTCTGAATTTGCTCTGAATTTTCACAACACAACTATAAACATGTGATTATTAAAATGATTCTTCATTGATTAACCATTAGAACAAAACTGAAATATTGTCCACTTATATCTCCATATATGAACATAAGTCACGTGACAGAATGTTCTAGAATATGAGGACGCTAATGGAAAATTCCGCTACGTACGTGACTTTTATCACGTCAGGACATGGAAAATAACAATATAATTGTTAAATGCTATGTAAACAAGACTAACCTTGAGCCCAAATGCAGTAAATATGTTGTTTACAAAATGACTAAAGTACAACTTACTTCATGGACACATATTATAAATTCAAGATACATAAAATATCCCCTCATGAAGAAAAAGAAAGATTTATACAATAAAGTTTTCTTTTAAATATGCATAATCAAAATTACATAGGAAGATGTCTTATAAATGTCACTCAGCTCAATTACACAAAATAAAGCAATATAGTCTATGCACGTGAAAGTGCATCTGCGATCACATTGTCTTTTCTCCTGATGTGTCGAATGTCATATTCCCGCAGTATTAAACTCCATCTCAACAATCTCCAATTTGCATCTTTCATTTTGTTGATGAAAGTAAGGGGATTGTGATCACTGTACACAATAATTGGAGAAAGAGCCGAGGTAACATACACTTCAAAATGCTGTAAAGCCAATATCAAAGCCAAACATTCCTTCTCAATTGTGGAATAATTTATCTGGTGCTTGTTTTGTCTTCCTGAATCAATACTCCACCAACCCCTACATAACTTGCATCAACAGATAATTTAAATGATTGGCTGAAATTTGGTGCAGAAAGAACTGATGTATTCTTAAGCATGGCCTTTAACTTGTCAAAAGATTCCTGACACTTGTCAGGCCAATGAAATTTGGTTTTCTTACTCAATAAACTTGTCAAAGGTTCAGCAATTTTGGAAAAATTTGAACAAAATTTCCAATAATATCCAGCCATACCTAGAAATCGCACCAGCTGCTTTTTACAAATTGGCACTTGAAATTCAGAGATAGCTTTGACCTTAGCTTCTATAGGTTTTACTTGACCTTGTCCCACAATATGTCCTAAAAATGTGACACAACCATGACAAAACTCACTTTTACTCAAATTAATTGTCAGATTACCATCGCTTAGTCGATCGAAGAATTTTTGAATGGTTTTCAAATGATCTTTCCAGGTGTTGTTGTAGATAATGACGTCATCGATATAAGCGTCACAATTATCAAGACCAGATGTTATCATGTTCATCAGACGTTGAAACGTTGCAGGCGAATTTTTCATTCCAAACGGCATGACTTTATATTGATAAAGTTCATCTGGAGTTATTAATGCTGAAATTTCTTTTGCCCTTTCCGTCGATGGAATTTGCCAGAATCCTTTTAAAAAGGTCAAACTTGGTGACATATTTCGCATTTCCAATTTTATCAATACAATCGTCCATTCTTGGGATTGGAAATGAATCTGTTTTGGTGACACTGTTGACTTTTCTATAGTCAGTACACATGCGGAATGTATTATCTGGCTTGGGAACAAGAATACATGGTGAACTCCAGTTACTTTTACTTTGTTCTTTGAAATCATTCTCCAGTAAATACTGAATTTCTTTCTTCAGATAGTTCTGTTTGAGAGGATTCATCCTATAAGGATGCTGTTTCACAGGCGCAGAATCTACAATGTCAACATCATTACTTGTTCGTGTTGGAACATCAGGAAACAAGTGCTCATAGTCACGTAATAGCTGTTTTAGTTCATTTCTTTCCTGTTGTTGTAGATGTGAAAGTTTCTGGTCTAGGTTGTTCAAGAGGTCTGAATTCCGAAGATTGGTTATACCAGAGTCACTATAGTCTGATTGTACTCCATCGTTGATATCTTCACTGTGTGGGACAGGTAAAACTAAATTAACTGAATAATTAGCTGGGCTATCTCTGTCAAAATATTCCTTTAACATATTTATATGACAAAGTTGTTTCTGTTTTCGTCTCCCATGAGTGTTCATGATATAAATTAAGTCATTTACTTTCTTTTCAACGGTATAAGGACCATAAAATTTAGCTTGAAGAGGATTCTGAGGTATGGGCAAGAGAGCCAGGTTTAAAACTCCTTTCCTGTGTATTTCTGTCATACCTTAATGCTTTAGTTCATTTCTTTCCTGTTGTTGTAGATATGAGAGTTTCTGGTCCAGTTTTTTTCAATATTTCTGAAATCCGAAGATTGGTTAAACCAGAATCATTACAGTCAGATTATATTCCATCGCTGACATCCTCACTGTGTGGGACAGGTATTAGTAGATTAATTGAATAATGAATGGGGCTATCTCTGTCATAATATTCCTTTAACATATTTATGTTGTTTCTGATTCCGCCTCCCAGGAGTGTTAATGACATAATTTAAGTCATTTACTTTCTTTTCAACGGCGTAAAGACCATACACTTTAGCCCGAAGGGGATTTTGAGGTATGGGAAAAAGATAAAGAACTTTCTCACCAGGTTTGCAACTCCTTTCCTGTGTATTTCTGTCATATCGTAATTTTATTTTTGACTGGGGAGTGTGACGATTAGTTCTTGCTACTTCACAGGCCTTGGACAACTTGTATTTGAAATAAGAGACGCAGTCAAGAAGATTAATCTATGAATTTTCATTTGAAAGAAGTCTCTCTTTCAATAATTTAAATAATCCACGGACAGTATGTCCAAAAACCAGTTCAAAGGGACTAATACCCATTGACTCTTGAACTGATTCCCTAACAGCAAACAGGAACAAATGAACACCTTCATACCAATCCTTTCCTGTATCAAAGCAATATGACCGAACCCTGTTCTTCAAAGTTTGGTGAAAGCTTTCCAAAGCCCCTTGACTTTCAGGGTGATAGGCAGAAGATTCAAACTGTTAGATGCCTAATTCATGCATACCGTGTAGGAAAATTCCAGACATAAAATTTGACCCTTGATCAGACTGGACAGATTTGGGAAGGCCAACAAGTGTAAAATACTTCACCAATGCTTTCACAATGGTTATAGTTTATATATTTCTCAGAGGAATTGCCTCTGGAAATCTTGTAGATGCATACATTATGATCAACAAGTATTGGTTGCCTGACTTGGTCTTAGGTAAGGGACCGACACAATCCACCATAAATTGTTCGTCAAATGCAGGAATAAGTTGCAGATAAGCCTTAGGTATCTTCCGATTGGGTTTCCCTACCATTTGACAAGTGTGACAAGATCTGCAGTGTTTAGAAACATCACTTTTAAGTTTCGGTCAATACCAGTGATTCAAGATCTTGTGATAAGTCTTATTGACTCCCAAATGAACAGCCAAGCGAATTGCATGACCTAGACTAAGAATTTCCTGTCGATATATATGACTTAGGAACGACAATTTGACAGCTCACTGACCATTCGTCACCAGCGGGTACCTCAAGTAGTCTCCATTTTCTCATAAGGATATCATTGTTCACAAAGTAACACACTGGAACTTGTGTGGCTTCCGTTTAACTAATAGCCCTCTGAAACAAACAGGATATTTCAGGATCTTGTTCCTGTAAGACAACAAGTGATTGTCTTTTGTAACCCTGATTAGAATATCGGGAATGCGTTGTAAAAAGTGGATCACTGGGATAAATACCTTCTGATTGCCCAATATCAGGAGAGAAAGTGACCTCATCTAAAGACTGACCAATAAATATGTCAGCTAAAGGAATACTTTTCTCATCAACAATCAACATCATTCTCAAGAGCTCTTTTTGCCATAGCTTTGATAACTGCACAAGCAGAATACAAATCAGGGAGTTCAATCTCAATAGGATCAACTTTTTGATCCAAACAAGGCTTGTCAGTTACAAGTGGATTGATCACGACCTTATATCCGGTTAGATCATTGCCTAGTAACAAATGGATACCTTCGACAGGTAAAGAAGTCACTGCCCCAATAATAACAGGTCCAGACACTAAGTCTGATTCCATATTAACAAAATGGAGATCAACATTTAAAAAGCCGCACTCTACTCCCGTGCATATGTACACTTTCACTAGAAGAAGACTCCTCAGACAAAGGCAAAGTACCTAATAATAAAATATTCTGAGAAGCTCTTGTGTCCCTTAATATTTTAATAGGGATAGTTTTGGCATAATAACCAATAAGTGATATAGAACCTTCTGACATGAATGGTTCATAAGTCTCCAAAATAGAATCAGACTGGGGTTTGTTGGACCCAACAAATCTATTGCTTTCAATACAAGACCGTGACCTTGACTTCTTTGAAATAAGAGCATTTGGAAAAGCTCAGTCTTTATTCTGTTGCTTATTTTTCAACCTGAAGAAATCAGAAATGAAGTGCCCTTTCATTTTACAATAAGTGCACGTAAGAAGAAATAAGGATTTCTGATCAGTCTTATCAGATGTTTGATTCCTAACAGTAGTGTTGCTTTGAAATTTAAAAGTACTCGTGCGAGATTGAAATGTTTTTTTTTTTTTTTTTTTTAACCAGAAAACTGCTGAGGAAGACTTATTGACAAATGAAACCTTGTGAGTCAAGGAATAATCATCAGCCATACGAGCAGCATTTTCCAAAGTTTCCACTGTCTGCTCGTCAAGATAGATCTTGACATCACCATGGATGCACCTCTTGAACTCTTCAATTAATACGAGCTGTCTAAGGTTATCGTTAATCTTGATCAACCTTCTTGGCTGAGCACCTCCTATCAAATAGTTCTTTTTTTTCCCTTGCAAATTCGACATGATTTTGTCCAGTTTCTTTTCTACAATTCCTGAACTTTTGTCGATAGGCCTCAGGTACCAACTCATAACCCTTCAAGATGTACTCCTTAACCTCATCATAATCAGTACTTTGTTGTACTGCCAGTGAAGTGTAGACTTCACGAGCGTTGCCAATAAGTACACTTTGTAACAACAAAGTCCAATTCTCTCTTGGCCATTTCAAGTTTTCAGCAATTGTTTGAAAGTTTAAAAAGTATTTATCTACTTCTTTTTCCTGAAACGGGGGTACTAACCTAATATATCTGGTAGCATCAAAACCTGAACGTATGTGTAAAGGGGGAAGTGTGCTCTGCTTACCTAAATGTGTGTGTAAAGTGGAGAGGGGAAGTGTGCTCTGCTTGCCAGTTCTAACTCTTTAATCTATATTGCATTTCTCTCTCCTCTTTCTGCAACTGCATCTGCCTGTCCTTTTCTTCACTTTGCAACTCCATCTGCATCTGTCTGTCCCTTTCTTCTCTCTGCATCTGCATATGAACTTCTAATACCCTCTCCTCTCTCTGCATTTCCTCTTTCCTGAAGCTGAAGCTTTGCTAATTCCGATTCCATCTGGTTTTTTAACTGCAATTCCTTTAATTTCCAATCAAAGCGAAATACAGACTTCCCAAATGTGGAATTAAAATATTCTTTATCTCTTGCTTTGTCAAAGATGCTTTCGCTTCACAAAGATTATAATGTCTGGCAAGCTCAAGCAACTCATCCTTCTTCATAGACTCTAACCCTACCTGCAAAGGACTTCTTAAAAGCAAAATTATCAACCTTAGATGGCATTGTGAATGCTTTCTGGTTTCACTAAAGTTTTCTCAAATGTGTGAAATAAAACGCTTTACCAGGGACAAAGAAAATTCCGAAACAAAGTCAATGTAAATAATAATTTAAAGAAATTCAGATCCCGGACGAGCCCCCAATTTCTGTTACGACTCGTGGTTTTAAAATAATGTAACAGAAAGAAAGTGAGACCAAGAATGTAAGTAAAATCAACAAGCAATTTCTTTATAGACAATTAAAGTGGAAATTCAAAAGACACTAACAGTAACGTGAAATAAAATCCAAATAATCCAATAATCCTAAGTCTCCTAATCACAAGTACTAAATATAGAATGTTCCGAATGAATTCCAGTAGCCTTGAATTTCCTGATGTGTCAGAAGTCTTGAATGTTCTGATATGCCTGAATCATGTAATCCAGAATGTCTTTAAATAAATTCACCTAAATCCCAATGTCAAGTATTAATCCAATATGAGACTGAGCACTTTTGGTAATTCCAATGAATATTTCAAATAAATAATTCTTCTCTCTGAATTTGCTCTGAATTTTCACAACACAACTATAACATATGATTATTAAAATGATTCTTCATAGACTGGCTATTTGAACAAGAACGAAAACATATATATATATATATATATATATATATATATATATATATATATATATATAGACATATATATACATAAGTCACGTGACATAATGTTTTAGAATATCAGTAACTCAAATGGTAAACTCCGCTGCGTACGTGACTTTTCTCACGCTAAGACATATGAAATAGCAATTTAATTGTCAAATGCTATGCAAAGAAGACTGACCTTGAACTTAAATGCAGTAGATATGTTGTTTACAAAAGGACTGAAGTAGAACGTACCTCATGGGCACATGTATTAAATTTAATATACATAACAAGCTCCAGTATGGATGAGACTCCGCTAGGTGCGGCGATCCTGTTTGAGACCTTCTCAAGACTCATGATCAATGTTGAAGTGTTTCAAGGATGACTTGGGGGACTCTTTGAAGCGTTTCTTCTGACCATCCTGAGATCGCTTTCCCTCCTTCAGTTCGCCGTAGATGTTCTTTAGTAGTCGCTCTTCTGATATCCTGGTGAACTGGCCAGCCCATCTCAACTGTAATATCATCAGCAGAGTGTTGATGCTTGGAATGCCTGCCCGTGTGAGAACCTCAGTGACTGTAAGTCTGTCCTGCCATCTTATGCTGATCAGATTTCTCAGGCAGCCCATGTGAAAATGGTTCAGCTTCTTAATTGGCATGGCGTCTGTACACCGTTCAGGTTTCGCAAGCATACAGCAAGGTCGGCAACACAATGTCTTTGTAGACCTTAAGTTTTGTTTGTAGACTGATGCCTCTGCGCTCCAACACATTTGCACGTAGTCTGCGAAAGACCACACTTGCCGTAGCGATTCTGGCGTTGGTTTCATCATCGATGTGGACTGCACGTGAGAGTTTGCTGCCGAGATAGGTGAACGTTTCTACTGCCACAAGGGTTTGGCCTTTTACTGTAATGGTAAGGCTTTCCTGGTGCAGGTTGGTGCATCACCTCTGTCTTCTTGATTCTGTTTGTGAGACCGAAATTGTCACAAGCGGAAGAGAAATGTTCCATGCTGTGTTGCATGTCAGACTCAGATTTGGCATTGTGGGAAAAGTAGTCGGGATATAGGAAATCACAAACAGTCACTTCCTGTAACTTTGCCTTCGCCTGTAGTCTTCTCAGATTGAACAGATTTCAGTCAGTCCGCATCTGATGTCGATCCCAGTGTCATAGTCATGGAGGGTATCAGTAAGCATGACAGAGAACACTATACTGAAGAAGGTTGGATCCAACAGACAGCCTTGCTTGACTCCATTGGTGACTGGGAATGGTTTAGATGACTGACCGCCATTCAGAACACGAGCGAGCCTGCCATCATGGAATTGCCGAATCATCACTATGGTTGTCATGATACGCACACTCCTTTAAGCGTGTTGATCTTTGTGATATGCAATTCGTCTTTTGTATCGTAGCATACAGTCTAGTTTCATTGATTCGCTCACCAGATGCATCCAGGTATATCACACATGTAAGAAGAGTAACGTGAAGACTCACACCAGGAATTTTTCCAGTACAACATTATCAACAAGATATAAGTAACTTCATAAATAGTAGAAATGCTCTTGAGTTATTTAGGCCAAAATTAATGGCACCTAAACATACGTACGTATGTATATACATTGGAAACTGTTTTGACTCTAGGTCTTAATATATGTAACAGAAAGAAAGTGAAACCAATAAAATCAAGTAAAATCAACAACCAATTTATTTCCAGACAATTAAAGTGAAAAATCAAAAGACACTTACAATTTGTGAGTCAAATTTCAAATAATCTTAAATGTCCTAATCACAAGTCCAAAATAATAGAATATTCCGAATGAATTCCAATAGCCTTGAATGTCCTGATGTACCACAGAGATGTATGCAGAATGTATTTGAATGAGTTCACATAGATCCCCAAATCATGTATTAATCCAAAGGTCAATGAGCACTTTTGTAATTCCAATGAATATTTTAAATAAATAATTGGCCTCAAATTACATCTGATTTCAATAACACAACTGTAATTACTAAAATAGATTCCTTACAGACTGATCTTTAGAATTGTGAGGTATTCTCTCGACACTGCTGCCATCTACTAGTTATGCAAATAAAATGCCCCACAATTTTGCATAGCTATTCAGTTTACTATCACAACTCCAATCCTAGGGATGGACGTGTGGCAATATATATTCTGAAAAGGGAAAAGTAGTATATGGATAAAGGCTTACTTTGTTATTAAGAAACTGACAAAAAATTGAAGGATCGCTAATATAATGCCAAGATGTTTGACATTGAGCGAGAAAAAGCCACATTAGTTTGCATAGCTATAGCTTCATAATACACTAGTGTAAGCTGTCAAAGGTACATCCATGTTTTTGATTAAATGCATTTGGGGATATGGGATCAGATTAATATCATTTCAACACTAATGCCAAATAACTTGTTTGAATTCATGTTATTACAATCGAAGTAATTTGGGCCAGATAGGGGTTTCCCCATAAACATCCACATGCAATTTCCTGGATAAAAAACCCCTAATACTGGGCATATATTGCTATACATGTATAACAAATTGTGATGGCGCTGCCATCTAGCCATTGTATAAAAAGCACCCCCCCCCCAAGTTTGCATACCTAAAACTTCTTTTTAATAGTCCAAGTCTATTTCAAGGAAAAAGCTACAGACTTGAATGTCATCACATTAAATATGCACTTAGTTTCAATTTGATCCTCTTTTTACATTTGATATAAAGGAAATTTTTCCGTATAAATTTAGGTGTATACTTACAATTTTGAAAAAAAACTTCACCTGGAAATATATATTCTACAGAGAATAAACTCATGTTGAGATATGGATTCAGATTAGACCCTTACTGTTACATACAATGCTGTTAAGTTTCACCTTTAGTAATAAACGCATCAAATCTTACCGTTATATATGGATTCATGGGGAAGTCTCTTGACGGTGCTTGTATCTTATATTAAAAGCAAAATATTATTTTTGCTTAGCTATTGCTTCAAAACAGAAATATATTTTTCAAGGAACCGCTATATCTGGTTTATAGTTTGGATTATGAATTCACATTGCAATACTAGTAATAATAGTGAAAGTAGTAGTTGTAGTAGACGAATGACCAAATAGGGTACCGTGACTGGCAGATTATATACCCGCCCTGTGTTTATTATTCCTCTTTGTAGATAAATGCAATTTGTGTGTAGAAACCATTTCTTCTTTCAGTGACCTTGACATTTGACCTTTTGATCCCCACATCGATAGGCTTCTTCCTTACCTCAAAAGCAAACCATCCACAAAGTACAGTCCGAATCTGTGATGTAGTATAAATGTTTGTGCTGAAACAATTTCTCTTCTTTAAGTCACAGTAGCCTTCCACCTCAAATAAATATACTTCTTCCTTATCGCATGTGCAAACCATCCACAAAACTGGTACAAGTATGTGATGCAATAATAAAGTTGTTGTGTGGAAACCATTTTTATTCTTTCAGTCAGTGACCTCGACCCTGAATAGCAGTAAGGTTCTTCCTAACTCCAACTGCAAGCCATTCAGAAAGTTTGCAACTATAGATTGTGGAGAACGAGTTACTGTGCAGAAACCATTTTTCTTCTGCTACTCAGTGACCTTGACCTTTTGATATTTTGATCCTGAAATCAATAGAGTTCTTTCTTTCCACAAGTGCATGTAATTCACAAAGTCTGGTAATTGTATATCGTGGATAATTCAAGTTGTTGTGCAGAAGCCATGTTTCTTGTTTCAGTCGCTGTGACTATGACCTTTGATCTTTTGACCCTGAAATCGACAGTATTCTTCATAATCCCAAGTGCAAGTCGTCCACAATGTTAGTAATTGTTACTGGTTGACAAGTCGAGTTATTGTGCGGAAACAAAAATTGGTAAGAGACAGATGGAAGGAGGGACATCACAACATAGTACGCTCCGCCTTATGGCAGGTGCATACAAATTGATACTCCCACCACACTTACACAACATAAACATGATGGGCATTAAGTAATGAAACCTTAATATGGAGGATATATTGCTATATGTATAACGCACGAGAATAATGGGCCATTGTCTTCATTTTTTTTTTTTTTTTTTTTTGCCGTTATGTGGTTGTATATAAAAAGCAACAATAGTTTGAATAGCTATAGCTTCATTTATTATACCAGTATATCCCCTCAAAGGTACAGGTCTGTATTTTATTAAAAAAACAGTTGGGATAACAGCTGGGTGATGAAGAAAAGGATCAGGATGATGATACCGACGACAAAAGCAAGAAATTGATGGGGCGACAACTGAATTCCTGTATTTTGAACCTCAAGTAAATAGAATGTTAATAAATTAGGCCATATATTGGGTTACCCGACAACACCCACGTGGGACCATTACTAAAATCCTTTATAAAGGGCATATGCTGCTATATAAGTATAGAAAACTTGTGGGATACTCTCTTTTTTATCGTACTGCATCTAGTCCTCGCATCAAAAGCTTAACAAGTTTTCTTAGCTATAACTTCATTTAATAGTAGATGTGCATTTCTCGGGATGAATAACAGGCTGGAATTTCACCAGTAGTTTAGGTATGCACTTATCACGTTTATATTTGGATTAATATTTCCCATACGATTTCAAGGAAAATTGTATGCATGAACTTAGGCCACGTACGTACTTAACAGTTTGGTGTAGAATCTGGCTTGGTAATATCTATTCTGCAATGGAGGAATCAATGCTGGCTTTAAGGATGGGGTGCGGTCGGGTGTCATTAAAATGGAGAAAAACCATTAAAGGGATCCAAGTGGGCCTGAGATTGCTCATCAAACTGACACTTGTCTAACAACCAAATGCAAGAGCACTTGACCAAGAAAGATGGGTCAAAAGGATGCTTTCTTGTCAAATTTCTTCCAATGCTGTTGATTGCATGTTATGAAAACAATTGTTTCAAAGTTTCTTTAGTATTTGAATTTTTATCCGTATTTGATGGCATGTCCGCATCATTTGTCCAACATTTAAAAACCAAATAAATCAAGGACGGACTGTGTCAAAATTGGTGAAAGTATGTTCAGCATTATTTTTTTAAATTTTTTTTTTAATAAACCTGCAATACATTTTTTCTAATTTGTTGTGACAACAGGCATATTTGACGGTGTAACAGCATTATTCATATAATTCTGAAAGGCGTTAAAGCTAGGACACTTTTCTCAAGCTTTATCAAATTGTGAAATTCTATTCAATGGTTTTTGGGGAAGTTGTGTAACTATCTTTCTACTTTTAGTAACAGAGACCATTTGATGTTAGATTGGCAGCATTTGCACATCTAAAAGGTCTTCATGCCAAGATGCTTCCGTCATATATGATTAAATTCTGCCCAGTGGTTTTGGTGAAGTCTGTGTCAAGTTTTTTTTTTTTCAGTATCTGTGGCCATATTTGATGACGGAACAGTTATCAGTTATACATACTTAAAAGCCCTCAATGCCAGAATGCTCTCTGGCGAATTTCGTTAAATTCTGTTGCAGTTTTTTTAAAAAGTCTTTTGAAATTTTTATTTTTATTTTTAGTAGTGTCCATATTTGATGGTGGATCAGCATACTTTGTTTCATTATCAGTAATGCTGGTTCTCAGTTCACAATGTTTAACATGAAGCCACGAGTCTTCCCAAAGGCAGAACCAAACTCACATGTGATCATGTGATATAACCAATTACCAATTGCATTTTTTTTTTTGAGGGAGGGGGTATTTTTTTAATTTTTTAAATTTTTTTTCTTCTTCTTCACTTTTTGTGGATGTCGACACACAACTATTTCCGCCTTGCCAGCTTTGCAAGGCCCGTAAAAACAATTAGATGAGAAATGGAAGATTATTTAGACTTGTCGTGTTTAACAAAAGATGCATTGCTGAAGTCGAGGAATTAAAGGCAAAGGATTTCCACCAAAGAATAATTGCTGATGATGCTAAAGACAATGAAGAGATTCTCAAGTCTCCTGGAATTGCTCTCATTGTGCAAACTTGTCGGTGCTACTTTCCTCCATCTATTTTTCAAAGGCAGTTTAATTATCTTCTGCACCATCTCTTCACTGACATGTATAGCAAAATAATATTTTGAAATATTTTGCATTGTATCTTTTATGATAGAAAAAGCCTGAGCATAAGCTCATCTGGTCTATGACCAGTATAACCAAAGATCAGTTAGACCAATATCTCATGTTATGTACTAACATCTATATAACCATATACAATGCATACAAATTTAGAGTTTTTCAAGATCTTATCATATCAGTGATCAACATTATATAAACGTTTCTTGTGTCTCCATCAAAGAATTTTACTGCCTGACCCAATTGTGAAACATTTGTTTCATTTTTTTCTTTTATATCAAAGCATATTCATGTATGAAAGTGAATGAATGTGCAGGCCAAAAAAATTAGGATTAATCTCTTGATTACTCTTGGCGAATATTATCAATTTGATAGATGTGCATCATATAATTAACTTTGTAATGTTTTAAATGAACCTATTGAAAAAACTTGTGTTGTATGAGCGAACAAAGAGAAATTCTTGCAGATAACAATTGCAGAGCTACCCCGTGGGTCGGTCTGCTTGAAATGTATCCTCATATTTGTTGATTTTGTGACATTAACAAAACAACTCAGTATGTACAACAGGGATGTGCTGAATAAACTTTCTTCAATGACATTTATATCCAGCAAAAGAAGACAAAATAAGGTCATTTTGCTTTGTCAGGATCATATCCTTCAAGATCAAGTTCAACCATACTGGGATATTCAGCATATATACAACATTATACATTTTGTAAGCCATTCATCAAAGTCAACATTTTAACAAACTTTATCGATGAAAATCTAACAGCAATGCAAACACAGAGGAAACATTTTACAAGTATTTACTAAACATGTTAGGAATAAAGAAATTATATACATTGTAGATGAGCTACAATGGTTCTATTGGTACATTTTTCAATGTTTCTTAGTTATCAGAAGATACATGTGGCATACATTATTAAGTGTTTATTACCAACATGGGGAAATTGTAGGCAAAGTATCCAGATTTTTTCAATTTCATCATTAGCTGACTTATGTGGGAAAAATAATCAGGTCGGAATGTCATGAACACAGATCATTGTAAGTTTATAAGCTTTAAAACAAAACTGGACATTACTTTTACTTATTCAGCTTGTTTTGTGAAGCAAATCACTAAATCACGACAAAAATGGGATTCTTACTTTGAAGCAGAAATTGTATTATTCATTCTGTATTCATTCTTCTTCTAGTGAATCTTTTTGTCGACCACTTGCTAGCAACCATGCGTGCAACCCATGTTTGAAGTAGTCACATAAGCCAAGGTTTTTCGTGAATTATCTGAAGTCATAGTCCAATATTCATGCAGATTGACTAGCACATGTTTGGATATATTCTAACATGGCATACCTGTACAGTTACACACACATTATAGCCAAAAGTAATGGGCTGAAGAATACATACAAAATGAATAGATACAATTTTTGTTTCAATACAATCATCTCTTTGGAAAAGTAGTGGTGACATGATTTCCAAGACTGAGACCATACTGGATGTCTAACTGGTATGATGATCAAAGAGGACCAACTAAATGTTCTCCCCCCAGAAAAGACTCCATTGAAATCCTCAGCCTTTAATTCATCCACTTCAGCAATACGGCCTTTGCTAAACAGGACAATTGAAACTAATATTTTCTGTGCCATGTCTATCCACTGCTCACACGCAGCTTCCTTGATTTTCATTCCCTTTTGTATTTGTTCTTCAAAAAAAAGCTTTTAGCTTCACAATATCTCAAGTGGACAGAATTTCCACCTTTTGATAATGTACCCTAATTTCTGACTACAATTTGTAAAAGAAGCAACTTTTGAGTTCTAGTGCGCAGAATCAAGTTCTTTTGTCATTTGCCACCTGTCTCTTTGTGATGTCTTTGTTTTGTAATTCCAGACTAAAGTGCAATAGGCAAATCTGTTTCAAATAACATCCTGTTACTAAAGCTAGGTTGGGGGAATCTGTATCCACTTTACAGTTGCTTTACAGCACCATGAATTCGTGCCCACGTATGTAAGAATTCAATGGATGTGGATGTAACCTATTGCTATTCAATTTCTGGCAACAAACCTTTGTTCTGATGTTCTCTTTGTCTTTTCTTCGCTGCTCCTCTTGTGTTCCCAATTTGTATAATAAAGACTTCGCAAATTCTTGAATCAAAGTGTCATCTCCAACTATTCAGAAATCATCACTTATTTTCAAACGTTAGGGGTCCCGGATTGGTTTTCCAGTTCTCACATAATTTTTGTCACTATCAGTTCACAACTTTTAACATGAAACTATAAATCTTCTCGAACGAAGGCCGAAGGCCGAACAAACTCAATTGGGATAATATCAATTGCATTTGGCTTGGTTTTTCACTTTCTAGTGGACGTCTACACACAATTATTTTCCCCTTGCCAGCTTTACAAGACCCGTAAATATAATTACATGAGAGGTGGAAGACTAGTTAGAATTATCATGTTTAACAAAAGCCGCATTGCCAAGTTGAGGAGTTAAAGGCAAAAATGTCCACCGAACAATAACTGGTGACGATACCGGAAACAATTAAGTTATTCTCGAGTCGTTTGGGATTGCAATAATTTCTGCATCTTTTTCAGTACTACGTTGCACCCTCTACTTTTCAAAGGTAGTTTCATTCTCTTCTGCACCTTCTTGGCACTGACAAGTACAGCAAGATAATGCTTTGAAATTTCTCCATTGTATCTTTTCCAAGGAACAACAGAAAAAGCATTAGCATAAGCTGGTCTGGTCTATGACAAGTAGAACTAAAAATCAGTTAGACCAATGCTAAAATATTAATTCAGCTAATTATATACTAGTTTATAGAATTCTTCTAAAGTAGTATAAACTTTAAACGATTTCTCTTGTGCTTTCCAACAAAAAAACCCCCCAAAACCCTAGAGGCATTATTTCACCATCTACCTTCTCTTCAATGTATTCTATCTTCTGTGGCAATTAAAATCATAATACAAAAATTATTGTTTTCTAATTTAAACTTGAACATCTGAATTATTCTTGTTATATTCATAAATATGTTTTTCTAGCTCATCCGTTTTGGTTATGCTCTTATCAGCTTGTTCTCTCTTTCAAGTTATTCTCCCCCAAAAGCTTTTATAATTGGCTATCAACACGTCTTTCTACAAATTTTATGTTGTAAGTATGAGGAGTTATTGGTATAGGTTCACCTAAATTTGTTATACTGTTTTTTTTGTTTTTTTTTTAATTTTTAATGCACTATTTATTGAAGTATCTACTTTCTTGCATTATCATATTTCCCTGAATATTTAAAAATTGCATCAATAGGTTCTCTTAAAAATATAGTAGCAGAGGGGTTATTGATACGTTTGCCGTTATTTACTTAAAATAAAAATTAGAAAACAAATTACGAAACATGAATATTGATTGGCTTAAACTATTCCAAAGATATACACAATTGGCATATCATCAAAATAGATTACCTTTTCATTGTCATCTTTATGTTGATAGTACATTTTTAGCCTGTTATCAATATTAAAATTTAAGTTATAAAATTAGGAATATCATGTTCGGCTACTCAAACTGAAAAAGATAAAATATTGTTTTCCTCTAATAATATTATTTTAATTTAATAAAGAGTTTCATTTTGATCATTTATCTTCTTTTCATATAAAACATACATATGGTTCTCTTTCTGCATAAAAAACACCATATTACCTTAAGTATAACGAAAATGAAAAGGTAATATATTTCCGTGTAGTTCGTCATCAAATTGATCTAACCTTGTATTATGATCATTTAACCTTTTATTCATAGTATCAAAATAAATAATCTTTAGTCCCATGTCTATCTTTAATGTAGTTAATAAATTACCTATTTCCGATTTAACTGTATCAATTCGTTCACTTAATGCTGAAGTCTTTCCACCTACGTCATTAATAATGTATTTTTAATTCCATCTTGATTTACAATTTTGTCTATTTCTATAGTTATATTTTGTTTCATATCAGTAAAATCTCCTTGTAATCGTTTCACCTTTGTATCTAATTTGTCAAGACCTACTTTTACCACAACAATATTATTGAGAAGTTCTTTATCTGTTTATGTGTTGCTATTTGTAATAACTGATTTATTGCAGCATAATGTTCATATGTGAGAGTTTGTAACACTTCTCCTAAATGCGATGTTTTATTACTTAAACCAGTAAAAGATAAATTATAGCTCGTTTTCATAGATCTAATCGTAGTTTAGATCACATTAACCTTTTTCTTTAAGTCGTCTATCATTGAATTGACTTCTTCAAAGCCATTCTACCTCTCCAATTCTAAAAGTCTATTCTTTACAGCTATCAGACAGCTATCAGACTTTACTTCAACATTTTCACACCTGCTTTAAAGTCATAAACTAATTTTTAATACCTTCAGCACTATCTTTCCTTTCGTCGTTTAGTTCTTTCTGCAACTGTTGAAGTTGTGATTCAAATGTATTAGAATTCTCTAGAGAGTTCCTTATTTCCTCTCTAATACTTTATGTCTGGTTCATTCCGCTCTTGCAGATCGTAAAGCTTGTAAAGCAGTTACTATAAATCTCTCGGTAAATAAATATTGAGCAGCTTAAATTCTTTTCTTTTTCTTTTTTGTTATGCTGTCATCTTTTTGTTTGTACAATTATGTGAGTTTGGTAGATATTTATGTGAAACTTTGATCCACACAGCTGTTAATTTATTATTAACTTCTACTCTCCATGTTTTTATAACCATCAAATTATTAGCCTCAAAGTCTTACGTATGTGGGCGTCAATACGTTTTGTGCAAAACCTCAATTAGCTGCATTGGAATTATCGAATCTGCTAGATTTGTAATACGCTTGAGGTTCAAGTCTAGATCATGGTTTAGTGAGTGACTTAGTGCTTCAACTTTCTTATTTATTTTAGTTTTCTTTCACCAATCACCAGGACCCCTTTGCGTGAGATTTTTGGCATATATATGTAATTGACATTGTTACGACTCTATGGTCTAAGAAAAATGTAACAGAAAGAAAGTGAAACCAACAAATCAAGTAAAAAATCAACAAGCAATTTATTACTAGATAATTAAAATGAAAAATCAAAAAGTCACTTACAGTAATGTGTTTTGAAATCCTAATAATCCAATAAGAATGATTGTTCTAATCACAAGTCCTAAATATAGAATGTTCCGAATTCACGGCTGTGTCCTTGAATGTTATGATGTGCTAATGGTCTCCAAAGTCCTGATGTACTAGAAATCTTGATGTGCTGATGTCAAAATGAAGTATTCCAAAATATCTGAATAAGTTCACTTAAATTCCAAAATCATCAATTAAAAATCCAAAATCCAAAAGTTTATGAGCACTGTTATAATCCAATGAATATTTAAAATAATTCCTCTCTTAGAATTTGGAATGAATTTTCACAACTGTAATAGCTCTTTACAAGACTGATGGTAATGTCAAAACTGAAAAAATGTCCACCAAACATGGTATATATAAAGATTGGTCACATGACAGAATGTTCTAGAATGTGTGTCATCTTAATGGAATTTTACTTGTAAACAAAATTCAACCTTGACCTTCAAATTGAGAAAACATATTGATCAAAACAACCTAATTCAAGGACACTAGTTAAACATGTTTTTCCTGATAACATTAAGATTTAAGCAAATATAAAAGTGAAGAAACATTTATAATTTCCTAAAATATTTATAATATTATATAAACATCATACATAACACCTCCCCTCATAAAGAAAAAGAAAGATTTATGTAATAAAGCTTTCTTTTGAATATACATCTAATACTATAATAACCAAAATTACATAAGAGCATGTTTTATGATACTGGACTTAATTACATCAAGCAATATTACATTTCTAGGCACGTGAGAGTGCATCTGCAATCACATTGTCTTTTCTCCTGATGTGTCTAATGTCAATGTTATATTCCTGCAATATCAAACTCCATCTCAACAATCTCCGATTTGTATCTTTCATTTTGTTGATGAAAGTAAGGGGATTGTGATCACTGTACACAATAATTGGAGAAAGAGCTGAGGTAACATACACTTCAAAATGCTGTAAAGCCAATATCAAAGCCAAACATTCCTTCTCAATTGTGGAATAATTTTTCTGGTGCTTGTTTAGTTTTTTAGAAAAATAACACACAGGGTGATCCACACCACTTTTGTCTTCCTGAATCAATACTCCACCAACCCCTACATCACTTGCATCAACAGATAATTTAAATGATTGGCTAAAACTTGGTGCAGAAAGAACTGGTGCATTCTTAAGCATGGTCTTTAACTTGTCAAAAGATTCCTGACATTTGTCAGACCAATGAAATTTGGTTTTCTTACTCAATAAACTTGTCAAAGGTTCAGCAATTTTGGAAAAATTGGAACAAAATTTCCGATAATATCCAGCCATACCTAGAAATCGCATCAGTTGCTTTTTACAAATTGGAACTTGAAATTCAGAGATAGCTTTGACCTTAGCTTCTATAGGTTTAACTTGACCTTGTCCCACAATATGTCCTAAAAATGTGACACAAGCATGGCAAAACTCACTTTTGCTCAAATTAATTGTCAGATTCGCATCACTAAGTCGATCGAAGAATTTTCGAATGGTTTCCAAATGATCTTCCCAGGTGTTGTTGTAGATAATGACGTCATCGATATAAGCGTCACAATTATCAAGACCAAATGTTATCATGTTCATCAGACGTTGAAACGTTGCAGGCGAATTTTTCATTCCAAACGGCATGACTTTATATTGATAAAGTCCATCTGGAGTTGCAAATGCTGAAATTTCTTTTGCCCTTTCCGTCAGTGGAATTTGCCAGAATCCTTTTAAAAGGTCAAACTTGGTGACATATTTAGCATTTCCAATTTTATCAATGCAATCGTCCATTCTTGGGATTGGAAATGAATCAGTTTTGGTGACACTGTTGACTTTTCTATAGTCAGTACACATACGGAATGTATTATCTGGCTTGGGAACAAGAATACATGGTGAACTCCAGTTACTTTTACTTGGTTCTATGAAATCATTCTCCAGTAGATACTGAATTTCTTTCTTCAGATAGTTCTGTTTGAGAGGATTCATCCTATAAGGATGCTGTTTCACAGGCGCAGAATCTACAATGTCAACGTCATGATAAATTTTACTTGTTCGTGTTGGAACATCAGGAAACAAGTGCTCATAGTCATGTAATAGCTGTTTTAGTTCATTTCTTTCCTGTTGTTGTAGATGTGAAGGTTTCTGGTCTAGGTTGTTCAATATTTCTGAATTCCGAAGATTGGTTATACCAGAGTCACTATAGTCTGATCGTACTCCATCGTTGATATCTTCACTGTGTGGGACAGGTACTACTAAATTAACAGAATAATTAGCTGGGCTATCTCTGTCAAAATATTCCTTTAACATATTTATATGACAAAGTTGTTTCTGTTTCCGTCTCCCAGGAGTGTTAATGAAATAATTTAAGTCATTTACTTCCTTTTCAACGGTATAAGGACCATAAAATTTAGCCTGAAGAGGATTTTGAGGTATGGGAAAGAGAGCCAGAACTTTGTCACCAGATTTAAAACTCCTTTCCTGTGAATTTCTGTCATACCTTAATTTCATTTTTGACTGGGTAGTGTGAAGATTAGTTCTTGCTACTTCACAGGCCTTTGACAACTTGTATTTGAAATCAGAGACATAATCAAGAAGATTAATCTTTGAATCTTCATTTGAAAGAAGTTTCTCTTTCAATAATTTCAATGGTCCACGGACAGTATGACCAAAAACTAGTTCAATGGGACTAAACCATAACGACTCTTGAACTGATTCCCTAACAGCAAACAACAACAAATGAACACCCTCATCCCAATCCTTTTCTGTATCAAAGCAATATGATCGAATCATATTCTTCAAAGTTTGATGAAATCTTTCCAAAGCACCTTGACTTTCAGGGTGATAGGCAGAAGATTTAAACTGTTGGATGCCTAATTCATGCATAACTTGTTGGAAAATTCCAGACATAAAATTTGACCCTTGATCCGACTGGACAGATTTGGGAAGGCCAACAAGTGTAAAAAACTTCACCAAAGCTTTCACAATAGTTTTAGTTTTTATATTTCTCAGAGGAATTGCTTCTGGAAATCTTGTAGATGTACACATGATGGTCAACAAGTATTGGTTGCCTAACTTGGTTTTAGGTAAAGGACCAACACAGTCTACTATTATTCTACTAAATGGTTCATCAAATGCAGGAATAGGTTGCAGATGAGCCTTAGGTATCTTCTGATTGGGTTTTCCTACCATTTGACAAGTGTGACAAGATCTGCAGTATTTAGAAACATCACTTTTGAATTTCGGCCAATAAAAATGATTCAAGATCTTGTGATAAGTCTTACGGACTCCTAAATGACCAGCCAAAGGAGTTTCATGGGGTAAATTAAGAATTTCCTGTCTATATGACTTAGGAACAACAATTTGATAGCTCACTGACCACTCGTCACCAGCGGGTACATCAGGTGGTCTCCATTTCCTCATAAGGACCCCATTTTTCACAAAGTAACACACTGGAACTTGTGTGGCTTCAGTTTCACTAATAACCCTCTGAAACAAACAAGAGATCTCGGGATGTTGATCCTGTTCAACGACAAGGGATTGTCGTTTGTCACCCTGAGTAGGACAAAGAGAATGAGTTGCCAAAAGAGGATCACTGTGATCAATACCATTTGATTGATCAATACCTGAGGAAAAAGTGACCTCATCAAAAAACTGACCAATACATGTGTCAGCTAAAGGAATAATATCCTGATCAACATCACTCTCAAGAGCTCTTTTTGCCATAGCTCTAGTAACTGCACAAGCAGGGTACAAATCAGGGATTTCAGTTTCGACAGGATCAACTTTCTGATCCAAATAAGGCTTGTCAGTTACAAGTGGATTAACCACAACCTTATCTCCAGCTAGGTCATTCCCTAGCAATAAATGAACACCCTCTATGGGTAAAGAAGTCACTGCCCCAACAGTCACAGGTCCAGAAACTAAGTCTGATGCCAAATTTACACAATGAAGAGGAACATTTACAAAGCCGCACTCTACTCCCTGAACAAGAACACTTTCACTTGAAGAATACTCCTCAGACAAAGGCAAAGTACCTGATAATAAAAGACTCTGAGAAGCTCCAGTGTCCCTTAATCTTTTAATTAGGATATGTTTGGCAGAATCACCAATAGGCGATATAGAACCTTCTGACATGAATGGTTCATAAGCCTCCAAAATAGAATCAGACTTGGGTTTGTTTGACCCAACAAATGTATTGCTTTCAATACAAGACCGTGACCTTGACCTCGTAGAAATAAGAGCATTTGGAAAAGCTCTGTCTTTTCTCTGTTGCTTATTTTTCAACTTGAAGCAATCAGAAATAACGTGCCCTTTCGTTTTACAATAAGTGCACGTAGGAAGAGATAAGGATTTCTGATCAGTCTTATCAGATGTTTGATTCCTAACAGTTGTGCTGTTGTGAAATTTGGAAGTACTCGAATGAGATTGAAATGGTTTTTTACCAGAAAACTGCTGAGAGGACGACTTATTGCCAAATGAAATTTTGTGAGTCAAGGAATAATCATCAGCCATACGAGCAGCATTTTCCAAAGTTTCCACATTCTGCTCGTCAAGATAGGTTTTAACATCACTATGAATGCACCTCTTGAACTCTTCAATTAATACGAGTTGTCTGAGGTTATCATAAGCTTGTTCAACTTTCTTGGCTGAGCACCACCTATCAAATAGTTGTTCTTTATCCCTTGCAAATTCAACATGAGTTTGTCCAGTTTCTTTTCTACAATTCCTAAACCTTTGTCGATATGCCTCTGGTACCAACTCATAAGCTTTCAAGATGTACTCCTTAACCACATCATAATCAGTGCTTTGTTGTACTGACAGTGAAGTGTAGACTTCACGAGCTTTGCCAATAAGTACACTTTGTAATAACAAAGTCCAATGCTCTCTGGGCCATTTCAAGTTTTCAGCTATTTTCTCGAAATGAAGAAAGTATTTATCTACTTCTTTTTCCTGAAAAGGGGGTACTAACTTAATATATCTAGTAACATCAAAACCTGGACTTGTGTTTAAAGGAGTGGAGTGTGCTCTGTTTGCCAGTTCTAATTCTCTTAATTTAAATTGCATTTCCCTTTCTTCTCTTTGCATCTGCATCTGCATTTGTATTTGTCTCTCTTCTTTCTCTCTCTCTCTCTCCATCTGCATTTGCTTCTCTTCTTTCTCTCTCTCCATCTGCCTCTCTTCTTTCTCTCTCTCCATCTGTATCTGCCTCTCTTCTTTCTGCATTTGTATCTGCCTCTCTTCCTTCTGCATTTGTATCTGCCTCTCTTCCTTCTCTCTCTCCATCTGTATCTGCCTCTCTTCCTTCTCTCTCTCTCTCTGAATCTGAAGCTTTGCCAATTCTAAATCATTCTGGTTCTTTAACTCTAATTCCCTTAATGTCCTGTCAGAACCAGATACAGGCTTTCTCTTCAAACTTAAAGCACTATTTTCAAAAATTCCCTTTCCTACTAAATACTGAATCAAAATAATCTTTATCTCCTGTTTTGTCAATGATACTTTTGCCTCAGATAGACTGTATTTTCTGGCAAGCTCGAGCAACGCATCCTTTCTCATGCACTCTAACCCCTCCTGGGTAGGTTTTGAAATGAAATTCTGAACATTAGATGCCATTGTAAATGCTTGTTGGTTTCACACACAAAAAAATTCTCTTTTAAAAATCTTTGCCAAAGACAAAAATATTCTCCGAGACAAAATCAATATGAATTTCAAAGATAAATTTAATATCTCTAATATGCTTTAATGAAATTCAGATCCCAGAAGACGAGCCCCCAATTTCTGTTACGACTCTATGGTCTAAGAAAAATGTAACAGAAAGAAAGTGAAACCAACAAATCAAGTAAAAAATCAACAAGCAATTTAATACTAGATAATTAAAATGAAAAATCAAAAAGTCACGTACAGTAATGTGTTTTGAAATCCTAATAATCCAGTAAGAATGATTGTTCTAATCACAAGTCCTAAATATAGAATGTTCCGAATTCACGGCTGTGTCCTTGAATGTTATGATGTGCTAATGGTCTCCAAAGTACTGATGTACTAGAAATCTTGATGTGCTGATGTCAAAATGAAGTATTCCAAAATATCTGAATAAGTTCACTTAAATTCCAAAATCATCGATTAAAAATCCAAAATCCAAAAGTTTATGAGCACTGTTATAATCCAATGAATATTTAAAATAATTCCTCTCTTAGAATTTGGAATGAATTTTCACAACTGTAATAGCTCTTTACAAGACTGATGGTAATGTCAAAACTGAAAAAATGTCCACCAAACATGGTATATATAAAGATTGGTCACATGACAGAATGTTCTAGAATGTGTGTCATCCTAATGGAATTTTACTTGTAAACAAAATTTAACCTTGACCTTCAAATTGAGAAAACATATTGATCAAAACAACCTAATTCAAGGACACTAGTTAAACATGTTTTTCCTGATAACATTAAGATTTAAGCAAATATAAAAGTGAAGAAACATTTATAATTTCCTAAAATATTTATAATATTATATTAACATCATACATAACAACATAATATTATAATCTGTTACTTTCTAGTAATTACATTTATTATTGATATTTAACCTTTTCAGTTGTTTGTATGGACTATTAATATAATATAGCAATTTCATCATATCAGACGAAATCGCATCTTAATGGACAGAGACTCTAATAGAGTAGCGTAGGAGGCGTTACAATAATTCTTCGCATTATTTCGTTTATTAAGAAGAATATATAAGTTTAGAGGCTTTACAAATACACAAATGGATTCGGTAGGTGTATTAATAGATGACAATCTATAAACATCCTAGTAACTTAGAGTTATAGTTTGTTATATACACTGTGTAATTATTGCTAAGAGTTATTTAAAGTTCTTTTTCTGGCATTCAGTATTTATGCTTTCTTCATTTCTTCGTTTGCATTAGCTATCATTTCATCTTTGACTTTTTCATGCACATTTGAAGATTATGTATGTTTATGTGTGTGAATTTGTTTTGTGTTTTTCGATCATTTTAATTATGTATTTTCTATAATTTACCGTCTCTGTTTTCAATTGGATTTGAAAAACTGTATTTCTTTCTCCGACTGTCCTTCCACAGTAATATAACTATGCTTTTTCTGTAGGACCTTACGTGTAACAGGACTCACTGTATGATTAATAGGCTACGGAGTTAAGAAGTGACAGGTTTCAATTTAAATAACTGGAAAAGGACTATGATTCAACCTGACGTCCCTTTCTTGTTAGACGTTCTTGCCTCTACAGACTAGCGAATCATTCCTGACATCCCAACTATTTGTAATATTCGTTATCAAATTAAATTCATCGAGACTTATTCCATTCTCGATTAATGCTTTGCTCAACATCTCATCAATGTAATCAACATACGTATAGAAGTGGTTACAGTCTCATCGTGTTTTAAAACTGTATCGTATACAAGTTTGTAGTTTACAGCTTTTGCAACAAAACCTATTCAAGTTACACCAAACCCTGTAATAGGCATAGAAATAATACGTCCAAGGCTACGGACCGCCACAACACCTAAACTAGCAGTTACTACACCCATTCCACAGGAAACACTTGCTATACTAACCTTTACAAAGGTGAAACTCGTAATTGCTGTACTATACTTTTTCCGTAGTGTTCTATCTTTTTAACTAAATGATTCTTCATCAGCCAGAAGTTAATCCCATGATCGTTAGGTAACCTACATGCATACAGTTACCGAATTACTTAGCTGGCAGAATCCCTTATGTTATGAGATAGTTAATATATACACTGACTCAAATATATTGGAATTACCAATTTTAGTACCTCTTCTACATCTATGTTAGTTGGGGAATCTATTTTAAAATTAAAAAATCGTCCTCAAAAGCATACGGTAACTTACTATAAATGTTGCATTTAATACAGCATGTTAACTATTGTTAATTTTGCTCTTCGTTTCACTTGCCACGTATTAGTATAAATTATATTATATTTACCCATGAGTCCACTATTAACTGTGTATTTCATTTTCCAGCATTCTTGGAAATAGACTTACTTTATGTGATTCTTTGGACGATATGTTAGTAGTCTGAAAAATCACTTATTAATATATAACACATACTCATGTAGTAAAAATTACGCAAGCTATCAAGTAATAATGCTTTGGTTTTTTAATTCTTGTGAACGTTTTCTAAGTTGTTTTTCAAGTTCAACATTTATCTTTTGTGAAGTGACCTTCTCTGGTGATTAAGGAACTTTTACATATTCGCAAAGTGTTCTTAAATTATTATTATAGTAACCATCTCGTTATTTTCAAGTTATCTTACAGTTACGTTCAAGATATTTTCAAGTTACTTTGAAACCATTGTTAACTTACAAAATATCTTAAATAGTATTTATAGTTATTAACTTTCTAAACTAATTACTTTTTCTAGAACTTCTTCACTTTGCTTATTTTCCCCCTTAAAATTAATACACTTAAAAGTTATCAAGCTAGCACTTAATGCTGAAATTGGTAATCCAAACATAAAATATAAAAAAACAGTAAAGTATATATTTCTCTGTTGTTAAGTAGACTTCAATAAATTCTTTCAGAAATTCATTCGAGTTAACAATTTAAAGAAATGTATTCATCATAGATCTTATACATACAAACATATATATATATATATATATATATATATATATATATATATATATATATATATATATTGTTATGTATGATGTTTATATAATATTATAAATATTTTGGGAAATTATAAATGTTTCTTCGCTTTAATATTTGCTTGAATCTTAATGTTATCAGGAAAAACATGTTTAACTAGTGTCCTTGAATTAGGTTGTTTTGATCAATATGTTTTCTCAATTTGAAGGTCAAGGTTGAATTTTGTTTACAAGTAAAATTCCATTAAGATGACTCATATTCTAGAACATTCTGTCATGTGACCAATCTTTATATATACCATGTTTGGTGGACATTTTTTCAGTTTTGACATTACCGTCAGTCTTGTAAAGAGCTATTACAGTTGTGAAAATTCATTCCAAATTCTAAGAGAGGAATTATTTTAAATATTCATTGGATTATAACAGTGCTCATAAACTTTTGGATTTTGGATTTTTAATTGATGATTTTGGAATTTAAGTGAACTTATTCAGATATTTTGGAATACTTCATTTTGACATCAGCACATCAAGATTTCTAGTACATCAGTACTTTGGAGACCATTAGAACATCATAACATTCAAGGACACAGCCGTGAATTCGGAACATTCTATATTTAGGACTTGTGATTATAACAATCATTCTTATTGGATTATTAGGATTTCAAAACACATTACTGTAAGTGACTTTTTGATTTTTCATTTTAATTATCTAGTAATAAATTGGTTGTTGATTTTTACTTGATTTGTTGGTTTCACTTTATTTCTGTTACATTTTTCTTAGACCATAGAGTCGTAACAGAAATTGGGGGCTCGTCCGGGATCTGAATTTCTTTAAAGCATATTAGAGATATTAAATTTATCTTTGAAATTCATATTGATTTTGTCTCGGAGAATTTTTTTGGTCTTTGGCAAAGATTTTTAAATAGAGAAATTTTTTTGTGTGAAACCAACAAGCATTTACAATGGCATCTAATGTTCAGAATTTCATTTCAAAACCTACCCAGGAGGGGTTAAAGTGCATGAGAAAGGATGAGTTGCTCGAGCTTGCCAGAAAATACAGTCTATCTGAGGCAAAAGTATCATTGACAAAACAGGAGATAAAGATTATTTTGATTCAGTATTTAGTAGGAAAGGGAATTTTTGAAAATAGTGCTTTAAGTTTGAAGAGAAAGCCTGTATCTGGTTCTGACAGGAAATTAAGGGAATTAGAGTTAAAGAACCAGATTGATTTAGAATTGGCAAAGCTTCAGATTCAGAGAGAGAGAGAAGGAAGAGAGGCAGATACAAATGCAGAAAGAAGAGAGGCAGATACAAATGCAGAAGGAAGAGAGGCAGATACAAATGCAGAAAGAAGAGAGGCAGATACAGATGGAGAGAGAGAAAGAAGAGAGGCAAATGCAGATGGAGAGAGAGAAAGAAGAGAGGCAAATGCAGATGGAGAGAGAGAAAGAAGATAGACAGATACAAATGCAGAAAGAAGAGAGACAAATACAAATGCAGATGCAAAGAGAAGAAAGGGAAATGCAATTTAAATTAAGAGAATTAGAACTGGCAAACAGAGCACACTCCACTCCTTTAAACACAAGTTCAGGTTTTGATGTTACTAGATATATTAGGTTAGTACCCCCTTTTCAGGAAAAAGAAGTAGATAAATACTTTCTTCATTTCGAGAAAATAGCTGAAAACTTGAAATGGCCCAGAGAGCATTGGACTTTGTTATTACAAAATGTACTTATTGGCAAAGCTCGTGAAGTCTACACTTCACTGTCAGTACAACAAAGCACTGATTATGATGTGGTTAAGGAGTACATCTTGAAAGCTTATGAGTTGGTACCAGAGGCATATCGACAAAGGTTTAGGAATTGTAGAAAAGAAACTGGACAAATTCATGTCGAATTTGCAAGGGATAAAGAACAACTATTTGATAGGTGGTGCTCAGCCAAGAAAGTTGAACAAGCTTATGATAACCTCCGACAGCTCGTATTAATTGAAGAGTTCAAGAGGTGTATCCATAGTGATGTTAAAACCTATCTTGACGAGCAGAATGTGGAAACTTTGGAAAATGCTGCTCGTATGGCTGATGATTATTCCTTGACTCACAAAATTTCATTTGGTAATAAATCGTCCTCTCAGCAGTTTTCTGGTAAAAAAACCATTTCAATCTCATTCGAGTACTTCCAAATTTCACAACAGCACAACTGTTAGGAATCAAACATCTGATAAGACTGATCAGAAATCCTTATCTCTTCCTACGTGCACTTATTGTAAAACGAAAGGGCACTTTATTTCTGATTGCTTCAAGTTGAAAAATAAGCAACAGAGAAAAGACAGAGCTTTTCCAAATGCTCTTATTTCTACGAGGTCAAGGTCACGGTCTTGTATTGAAAGCAATACATTTGTTGGGTCAAACAAACCCCAGTCTGATTCTATTTTGGAGGCTTATGAACCATTCATGTCAGAAGGTTCTATATCACTTATTGGTGATTCTGCCAAGCCTATCCCAATTAAAATATTAAGGGACACTGGAGCTTCTCAGAGTCTTTTATTATCAGGTACTTTGCCTTTGTCTGAGTAGTCTTCTTCAAGTGAAAGTGTTCTTGTTCAGGGAGTAGAGTGCGGCTTTGCAAATGTTCCTCTCCATTGTGTAAATTTGGCATCAGACTTAGTTTCTGGACCTGTGACTGTTGGGGCAGTGACTTCTTTACCCATAGAGGGTGTTCATTTATTACTAGGCAATGACCTAGCTGGAGATAAGGTTGTGGTTAATCCACTTGTAACTGACAAGCCTTGTTTGGATCAGAAAGTTGATCCTGTCGAAACTGAAATCCCTGATTTGTACCCTGCTTGTGCAGTTACTAGAGCTATGGCAAAAAGAGCTCTTGAGAGTGATGTTGATCAGGATATTATTCCTTTAGCTGACACATGTATTGGTCAGTTTTTTGATGAGGTCACTTTTTCCTCAGGTATTGATCAATCAAATGGTATTGATCACAGTGATCCTCTTTTGGCAACTCATTCTCTTTGTTCTAATCAGGATGACAAACGACAATCCCTTGTTGTTGAACAGGAGCAAGATCCCGAGATCTCTTCTTTGTTTCAGAGGGTTATTAGTGAAACTGAAGCCACACAAGTTCCAGTGTGTTACTTTGTGAAAAATGGGGTCCTTATGAGGAAATGGAGACCACCTGATGTACCCGCTGGTGACGAGTGGTCAGTGAGCTATCAAATTGTTGTTCCTAAGTCATATAGACAGGAAATTCTTAATTTAGCCCATGAAACTCCTTTGGCTGGTCATTTAGGAGTCCGTAAGACTTATCACAAGATCTTGAATCATTTGTATTGGCCGAAATTCAAAACTGATGCTTCTAAATACTGCAGATCTTGTCACACTTGTCAAATGGTAGGAAAACCCAATCAGAAGATACCTAAGGCTCATCTGCAACCTATTCCTGCATTTGATGAACCATTTAGTAGAATAATAGTAGACTGTGTTGGTCCTTTACCTAAAACCAAGTTAGGCAACCAATACTTGTTGACCATCATGTGTGCATCTACAACATTTCCAGAGGCAATTCCTCTGAGAAATATAAAAACTAAAACTATTGTGAAAGCTTTGGTGAAGTTTTTTACACTTGTTGGCCTTCCCAAATCTGTCCAGTCGGATCAAGGGTCAAATTTTATGTCTGGAATTTTCCAACAAGTTATGCATGAATTAGGCATCCAACAGTTTAAATCTTCTGCCTATCACCCTGAAAGTCAAGGTGCTTTGGAAAGATTTCATCAAGCTTTGAAGAATATGATTCGATCATATTGCTTTGATACAGAAAAGGATTGGGATGAGGGTGTTCATTTGTTGTTGTTTGCTGTTAGGGAATCAGTTCAAGAGTCGTTGGGTTTTAGTCCCTTTGAACTAGTTTTTGGTCATACTGTCCGTGGACCAAGAAAATATCGAGTCGTGTCATGCACCTGTAATTCTATTCGGTCTTTTTGATTATAGACCCTAGTCGGGCAGAATAATACTGAAAATCTGTTTTACTTCGATCTACCGTCAAAGGCACTTCCGTGTCAAACACGGGATCGGAAACCTCTTTAAATGTTTCCATTGTTTACACTTATACATTAATTGGTTCATCTAATACCTTTTGCGACGGCGTTGATGGCTTTGACACTCATGTCCGCGCGCAGGTCCATCCACAATTGTAATCCGCTTCCCATTACTGCATTTGCAAGCATTGAATCAGCTAGACGTTGTTGGGCATCTTCATTGATGATTTTACTAATCGCGGCTGGCATTGTTTCTCTGGATGGAAGTGTAACTATTTTGGGTTCGAGCCTATGGGTTGCTCGAGTAAATAATCGTTGTCGTCGATCTCGAATAGATTGAACTGCTCTCAATCCCAGATTTTTCAACCGATCCAAGCAACGCTTTTGATGCTATCAACAACTCGCAATGCATCGTGAAGACAACGTCGATAGCACTTTGGGTGCGCCTGTGAACAATCCCCGGACAACATCACCAAGTCCATTTCCAGAATAAGCCATATAAACGGGTTTTCTAGCATTAACAGTACGCACTGATATTACACGTCCACGTACGATTGTCTTTATATTTAAATGTCAGGTCGATCTCTAAGTCAAGATCTCACACCGCACGTCCAACATTTGCCCATCCTGATCCGCTAGGGTGAAATAGATATGTGTCAACCGAGGATTGTGACATGGACGATACACAGGTGACACGTTAATAATTGATATCAAATCACCCGGTTCGACAGTTGGGGAAAAACCAAACAGTATATAACCTTGAGAAGCCACGTCTGAGCGAGCTGCACTTTCATAACTGCGACTGATGGCGTTACAGGTTAAATTAATTTGAATCGTTGAGATAATATTGACAATGTCAGGCGCGATATGGTATCTCTCGCGAAAGATTCGTTTGCTGCTGGGAATGTGTTCAGGCCAACATAAAATTGATCATGTTGACGACCTTGCGATATCAACCGCGTACGGTGCATATCTAATTGTGATGACAGAGCTGAGTGTGGGCTCTTGTTAACGTATGAAAATTATAGAGTATTTGCCGGTCACTAATAAAATCCTACGTCGAATCTATTTATTAATCGACTAAGTGTCGTATGCGACCACGGAGTGTTCAACTTGTTGTCAGTTTGCGCCATCATCCATCGAAATAGAAACGAGTTATTCGTGGGAAGACCCCCAAACGAACGTGATCGGATTTTGGGCCAACGGTAATAAACTCGCAATGATGCAAGTGCGATCTCGAATATGCGGGATTCCCCTGCGGTAATTGGTGTAGAAAAAGTCACATCGAATTCCGGTTTTGTTGGCGAGATCGTGATTATCGAGGTAACGCTCGTGGTTGTATTTACAACAACATGCTGCATGTAAAAGACAAAGTGTTTCAACTGAACGAGCTTTAGAATTCATCATCGGTGTGTTCGTCGCATAAATCATCGATGTCTTCAACAAGTTTATGCATTAACGCGCGAAACGTCCCCGGGTTAATGATGTCATTCGTGAGCAACCTCTGACAAATCGATGCGGCCTAATTAACGACTTCGGGTGCGTTGTTGCTTGCGCGAACCGACCCCTCTAATGTTTGCAACCGATTCATGACTTCATTTACCCATTGGTCCACAGACACGCATTCGCCTGCGGGTTTTAATCCTTTAGTTGTAATGGAACCTTTAGTTGTTTCACGTTTACGTCCACCTTTGCGTGCATGACCACCGAGATCTTTACCATGTTTGTGTAGTTCCGGGAGATACTCCGATGGGGAGAGATATTCTTCTTCCTCGGCAGGCACATCCTTCATTTAAAGGCTCGACATTATAGATTTTTTCCCCAGATTTTTTTTTTTTTGTGTAGCGAAAATTATCCCAGTGCGGTTTGGCCATTTCTGGACCGATGTTTTTATAAAGTTCAATAAACTTATGAAAATAGTTCCACATATGATTATAACCGAATAGTCTTTTAGATCCAGTCCACTCCTTGAATACCCATCCATCCCATTCTCTGCTGATGTAACTCGGGTGCATATTCGGGGGTAGATCAGACTCCAACATATAATATTTTAATTGTTTTTTCGATTTGGTACCGTAGCGGCAAAATCTTGGGCATGCTAAAAAAATCTGCTTCATTAAATCTTTGAACTGGTGTTTCCAACTTTGACCTTTACCCAGGTGGTTGTTGTTGTGGAATATTCACAGGTGATTCCCCGATATCCTCTTGCATGGCATGTCCTCTAACCTTTGTTGAATATGTACTAATTGTGCTGGCGCACACCTGATTGGACCAGGTCCTTTTTGTGTTCCCATCATCGTGGCAGTAATGCTCGCGGTTTCCTCAGTCCTGGCTGCAATCGCTTTTGTTGATTTAATCAGTGGTGCAAATGTTTGTTCAAAGCCCACTGTGAGATCTCCCGTGTAGTTTGTCGCGACTGTAACACATCTTTGACAAGTTTGCGACGTCGGTCAGCAGTTTCCGCTATGGCATCGCTGGCGGATTTTGTCATTTTATATATTCGGTATAGCTGTTACATTAGTTTATCCAAACCCACAAGATATTTTCCACCGGTCATGTCATAAGTGAGGAAACTATACTGGTCCTATGTGGCCTCCGCAAACATATTTCGAAACTCACCCCAAGAGTGGTCGGCGGCACACCAAGGCCAATTAATGTTTGCGAGACCATGCTCGTCAATGACATGAAATATCATCAACTTGTTATAGTTGTTTCGGATTACTTTAGGTACGTGTGTGTATCATTGTATTAAATAGATCACGAATGTGTTTTTGTTGTCGGCCTCGGGAAAATATTTGCGCGGGATTGATATTGATGTTGAAGCATCACATCATCGTACACGCATGACTATTTGTGCTAGAATTAAGACCATCAATCGTAGGAGCTTCATCAATTGTGGAAAAAAAAATCAATGGTGGACGATTTACTTCTCAATGACGACTGAAGCGCTACTGTAAAATCTTAGAGTACACCATAACCCGGTTGATCATCAGCCGACGGCTCAATTGGGTACAGGTCGTCATACGTCAACCATCGTAAAATCATATTCAACAACAGTTGATTTTCTTTTTCCAGATAGAGCTGGACAATTGAATAATGTGCAAACCGAGGTTGGAAACATATCGCCTTGCTTGAGTGGTTTGGGTGCTGATTGCGAGGAAAAGTCAATGACGGTAAAGTCTTTGGAGTTTCTCAAAGCATCTTCGGTGTTTTTCCTTTTTCGTTTCGCAATGTTAAATTTCAGCAAAAATGTTGTATAATACAATCATGTCTTCATATTATGTGCGATGCCGCACAAAACCACGTACTGTGAATCCAACTCGAGTACAAACACGTAATGGTCTATCGGTGAACAGTAAAGACGTCTCGCTGAAAGCTCTAGGTCTAAAGAAAATGTTGACAGTGATGTCGCTGCCGCGTTAGCGAAACAACCCGGGTCACCATGGAGTAAGTACCCTGGTGAAAAGCATATTTCAGGATACAATTACTATGGACCTGGAACACGGCTGTATATACGACTTGATTCTAACAATCGACCTAAAACCGAGGAAGCACCTGTAAACCGCGTCGATGCTGCATGTTACCGACATGATCTTGCTTACAAAGCATCAAATTATATCCGTGCGCGTCAACGTGCCGATGTAGATCTTATCCATGATTTGAACGCGCCCAACCCTACACTCAGAGAAAGAATATTTAGATGGATCATCAAAGGGGATATGAAGGCTAAGATTGTTTTGGGTGGTGGACAAAGTCCACGCTTTGGAGGTAAAATATATTGATATAAAAAACAACCATAGTTTCCGAGCGGACTTTAACTAAAATATATTGCAGTTCGCGCAGTTATTGGAAAGATGAAGCTTCTGTTCAAAAGTTAGCAAGCGCGGCAGCTGTCACTGATGGGGTTGCTTGAGAATGGTTAGCCATGCAAGCGCTGCCGCAAATTTACCTACCTGCGCCAAGAAAGATTTCCCGTGAATGGTTCGATGTCCAAACACCTAACGAAATTCACCAAGCTGATCTTTTATTTCTTCCACATGATCGGGTAAACGGGCGCACACACAAATACGCGTTAACCGTCGTAGACATCGCTAGGAGATAAAAGGAAGCGGAGCCGTTGAATTCTAAAGATTCAGCTGGTGTCGCAGATGCGCTTAAACGTATTTACGTACTTGGATCGTTAACATTGCCACGGTTGTTACAAATGGATCCAGGTAAACAATTTGTCGGATTCGTTGCTGCGTTGTTGGCAAAACAACGTGTGCGAGTTCCTGTTGAACATGTTATTATACATCGTGACCAAGCTATTGTGGAACAATTTAACCGCACACTTGCGGAACGATGCTTTGAACATCGGTACGCGCAAGAATTGCTAATGAGGTCTCGGTCGCAGGGGGCTAGCCCACCGAGTGCTCGATCTCAGATCGTAAAACGATCTCACGAGTGTGTAGCATGACTACCATTAGTCATAAAATCGTAAACTAATGAAAGCACACTAGCAATTGCAATTCGAAGTAAAACTGTAACCGTTGTAAAATCAGTTTCACATCCACCACCGTTAGAATCACTCGGAAACAATTGTGTTAGGTATATGTATGCACCTGGCGAGTTAGCAGGTGGACAAGTTCGTGCCACTGATCCGGTATGCTCCGTCGATGCATTTACTATCCCTGCCCAGATTGGCTTTCAAAGGCAACTAACACGTTATTATTTGGCCCCTGTGGATGAGCAATCGGCAAAGCGTCCCGGTAGAGCATTTGTGCGAGAGGAGTTGAAAGCCGTTCCCGCGAATATGGGACTGCCACCAACATATTTTTTACTCTAGTGTATCAATCGCAAGCGTATTTGCAATCGCATGATGTCCAAACGCGTAAGGGGTAATTCCATAGGGGAATATCCATCGCTTTGTGTCCAGCGGTGACAAACTCACCTTGGTACATTGATATACACACATGTGATGTTCTTTGCTCCTAATCGTGTTGGCCGTATGTGTGAATTCGCGTCGCTTGCGAAGACATTCAACATACATTCATGTGTGAAATCTTTTTCCACAACAACCTGGGCAACTTCTTTCGCCCTCTTTTTGTTTTCGGTCCCGACCACAATCGAGTCCATTTTGGGGCGCAGTCCCACGTATTCTTCGATAGGTTCACCCGCGTTCTCATCTTAGAATTTTCCAACATCATTTTTGTTGGTGTTGTTCAACAGCGCGTGCGCATTCGGATAATCATTGTTGTCAAATTCGTTTACAAGCATGCCCGATGCGATATCCGCGTAAACATCGTCGGTGGTTATATTCACCAGCAGCGAGCCTGCGTCGGCGTAAAGAATCTTGACACTATGACACTATCGTGGACAAATGGTTTTATTTTATCATAGTAAAACTCATACATGAGCAGTTTCGACAAGACCAACACAGACGCGACGAAATAGACAGGCTTTGTCAGGTTCAGTTTCTATTTTTTACTATATAGGTCAACAAGCCCACCATCGAATATCTTTCGGGATTCGAATGCCGGATCCGCGATGAGCCTTCGAAGCTTGTCCCGTTCTGTATCGCGGACAAAGTCGACGCTGATTCGTTTTCGAAGATTTTCCATTATCATGCTGTCATGATCGTGTACATGTGTTTGGATGTCCACATCCGAGGGATCTATCCACGAAAAGCCACCAACGGGCAACGGCTGCATCATCGCCCAATCGTAAAAATTAAAGGTATCAAGATACATGATGTAACTGTTGGGACAGTGGTAATATCCGTCGCCGTATGGGTTATTCCATCGAGCGCGACGATGACTAACCATTGAAATCATGCCGTTTGATAAACAGATGCATATCAATATCGGTGAGCAGTTCCAACTCTACTTTTTGTCAATAACAACAACGCATCCCAGGACATTCCCGGTGACGTAAAATAGTGCGCGCGGTCGAGATTGTTTATTCTCTTGGCGGTATCGCGAAACACTTCAAAGACAACCTCGAGCAGATACGCATCTGTTTGGCAGATACAAATCGTGATAGTCATTGAGGTTTTTACATTCGAATGCAGACCAAACCGCGTTTGCGTGTGCGTAGTCGTCGGTGTCGAAATACCGTCGCGAGACAAGGACAAATGAAATGCCTCAATTGGTGGCAACTGAGTTTCATCAAACTTTTCCCATCCACTCATGCAGTGGCATGGGTACACTCCTTTTCGCCTTATCAACTTTAACTTATCAACTGTGAGTTGACTTTGTCCACCAATGACACCATACCGTCTGGTGATTTTGAAGTTTTCCACAGCAAGGATGCTTGCTAGTTTATCCAATGATGAATGCAAAAACTGCATGGAGTCGATAAACTGTAATTGTCCGACTCCAAACATCATGTATTTTTCCATGTTGTTGGGGATGACGCTTATTGGCGCCATTGCCTGCATAATCAAGTGGCTATCATACCAGCGCAGGTTATGAAACTCCACAGGATTTTTTATTTCATTGGGGCAAATCTGCAACTGTAGATTGTATACGTTGAGTGCGGTACTCTGTACGCGCCAGTGATATGACAGTGAGCCCGTACTTTAGCATCAGTGAAACCAAAAGCAACCGTTGGCAGCGATAAACTTATCAATATCATCACCGGTCATGGCGCTGTCTTTTGGCGGATAGAGCTGTTTGCGGATCCATCTTCTGGTAACCAAGAGCGATTTAAGAAACACCTCAACAGCGTTCTCGCCACGATACAATATTGGTGGATAACGTGCTCCATCACATCTCACGACGGTTGGGGACGCAGAGCTGGAATCTTTGGTTCTACTCACGGGAACATTCAAAGATTCAAAGTCCGCATAAATGATATACGGACTTTTCATCTTTCGTTGCACCGCGGTGAATTTCAGAATGTTTTTTTTTCCGATTTATGGCATAATTATCGCCAAATTTCCATTGTAAAGTTGTACACCAGCTTGTAAATTAAAATTTACTTATTTGTATCCAATAATATGAAACCTTTTGTGCCACTTATGCATATAATCCATGGATTCCATTATTTGATAAAAGTTTGCTTCTAGCTCGTTGAATAAATCTTCGTAATACTTCATATCACGGTCGGTGAGTGTGTATGCGATTGTTATATTAATGCTAAAAACATTTCTCTAATTAATTTATTCTTGGTGATCATCGCAATTGCTAGAAAATTAGCTCGATGTTTCAGAGTCATCGTCATCGTTATTGTCATAATCATTATAGTATGCATTCGTCTTGCTATCTGTATCTGCGGCTAACGTTAGCAACTTAATTTTTTTGCACAATATCAAATAACGTTTAAGCATGTTGCTTGATATATTTTTCTCCAAGTAGGCATCACTGTTTATTGAGGATAATTACTAAGATGATTAAGTTATCAATATGCTCCTGATACGTGTTTGAAAAATCATACATCTTTTGATCCTCTTTGATAAATCTGTAAGATGCGTTTAAGCAAAATAACTACTTAACCTTTTATGTGACCTTTTCTGTGACGTTTATCACACTCCACTGGTTTGGTAGATTAATTCCAGACTCGGATATTTCCATAAATTCGTTTAGAATACTATATGCATCAATCTGTTGATTTTTCGCGATTGTTATATACCATGGTAAATGTTTAATATAAAACTATTCTCTGCGATAGTTGGTATAATATATTTTTTGTCAGCGAAACTTTATTCGACAACGCCGGTGTAAAATACATAGCTGTGAATAATATCAGACTAACTCAGCTGCGGAAAAAATATTTTATGCTGTGGAGAAAATAATATCAGCGTTATCGCTTACACATCCGTAGGCGATTAATAAATGTGTTTTTACAGTAGTATGTTCTAAACAATAATTGATGCCTGACTGCAGCACTGAAATCGGCGCAGCTGTGTTAGTATAGTAACTATCAATACACATCGCTGTGTTAGTTGGAAAAATTCCCGTAGCCACCTTGATAGTATAAATTGTGGTGATTGCCATGGGGTATAGAAGGGCTGACTTATCCCTAGCTATCCGGTGTAAAACATACAAGGTACCACTACTACGTTAGATGTTTTAAGTTTTCCAGTTTGATTTTGGAAAATCACAAGCTCGCCCGGGTCAACATCAGCAACAACCCGGCTGGTGAACTCAGTCAAATCCGCTTTGATGGCAAACATGCTCAAATCCGCATCAGCACCGCGTCGTCTGGCAGTTGATCTTCTATAAATGTATATAGGAATTGTGTATACTATCAAGTGTAGTTTAATGTAACATCAATACGCTCGAGTGGTCGCAAAACTTCGACAATAGTGGCCCGTCGAACCGAGTTTGCAACGGCATAGTTGAATATAACAGTGGTTGTCATCCAGCGCCACCGCCTCGGGTTAAATAATCCTCACCTTCAAGTGACAGCGCAAGCTCATACGAGTCAAAATACAAAAGATGTTGAGGCGTTATCACATATGCAACCCAATGAGTGTCAGGTCCTGTTGATGAATCCAGGTTAACAATACCGGTTTTCCTCGTGCGGGAAATCATCGATGGAAGTTGATCCCGTATAAAGACACCGCGGAAATGCTTGACTGACTTTGTCATCGTGAGTAAATCAAAAGTGGTAAATGGACGCGTCAACAGTGAGGCCACTACCGAAGCCCACTTCCACTCGGAAACATTTGGTTTCCACGCCTGGATAATCGAAGACCTTGTCCTTTCTTACATAGATTTTTCCGCCAACAGCCTTTTTCAAAGCCATTCCGGATGCAGTTCAAACAGCCCCTAACGCAGCTGCTTTTGCAACCGCAGGAGCCGTAGCCGCTAACAGCGCTGGAATGGCTGCGAGGAATGTAAATATTCCACCGGTCTTGAATAATTTTAATGTTACCGAGGTTTATTTTCGTTTGGCAGTAATAAGCTGATTAAGTTTTTTTTGAGATAACCACACGACTTTCCGACTTTTCCGATGTCTTCTTTGATTCCCGCAATCGCCGCTGGCATCTGTTTAATAGTCTCTGCGGTTGCCTTCGTAGCTTTCTTGATATCCCTAGTGCGTTTAGCTATCTTAACAACAGGAGCAGGTTCTTCTTTTGTTCCTATCATCTCTTTTACTTGTTTAATCAGCGGTGCAAATGTTTGTTCGAAGCCCTCTGTGAGATCTTCCCGTGCAGTTTGTCTCAACTGTAACATATCTTTGACACGCTCGCAATCGGCTATAACATCGCGGATCCTGGTGTTCGCAGGAAGCTTGACTGCATCGCTCCTCATACTCTGTTATGGTATCACTGTCGGAAACCGGGGTTTTTGACATTTTATATGTTAAATTGTTTTATCAAACCCAACTCGATATTTTTCTCCGGTAAAGCCGGCGGCTCTAGTCAAGTCAATAGTGAGAAACTATACGGATTCGAGGTGGCTTCCGCAAACATATGCCGAAACTCAATGGTTGCCGGCGCACTAGGTCTAATGACTGTTGCGAGATCATGCGCGTCAATTCCATGAAGTATCATTAATATGTTACAGTTGTCCCGAATCACTTTAGGCACGTATGCGTATCGTTGTGTTAAATAGATCACATCTGTGTTTTTACGCCGACCTCGGGAAAATATTCGCGCGGTATTTGTTTGGTGTTCGATGATTACATCATCGTACAATGCAAGAGTATATGAGCTCGGATCAAGGTCATCAGTGTAGGTGCTTTATCGATTGTAGAAAAGAAATCAATGCTGGATGAATTACTTCGTGGTGATGGCTGAAGCGCTTCCTTAAAATCGTTAAGTACATCATGACACGGTTGATCGTCAGCCGACGTTACATCATGTACAGGTGATCCCACGTCAACCATCGTAAAATCATATTCAACAATAGTTGTGATTTTTCCTGAACTGGTTGGACCAATAAACAACGCACGAATCGAGTTTCGAAACATGTCGCTGTGAGTAGTATAGTGGGGGTATCGAGGGACAAGGTGGGGTGATCTGTGGACAATGGGAAATTAACATGCGTGGGGCACTTGGGGGACAAACGGGAAGGGAACATAGGGACAAGGTGGGGCACTTGGGGGACAATGGGAAATGAACATGGAGTGGGCACTTGGGGGACAAACGGAAAAGGAACATATGGACAAGGTGGGGCACTTGGGGAACAATGAACATGGGGAGGGCACTTGGTCAAAAACGGTGGATAGAGTCAAAAAGGGTGAATTGGGACAGAAGTATTTTAGAGGGACAGAATATACACATAAACCTAACAGACAAACAAACACAAACACAAAACATTGAAACAGTATTGGCAATGTGGAATTAGTTCTATTCTAAGAAAGGAGGGTTGCCCTGAAAAGGGCCGTTGGAATGGTGTGAACCAAGTTAACAGATATCATACCTCGTGGAGGGTCTTCTCCTTAAGCTTCGACGTACTTCAGGTCCGTAAATCAATACTCGCTTCAGGCAGTCTTGTCTCTCTATATAGATCCTTCTCTTCCAAACAGCTGTATCTGTCATCTTGGTAATTGCCCATGAAGCTTTCACATACATGGGGTAGTCAGAGTTGAACAGCATCCCCGGTACGATGTTGGAAGATTCAACAGAGGTATACATCTTCTGGTCTTCAGAACAGGTGAAGCTATGTGACAAAAGTGCTGGTATATATAGCCTAAGAGCGGATCGAAACGGATCGAAATGAACCACCAATCCGATCGCGCGTTACAACAGGGTGGGCCTCTTTTCCAATCAGAAGAGAGCGGGGATGTGACGTCACCTTCAGTATATAGGCGTCACAGCGTTCGTATGGTTTTACCTTTTGCGGCATTTTGAGTATGGCTGATACAACGAAGTCAGTCTATTGAGGTGAGCCTGCGACGGAAACCTCGTATGTTCGGAGTGAGAGTACGACGGCTAATGCAGTGGTTTACTTTCAACCAGAAGATTTTAATTTAGATTTTGTGGATTTTCTGTCGTTGCAAGAATTTTTGACTGAAACAAAAGCTGTTGTACCACCACCATCTTTACCCGTGATCGATGATTTTCAAAAGAGACAAAAAGAAGAATTGGAAAAATGTTTGCAGCGTCAGAGAGAAGCAGAAGAAGCATTTCTTCAGCAAGAAGAGGAAAAAAGAAAGCAAGAAGAAGAAATAAGAAAACTAGAAGAGGAGAAGTGTGAAGGACAGAAGGAAGGGAGTGATGACAATCTCAGGGTGAGTTTACTACAAGACATTTTAGCCGAGTTAAAGAATCTCAGAAATATGTATCAGATTTCTTTAACACAACCCAAGAGAAAGAGAACCTCACGGGCGAAACATTGTAATCCCATCACTACTACTACTGAGATGCTACCACCACCACCATTGACTACTACTACTACTGCCACCTCTACCAAAGCAGCAGCAGCAGGAGGAGGAGTAGTAGGACTGGCTGGTGGAAAGGGATTGAGACAGTTAAAACTCATCATGTCCAGTCCATAAGTTTGTTTTAAAAAACAAACACCCGAACGGTCCTTTTCAGGGCCACCCAATTGCCAAGAAAAGAAATAATCTCATTGTCAAATCAAGTAAAACTTTAAACCCCATCATTGGATTGTGTATGAGTGTGTGCGTGCGTGCGTCCATACTCTAAAATCAAAACCAAAAGACACTTACTTTTTTTCCATTTTGGTATATTCTCTTTTTACAAAATCACAATGAACATATCATAACACATCACTCAAGTTCATAGTTCACTGCCTGTCTCTCTTTTTCTTGAATTGTTGCACATGCATCAAGGGTTCGTCTTCTTTTTCTTCTATGTCTTCCAGTCGTCTTGCCTTCTTGCCTTTCTTGACGACAGGGATGAGTCCTTCTTCTTCTGGTGTTGAACATACCTCTGCTTCCTCCCTCTCTTGTTTGTTCTCTTGTTTCTTAGGACAATCTGAAGACCAATGTCCTTTTTCTTGACAATGATGAAAGGTATCTTTCCCTTTCTCTCTCTTTTCTTTTCCTTGGTTTTGACGTTGTGGACATTCTGGAGCCCAATGTCCTTTCTCTTGGCAGAGATAGCAAGTATCTTGACTTTTATCTCGAGAGGATGAGGATGAGGAGTAGTCGTTAGTCTTACTGGTATACTTTTCAAGGACTCTCTGTAAAATTCTGATAGCAACAGACGTCTGTTGTGCTAAATCTCTGACCAGAAGGGTAAGCTTTTCTGACTTCTCTTCCATCTTCACTGTTTGAAAGTTGAATAACGAATAGTGACTCTGAGGGTAGGAAGGTTTCTCTCTCTCTCTCTCTCTCTCTCTCTCTCTCTCTCTCTCTCTCTCTGTATATATGTATATATATATATATATATATATATATATATAATTACGATATATACGATATATATATATATAGAGAGAGAGAGAGAGAGAAAGTCTGTGTAAAACTCAATCAGATTCAAGTTAGACATTAATATGAAAAGATCAGAAGAAGAAACGAAGAGGCCACGACGGAGACTTTCCGTGCCGCCTCAAACACCGCTAGCTCAAGTCCATGCCAGCGATTTCGAAGAGGACATGAGTGAGCCTGAAACCACACCTTCCGCAAAACCAAGAGAGTCTAGAACCTCTAATAAAGAAAGTCGTTCCGTGGCTCCCGAAAAATACGAAAAAATTGACCTCTAGAAAATTTAGAACCACGGCTTACACTTACACCGTCAACTTTAAAGACTTCAAGTCTGAAGTGTCTCCCGAGAAAGCCGCAGGGTTCATTACCGATTTGTGGGATTCCTTGTTAGAGACCTTGAAACGAGACAATGCGAAGCCAAATAGGACGATCGGTTGAGATTTTCCATCCGTCACAACAGTTTGAAGTCTCCTGTCTGGATCGATTTCAGCACCCCGGCAGAATTAACACCGTCTGGAGTCATGGATAAAATCGAACACGTTCAACAGTCCAACGAAGAGCTTACCAATACCGATGGAAAAGCCACACTTCACTTGACCCACTTTTCACCTCCTCGAGGTAGCGGACGAAGCAGGAAAGTGTTACTGGTGGACGACCTTCGCAGTACCAAACAGATTGTAATCCAAATCGACAATTCTCAGGACAAGATGTGCTTAGCCCGTGCCATCGTGGTGGGGAGAACGTAATCCGACAAGAACGAGACCTAAGAATAGAAACTTGCATGGGAGAGCATTCGAAAATCGGACAGAGAAAAACAACGAAAAGAAGCAGAACTCCTGTTACAACAAGCAGGGATATGGAAAAAGACCGTGTGTGGCATTTCTGAAATGCAACATCTTCAAGACGTCTTGGCTCCTCGGTACACCTTGAAAGTACACCCTTAATAAGTTCGCGGAACTCTACTGTTTCGAGGACCCGATTTCCCGGAGGGAAAATACATTTACGTGTATTATCATCAAGAACATTTCGACACCATCACGAGTATCACAGGATTTCTTGGATACTCTTACTACTGCGAGAAATGCGACCAAGGATTTAACAGTCGGGAGCATCACATTCATTGTGGAGAGAGATGTCGGGGCTGTTTAGCTTCCACACCATGCCTTCCTGAAAAACACGTGCATTGCTCGACGTGTCGACGAACCTTTGTCAGTCCCTCTTGTTACGAACAACATCGCAGGACACAAGTTCACCAGCAGAAAAACGCTTGTGATTTACTTCGATTGTGCTCCAAGTGAGGACAGCTGATTCGAACCAACAACTCCAAGGCACACGTTTGTGCCGGAAAGAAAAGATGTCGCATTTGCGACCAAATCGTAGACTATCAACATCAATGTTACATTCAAAAATACGACAATACACTCGAGAAAGAATTAAAGGGCGATCAGCAGCAGAAGAAGAACAAGACCAAAGTGGATTTTATCTTTTTTTTTTCATTTTGAATGCATGCAACAGACGGGCATTCACATCCCTAATTTCTGCGTCGCTCATCGGGCTTGTGAGAAGTGCATACAAGAACCTATCCATTGTCATTGTCCTCATTGTAGTAGGATTCCAGGAGGAGGTGAAACAATCTTTCGTGGTCCCAACACTCTGCGAACGTTTGCCCAATGGAATTTAGACCCTATCGACGACACTTGGAGCGAAGAGGACATTCAGTTTTACGGGGATTGTCATCGCTATGCTACCGTGATGGCTCACAATTTCTCGGGATACGATGGACAGTTTCTTCTAAAATATTATTTAGAACAAGACACCGAATGCCCCAAAGACACAATGAACGGAGCCAAACTCATCTACATGCAAGTGTGACAAATACAATTCAAAGATTCCATGAGGTTTTTAGGCATGCTTTGAGTCGAATTACTAAAACATTTGGAATGACAGAAATGGCCAAAGGATATTTTCCCCCACTTTTTCAATACCGAATCCAATCAACACGTAGTGCTGCCACATTTGCCTGACGTTCACTATTACTACCCCGACAGAATGCACACTGAACACCGAGAAGCCTTTCACGCTTGGTACCACGCTCACGCTTCAGAACCGTTTGACTTTCAAGAAGAAATGTTGAAGTATTGTCGATCAGATGTGGACATTTTACGCCGTTGCTGTGGAAAGTTTCGACAATTATTTCTGGATCACGGAGAAGTCAATCCTTTGAAGGAAGCGTGCACCGTAGCCAAAGCCTGTACATTAGTGTATTACAAAAAGTTCATGCCCGAGAACGAACTAGCCATCATAGACCCTAACACTCCTCTCTCGGGCATCCGTCAATACTCTGCCAAACCATTGCGTTGGTTACATTACTTGTGCGAAAATGAAGACAAATGGATACAACATGCCAGAAACGGAGGGGGAGAAAAGAAACTGGAAAGTCTTTCTGTGGATAGTTGGGACTTAGAAAACCCTCAGACGGTGTACGAATTTCAGAGATGCTTGTTTCACGGATGCCCTACGTGTTTTCCTCAACGACAGATTCTTTTTCAGACTCCACAATGGAAGAGTTGTACAAACACACCTACCAACGACGCCTGAAGTTATAAAGTCAAGGATACCATGTGGTAGAAAGGTGGGAGCACGAGTACGATCGATGTTTCAAAACCGATCCAGAATTTAGGCGCATTGTAGATATCGAACCATTGGATCCACGCCACAGTTTGTTTGGATGACGAACCAATGCTACACGCTTGTTGTGCGACGTAGACGAATCTCGAGGAGAAGAAATCAAATACATCGACGTGTGTTCGTTGAATCCTTTGGTGTGTAAATACAAGCGATTCCCTACCGGACACCCTGATATCCTAACAGAACACATCGACGTGGAACATATTCGTCAATAAGAAGGATTGATCAAATGCAAAGTTTTACCCCCAAACAAACTTGTACCATTCTGTCTTACCCCATCAATGCCAAGGAAAACTGATGTTTCCTTTATGCCGTACGTGTGCTGAAACATGTAATCAAGATCACACATGTCACCATACGCGCTTTGACGGGAACGTGGGTCAGCGCCGAATTGTTTCGGGCTCTGGATCGGGGATACCGCTTGTTAAAAGTATACCCAATTTTGCACTTTTCTACCACAGCACAAATACCAAAAGAACGACGCCTCGAATCCAGGCATTTTCGCAGGGTACGTCAACGAATTTCTTAAACTGAAACAAGAAACCAGTGGCTATCCCTCTTGGTGTCGGACGCCAGAAGACCAAGTCCAATTCAAAGAACAGTACCGTGCCGTCGAAGGCATCACTTTGGAAGACGTAGCAAAGAACGAAGGAAGAAGGTCGTTTGCCAGAGCAAAGTCATGTTGAATTGCTTGTGGAGAACAATGGCACAACGTACGATCTTGCCCAAGACGGAATACTTGGCAGATCCCAGTCGCTATTTTCAACTGGTGGACAACAAAGGAAAACTGATGAAGCACGTGTAAATCATCCGTGAAGATTTTATCTTGGTCAATTACGAAGAAGAACCCAAGTTTGAACACCCCGACGACTTTAGCAATGTGGTCATTACAGTCTACGTGACAGCCCACGATCTCTTGAAATTGTACGACGAAAGCTTTACAAGTGTTGGGAGATCGAGTCCTGTAATTTGACACTGGCAGTTGTATGTACATCCATCGTCCTGGTTGCCCACACCCCACCATCGAAGGAGATCGTTTAGGAGCATGGACGGACGAGCACCCTCAAGAGACGATTCTCAGTTTTGCCAGCGGTGGCCCAGAAATTACGGATACCGATACCGAGACAGACAAGGCCAACTTCACACCAAATGCAAAGTCAAAGGATTGACACTCAACTATCGCAGCAGCCAAGTGGTGAACTTCGATGTCTTGAAAAATGCTTTGAAGTCTGGACAAGCTCAAGACTTTCGAGTGAAAACTTTAGAGCCTCACAAAATCGTACGGTTACCAAATCACCAAATAGTCAGTCGCCCTTTAGAAAAAGTTTACCAAATTGTGTACCAGAACGAGTGTGACTTCCAGACCACACCACTTTGCCGTACGGACACGCCGATCTTCAGTACAAAAAGGGACAACTTCCAAGACCAACCATTCATTGTCACTCCAAGCGTTGACCGAGCAAGAAGAAGAAGAAGATGAATAATAATGCTACACAGCCACCGAGTGAGGATCTCACTGTGAACTTCAAATTCAATGCAGATACCAGTACACAGGCACCGATGCTAACGAACTCGACACAGCCACCGAGCGAGGAACCTAATGTGGACTCCAAGTTCGATCACAACCTCTAGTGCAATGCAGTGCCTTGCGACGAGGCGGATGCCGTACGCTTTGACATCAGCGATGCAACACGACCTTGTCGCTCTTCTGGGACCCTCAAAATCGATGCCGTTCGTGTGCCTTACCGCCACTCTAGCGAAAGCAATGCAGCACGACGCAATCCCTACTTTGACTAAAAATACACGTTGCCTGTGGCTTTGCCTGACTATTGCGACTTTGAAAGTTGATTCCAGACGTTCAAAGATAAGTGACCTAAATAGCTCGAAGGACCTACTCAGAAAGCTTTAGTCAGATCCTGATTTGTCTACTTGGGAGAAGGTGATAAAATCAAGTGTTTCAGTTGCGGTGTGACGCTTCACGGATGGGGGTATAAAGACTCAGCTTACTTGGAGCATGCCAGTTGGTCTCCACGCTGTCAGTACCTGCCTTTGGTCGGTCCCAAGAAGTAACACATGTTGGATACTTTACAAGAGCACATTCATTGTTTGCCTCTGGAGCTGCGAGAACACATTTACAGAGAGTTTGTCAAGATACAAGTGAAACGCAAACTCAAAGTCATTCCTCGATTTTGAAACTATTGTTATTGTTACAGCATAAGAAGATTGATTCTTGGGAGAAACTCTCGCTTTGGAGTAGACTATCACCGAAGATACAAACCTTGGGAATCTGGATATAAAAGATGACCATGCAAGGACCGTTGTCTTCACTTGTGAAACGTATTCCGTGGAAGGAAGTCAACGATAGTGTTCAGACCTTAGAGGATTACAGACGCCTGATAAACGAACTGTTTCCATTGAATTTTTAGACGCTATGCCGTGTGTGTGTTAGTGACTACTTTTCTTGGATTTCGTTTCCCAGTACATTCGTTGTGGACTATTTTGGATGAACAGTATTTGTTGTGGACTATTTTGGAGGACCAGTGTTTGTTGTGGACTATTTTGATGAACGGTACATGCAACAAAAAACATGACCATTCACGCTTTATCGGTACAGGAAAGACAAATTGTGCTTAAAGTGTTGAGAATCATGATGAACACTAGTTTTGTACCTCCGTGTGAAGAAAACATTTGTCAAACTTTATCTACACTTCATACTTTCCAAGAGGTGTGCATCGCTAGTTGATTACACCAACAACTTTACGATTGGAAAGATGTACGTGACTGGAAAAGTGTTGGTTTCGATGCTTGGCTACAAGAAGTGGCACACTATGCCAAAGACCTTGCGTGTCACTAATTCTCCAAGACAAAAAGTGGACTTGGAACCCAAGTTAACCATGACACTTGAACCTCGTACCAATAGAAACACCTGAGGAACAAAAAGCCTTTCCGCCAGAGACATTTCATTCTTCCACAACATAGACAAGAATACCAGTGCGAGTATCTCCATTTCGTAGGACACACCTCCATCGAGAGTATTGTTGTTGTACATTGACTTGTTTATACACCACTTTGGTTCTTTTAGTGTGTGCCTTATTGTTGTACCTCACCATTTTTTGCTGTATGCGTTTTCGTGCTTCATGACCTGTAAATATGTTTTTGTTGTTTTTTAAACATTAAACGTGTATGAATAATATAGAATGTCTTGTGTCTTTCGTGTTGTTCTCATAATTCTCCCTACCTCAGTCATGGCTGCATCGTCTTCCTCCTCGTCTGCCTCCTCTGCCTCTTCTTCTGTGGTCAAAGTGATTGCAGAAAAGTTAGATCGTCAAAGTTGAGAAGCTTTGTATCTGCGCCATCCGTTTAACATGTTGATTGCTGGAACCCGTGGTTCAGGCAAAACCAAATTTGTCAAACGTTTGATCGAACACAAATCTCATTTGTTTGATTTCCTCCTCAACGTATCGTGTGATGTTACAAAGAGTGGCAATCGTCTTACACTTTACTTCGTGAAAGTCAAGGAGAAGCCATTTCGTTTGTCGAAGGCATTTCTCGCAAAGACGATGGGATCGTGTCTGACTTGATTCAAACACGTCTGGTCATCTTCGACGACATGTTAGGAAAAGACGAAGAAGAAGTAAATCCCATCGTACCATCAGTCATTACGTTGTGTTGTTTAAAAGCCCCAGAGACAAATGTCAAGTGCAAGTGTTAGCTAAACAGTTAGCCACTCCTTGGCTGAATTATGCGTACGACGATGCCACTTAAACACCTCATGCGTATTTACCCATCGATTTAAAACCCACCACTCCTAATTATTTGAGATTTCGTTCCAGTTTGTTTCACCATTGGTGTCAAGAAGGAGGTCCCGTCATTTACACGTCCCCTTCGGCCACTCTCTGAAAGAAAAAAATAATAAAAACATCCACCACGTCATTTCTTTCTCACAGTCTTCAAGATGACTTCCTTTCAATCTCATCCTCATTCCAAATTGATTCGTGCCCTGTATGGCATCAGTCGCGAAAAAAATGCACAAGTCCGTGCCCATTTGTTAGAAGCTAGTCTCAAAGAAGTGTTACGATGGTTAACTTCGACAGCACGTCAATTACTTCAAGGCATCATTCGCATCCCTCATCAAACCAAACATTTTTTGAAAAACATAAAGTGGCGTTGTCACAACTGGCAGATCCTATAATCGATCCACGCACTAAAAAAGCAAATCATTTTGACCCCTGGTAGTAGTGGTTCTTTAGGAGGTGTGATGATTCGTTCTCTTTTGAAATGTGATCCTAATGCTCAACACAAAACCGAAACAAAAAAGAAAAGCCCCAAGAAGAAAAGCCCCAAGAATAAGAAAACCCCTAAGAAGAAGAAAACCCCTTCCAAGAAAACACCGACCACTGCTGCTACCCAAAAGAGAGGTACTACTGCTAGGACGCGCATGTACTCCGGAAAGCCACGAGAGGTAGTGACGGTGTCTCCTTCTCTTCCGTCACTTCTTCGTCTTCTTCTTCGCCCTTCGTGATGATGCCTGCCAAACCTGATTTAAGACAAGTGTTTCCTAATTAGATGCAAAAATGGAAACCCATTTCGAAAGTTACCACTCCGGGGACTACTACTTCGGCTGCTCTGGCCACTGCGGCTGCGGCTAAAAAAGTGGCCTCACCTAAAACCAAAGTCCAAGAGAGAACAGGCGTGTTACAAAGTTTAGTTGATTTATCCAAACAAGAACTGACATGATTTAGTCCGTTGAAAACACCTCAACGTCGAGAGATGCCTGTCATGAAGAGGGTACGCCGTGCTGACCATCAGTGGAAACGTGTTCCAGTATTAAAAAAAGGGTGATCTCCGAGAGACCTCAGTTCTATTTTTGCTCCTGACATCCATGATGACCCCCAAAAGTGCACATCATTCTTCTTGTCCCAAGAAAGGCAAAACCAAAAAAGTACTTCCACCTCGTCTGGACAAACATTGGGACGTGTTGTCCGTCCTGACTAAATCCCATCCTCCCATGCGAAAACAACTCATTCAAACAGCCCGCAAAGAAATCATTGATACCGTGTGCGAATGTTGTTTGAATGTGTTGAAAGGAACGATACATTTGTCCAAGATGCAGAAACAAAAATTAGGCAAACATCGAAACGTTCTTCGCCAAATGGTCAAAAAGAAAATACCTGTCAGTCAAATGAAAAAGATTTTGGTGCAACGAGGAGGAGTTCTATCCATGCTGATAGGACCGTTGTTAAAAATATCGGCTCCTTTGTTAGGAACGATTGCTTGACCACTTTTAGAATGAGTCATGAGATAAAGAGTGTTCCAGTATAAAAAGAAGTGTGACCTCCGAGAGACCTCAGTTCTATTTTTGCTCCTGACGCCCAAGAAGATGACCTGAAAAATGCACACCACTCTACTCGTTCCAAGAAAGGCAATACCAAAACACCAAAATTAAGAAAACATCGGAACGTTCGTCGACCAATGGCCGAAAAGAAGAAACTATCTCGTAGTCAAAAGAACAAAATGCTGGTGCAACGAGGAGGATTTCTCAAGCTGTTAGAACCCTTGAGATAAAAGACGGGAAGGATAAAGAAGATAAAAAGGACACTCTTCTCTGGAAAGACGACACACTAGTACCTTTGGATCTTAAGGAAGGACGAAAACTGACTTTAGTTCCTTACAAAAGATGGATGGAACTCCATCGTTGATACGAACAAAGGATACCTCATTTACCTCCCAATCCTAATCTCAACGAGATGTCTCAGTTGCAACAAGAATTACAATCGCTCATGGATCGAAGTTATTTGTCAGAAACATAACGATTGCAACGGTACGGTTAACTCTTGCAATGTCTTCAACTCTTTCACCCGAAATCTGTAGATGAAACAGCTCAACCCACTCTAAGAGATTTCAAGGCCATGATGAAAAGCGAACATAAAGCAACCACCAAAACAGCAGACACCGCCACAGGAACGACAGAAGAAGACGAGCCCCGAGAAGTGTTTCAAACTCCGTCTGCTCCCATCCCTAGCAAGATTGCAGCTGCCTTGTTGACACCCTCTCCTTCACCTCATCGAGAATAAATGAAAGCTTGGGCTATAAAGATGATGTCCACCCCCTCCTCAGAACGAATGTTATTGTGCAGCAAACATTTTGCTTCCTTCAGTCACGGTAACCTTGACCTTTAATCTTTTACTCCAGAATCAATATGCTTCTTCACCATGCCATCCACAAATTTTGGTAACTGTAGATGGTGGACAGCTCAAAGTTACCTTGCAGGAAAAAGTTAGCAAGAGGAAGATGGGCGGCAAACATCATATTAAACACTCCGCCTTATGGTGGACGTATAAAAATGATATCTGTGCTGGAAATTACCATGAATAACAACAACATTGATGATGATGATGATGATGATGATGATTATCAATATGATGATACTAAAAATGCACCAGATGCTTTTATTGGTAAAGATATCTTAAATTGTTGATGTTGACACTTTTAGTAGTAGAAGTAAGACACATGAACTACATGTCTCTCTCTGTATCTCTCTCTGTACCTCTCTCTCTCTCTCTCTCTGCAATAGTATGTCAGTGTCCTAAATCTAGGATAGAAATAAATACAATCGTCATCTTATGACAAATTGACTGAAGAAACAAATCTGCCTCATAAAAGTATTTGTATTGCAACACTGTTCTGCCAATATGTTTATCAATCGACAATAGGATGTTTCAACCTTACAGTAGAAGGAAAACTCTTAGCTTCAAAAGGCAAAATTCGTTAGTTTGACAATGTAGCAAAATAACTCTCATCAACAGCGATATTTTCATTCATCGTCTTAAATCTTGAACAAAATATCACTATTTGTAACTCTGAGGAAGCCAAGGTCAAATCAATGAAAACTGACAAAATTGTCAAAAATTAATTTTTAACAAAAACTTCAGAAACAAATCTGGCAAACGCAAAATTATGCCTTCATTTGACAACATAGAAAAATAACTCTGGTCTCAACAACAATGTTTCCACTCAGCACATTGGGTAAGTCAAGGTCAGTCAGTGTAGGGTTGGCAAATTTGTAGCATTTGTCACCCCAGAAAATGAACTTATTAATTAAAATATGCCAGGCTCGACACTAACTATGTTTGAAATACAAATTGCTGCCAGTAACATACGTAGCGGGTTTTAGTAAGAATCTTAAATTTGGTACAACAACAATTCTAAACTCTACTTGGGTTTCAAACAGGATTTATAACGGATATATGTTTAGGATTGTAAAAGTAATAAGTTCATTGTTCTTAAGTGCATGTGTTTGTTCTTCTGTCTATCCTGTAATTTCTCTTCTTTCACTCCACTGATAAAATTATACAGATTATGAGGGTGGTAAGGGAATGGTAGCTTTGTTTAAAAAGGAGATAACTTATAGAGAATATATGGATTTTACTTGTTTATAAGCAATTATAGGGTGTTAGGAGATAGGAAAACAGGAATGCTAAATAGTAAGTGTGGGGTGTTGATAGTTCAGGACTGTGTGTTTTACAAAATTTGCAATACACTGCCTGAATGAAAAACCAAAATCTGTCGAACTTGACATCAAATATTTGTAAACAAAGTTTGATACCAGTGAATTGGCAAAATAAAAAAAAAATAAAAAGATTTACAAAAATTCTAAATTCTAATTGGGACTCATACATGCCAAATTCTGAGTTCGTATGATGCTGTGGCCATTGTAACATTTTCAACAAAGAGCCACATTTTCACTCAACGTATGAAATTTTGGATGCCAAACAAAACAAAACAAAAAACATTTGTAACATTCTGTAAGACTAGATTAGACAGTATGTACTAAAATCTAGGATCTTACAAAAATTTTAACAAACTGCTGAAGAATCCAATCTGGCTGACATGTCACAGATTTTGCAGGATGCTATCTCTCTTTCGCTCTTTCTCTCTCGCTCTCTCTCTCTCTCTCTCTCTCTCTCTCTCTCTCTCTCTCTCTCTCTCTCAAACCGAGAGTTGCAATAGTCTCTCAGTGTCGTAAATCTAGGATGGCTAATGTGTAGCATTTGTTCCCCAAACTGGGAGGAAAACAAATCTGGCTGAAGAAAATGTTTCAACATTACAAGAAATCACAAATTCAACACGCCAAATTATGCCTTACGTTTGACAATGTTTTAAAATAACTCTGGTCTAAATAGCAATATTTTCACTCCGTGCGATGGATAAGCCAAAGTCAGTCAGTGTATGGTTGCAAATTTGTAACATAAAAATGCTGAATGAAAATTTGCTGGAGTTGATACTAAATAAGCTTGAAATAAACCTTGCTGCCAGTAACATAGGTAGAGGGTTTTAGTGAGAATCCTAAATTTAGGATAGCCCCACCCCCACCCCCACCCACACACACACACTCTTGGGCTACAATACAGAATTATTGTCCATGTTGAATATATGCTTGAGTTTAGGATTGTCAAAAAGTAAGTCCGTTTCCTGTCCCTAAATTCTTTGATTTATTCTTCTCTCCATCCTGTCTTTTCTCTCTTCTTTCACTCCACTTGTAGAATTGTAAGAATTATGAGGGTGGAAATGGAATAATAGTTTTGTATTAAAAGTATATGGCAGGGACGTTATACAGGGTTAAGGGTTTTATTTTGCTTATAAAGGATTTAAATTTCACTTTCTTTTTATACCCCTTCATTTACATCCTACTCTCTTGTGTGATCAATAAATGAGTGGTTCATGGTGACTTATAATGGGGCGTTGAATAGCAGGTGAATTACATTTCTTGTAAGAGCCTATAGAGACCCACACATGTTAAACCTATAGAGTAATGCTAATTCATGTTAAAAACCATCGGGTCCCATTTGAAATCAACCACTTCTAACAATGTATACAATGTGATCTCGATGGCTTAACAGGTAGAGATCGATGATGTTAAACCTTTGAACATTGTTTTAGCATAGGCTTTCCCATCTTTACACCCCAGTGCCACATGATGTTAACCTTTTGAACAGTTTTAACATTAAATTTCCCGTTTGACCCCATAATTCAAAGACCTTTTACCATAGGATGCTCATAGACATCAGTTCTAATAATACACACTTAATATAGAATCATACCTGTACCTTCCAAGCTCTAAAAATACGCGCTAAGTTGTAACCAGACAGAACCATCATGCTAAAACTACGGACGTTTCTAACATTACGTTATCCCTTGCTGCCATATAGATCCATAATGTTAAGCATATGGACATTTCTAGCATATGATTCCTCCTTGTCACTATAAACCCACAAAGATGGTGACCTAATGTCACTTTCCCCCGTGTATCCCAAATGCTGCAAACAAATGGGAATCTAATGTTAAATTCCATGCATACCTATAATCCACAGGATCTTTTTAACATCAGATTCCCATAGACACCCAAAGCGCCACACTATACCACTCATGTCAGTTGGGATTTATATAGTGGCCACACCCAACGTCGTAAACTAGCTTGCTTTTGGTGTGTCCAAGCAATGACTGGGTACTTATTTAACAGATTGGGGGAGTTCTCCACTGGACTGGCCATATATGTTACATTTGCAAGAAACTGTTTTCGTACATTAAAGGCCTTTCCTAGCCTCACTAATTGAGGTAAGTATTTCAGCTTGTGAGCTCAGTAGTGCCTAAATGTACATTAGGACGTAATCTTTGAGACGTTCTACCCGGGCTTGGGTAAAACCTTTCGACATTCCCAGCATGAAATACATAAAACTGTGTTTAGCCCCGCTGCCCTGTTTGAAGTAATCAACTTTGTGCTTCTTTGAAAAGTCAGTCGCATACGTGTTAGAGTTCCATGCAACACCACGGATTGGTTGGTAGCCACTGTTAACACTATAGTTGCAAATTATACCCAGGCTTTGGCTTTTATTTACATTAAACTCGTTGCAAAAGCTTTCGTAGGCAACCGTGTCGATTCTGTTTTCAAGGGCATTCCACCGTTTGGCTTGGAAATACACACCGCAGCGGAGTAAGACGCCTTCTTTTATGGTAGTGTACATGGAAAATATAAAGCTGCATGCTATCTCGGGCGGTCTTGTTCTGCTATTCTGTCGGAACAGCTGGAACGGCAGGGAACAGATGATCGCGAAAGCTGATGCCACAACTGGTATTCGCACACCGAACGGCAAAGTTCACTTGATTTTGCCAAAACTGCATCTCCTCATCTGAGGTTTTGGAGAACCAATTGTCCACGTTGTCCTTGAACTCAACAATATCAACGATAGGTAAAATGTATTTACTGGCCATGTCAACAAATTTTGTCTGGAACGAAACACTATCAAGCACATACACTTCGAGGTTGAGCAACAGTTAGTGTATCTCCGCGTTGCTAGAGTCAGAAGACTCGGCCAACGCTATATTTCACGTCTCTATGAAAACGAAGTACTTGTGGCAATACCATCGCTACGCACTAGGGCTCGCACAAGTGCTCTACGATGAAGAGCAGGTGCCGACAATGTCATTTTAATCAAGTACTAACCAATTCCCTAGTTTGCACGGTGGCTCCAAAAGAGTTGATACACAGCACTCAAATACTCTTGTAGCGCTCCCAAATATTTTATACGAACCAGCTGAGCTTGACAACAATACCTTTCTTGATAGCCAAGGCCTTGACGATTAGGTTTATATCATTAAAATTTTGCATGGATATTGTAACACAGATACAGTTGGAAAGGTGAATGCATTGCGTCATTCCTAAACAGGCTACCATTTGGAGACCGGGTATGTCAGCATCACAGTGCCTACCACATCCCCCAGGCAAACTTCCGCATATTTTACAGTTTCCCCTTCCATTAGACCAAATGTTAGGGTTCATCTCTAAAAAAACCAATGCTACAATTTGACGATTTTTATTAGAAATTGGCGCACACACAGCTTTTAGCCCCCCACCCTCCCATCATTCATAAACATTCCACGTCTTTATGTCCACCTTGATCAGATAAATACAGCTGAAAATAGTGTTGTTGGAGAAACAGCACGCTGCTACAAGTTATATGGTGAGTTATAAGGTGACACACGTACTATCTCCTTTCGAAATGAAGGAGGCATCCACGGGTTAACAACACACAATTTAGACGAAGAACAAAAACCAGTTAATATGCTGGAATGCACTATCGCCCTTGAAATAGCTTTCCTGTTGACGGCGATGCGGGAACTTCTGAACCATCATTTCCCGCAGAGACTGAAATTTCCACCCGTGAGGTTTTCGTTGTTAACACGGCTAGAGCAGTCACCAGTGTACTTTACAGTCGACAGAAACACGTCAATTGGTGGGGTTACGGCAATAAATGCGTCCGGTTTGTATCGCTGGGATTCAACACAAATCTTTCAAAATGTGGGTTGTTTTACACTCAGCAATAATAACGACTCTGTCTTAGTTCCGGGCGCCGGTTTTGATTTCATTAATCTCCATGGGAATTGAGGTGATTGAATTTGGGCATCAATTGCAATCCTTGTAAATAGGGCCTTAATGACTCATAATGGCAGTACTGCCGTTCCGGCTAATGCTTCACGTGAAAGTTTTACTACTAACTATGCGTCCATGTTTGCAACCAAAGACAACATTAAGTTTTAGTAACTTCATTAACATTAACTTCATCGCTGTCTTGCTAGTAAACCACGGCAAAAGGTTACAAGTGCATGTCACAGGGTAGCGACCACACCCACCATCATCACCACCTCTTGATCATATTATGTTTCTCATAGAGGAATTATAATGTATATGTTCCCAGAGCTTTCAGCAGATCCACAAGATTTTCGTCTTAAAAACAAAATCTGCGAGTCTCAATGAAAGCTCTTTACGGGCTGAGGCTGAACAGCGGCGCACCTTCTGCAAAAGGTACAGGCGAGCAGTAAGCATGGTGGATGGCGTTGACACGACACTTTCAGTCGTGTATGTGGGCAATAGAGTGGCTGAAATTAGCATATTATCAACAATCATTGCTGGTTGCCCTTGAGATCACGGCTTTAAGCTGCGGGCTGGTTTATATGCCCAAAAGCCCGATGAAATCCACGTCTTCGCTGAAACAAAGGTCAATACGATCGCAGACCAATATATCCAGGGCGCTCATATCTGAATCGGAATCCATCTTTGTTATTCTGAACTACACGTTTTGTAAAGTACAGAAAAGCCCTTCCTTTGTGTCTAAATTTAACCCCTCACATTTCAAACTTGTATCAAAATGTTGAGTAAACAGCCCTTTCATTGGTTATGATGATCAAAAATATGTAAACTTCTGTACTTTCAACCAATCAACGTTCCGTTAACATAACGGTAACGTATGCATACATGCGACACTGGGGTCTCGAGTAGTGCTGAACTATACGCATACATGCCACAGTGGGGGGAGTAAACAAGGCTTATCGACACAACATATATGCGGCAGTGGGGTTCAGAAGCTATTTACAGGTGGTAGCTAATGGGTTAAGACAGTTGATAGTTTCATACAGGTGACCTTTACGACAAATTTGAATGTATGTACAAGACCATCAATTATTTGCAAATAAGTTCCTATCATCTATTAGTGAATTGTACAATCCATAGGCAAGTGAGTGATTACTCAGCTGTGTATGTAAAACACACCAAAGAAACTGCAGATTATTTCCTTCGTGGTACGATACTATGAAGAACCAATGTTTCTTCTGAATGTATTCCTGAGTATATGATCCTGATCATTTCAACTAGATATGTGTTTGTAACTGTAGCCTGCAAAATGTAACAATAGCCCAAAGTGGGCTGGATATCCCTCACACCACTGATATAACTTAACAGTTGATCATTTCACTAAGCGTATTTATGTAGTATTGTAAGAACTCAACTCTATGTAAACTATCACACATACTTCATATCATTTAAGTTTGATCTATTATACTATAGTCTGATAATAATTCTTTCCAAAGATAAAGCATAATTAATATGTATAAACTCTTGATTAAATTCAAACTCATCAAAGTTTTTCAAACCTATTTACTAAGTTTTATCAAAAGAGAAATATTGTGTCTAACTCAAGAGATGTAATAAACTCACACAGTCTGATATAAGATCTTCTCACCAATACATCTCACCTATTACAGGACCTGAGATAATCTCTGGATTGGTAAAATTCTTAGCAGATCTGGTATGCCCTTATGCATTACTACATTCAAGATGACATTATGGTTTCAGCTGCATGACTTCTTGTAAGAATCTGGGATGAACTTTTCCACTATTTCTTGCAGAAGATGGCTCAAAGAATGTGCTTTCAGCTTCTGCAAGTAATCACACATCAGTGAATGATTTTGGCGCGCAATACCATTGTTGGTGTTAACACTGGTGTTGAAGCAATCTTGTCTGCAAGCTTGTACCCAACTCGGAGAATTAAAGATAGAAAACATCAAGCGACTTATTACTTCAAACACACGAAGAAAGCAATTCCACCCTTTTGGGAAGTTATGTTCAAGGTCCTCATGATAAATAATATTAAAAAATGTATCACATGCCAAGCAAAATGTATGCTTCTCGTGCATAGTTTATATGCAGTGTATCCACACTGTCAGAAACTAACCTCGCCATTTGTAAAAAATATAACCTTTTATACACATTTACATCAATGGGGTAAACAATTATTGGCCAACAAATGTATGTCTTGGTGCATCTGAACTTGCAACTTTTGCATCGAATGTAATTAAAAAAATGTAGAAAAATGCACATTGCTCATGGTCACAAATTTAAATATAATCCAACTAGCACACTGTCACAGCACTTGTAGTTACAAACCATCTCTCCAAGAGAGTAACTTCAGCATCACATTTTCATCTACAGACTATCTCCAGCATCTCATCATCTCTATTCCTTCACCCCCATTCGTTTTTTCTTCTCTTCTTCATCCACAGACATATTCCCTCTTGAGTAGCAAGGCGAGCAATCATACCAGGTTTGGAACTTCCCAATCCCCTTTCACCAAGACACAATATATATCAATGCAGCATAGGCTGTGTTGCATTTTCTGGAAATAGTAGCAGTCGAAAGAAATGACTGGAATTTGTTGTGCAAGTTACCTTTCCAGAACAGGCCAAATCATATATGTTGGTACTGTTATTCAATGCAAAAGCCAATTTGATGAACTCAATAAATATTCTATTTTCTGCTTAATGCTTTGTCTTGAATGGAAGTAACATCATGCACTGGGAAGCAAACTGCCAGGAAAAATCTGAACAAAAATATTAATGATTTTCTTAAGGATTACAATAGAATGCAATAACAACATACTAGCTCAATCAGTGGAGAGATACCTGCAAATGAATGTATATGTGAACAACACCGATAATGCAATTCTAGTGGAAGTCATGAATTTTAAAACTGACATTACAGTGCATGTTTGTATTTCTCTGATCCCTATAATATTGAGTCCAATCAGTTATAGAATACATACAGAAACTAGAGTGCTTTAAATAACATATCCTTGCACTTGGTTATGAAATGTATTTTGGGGGAGGGGGTAAAACTATTTTTAATGATGTAATACCTACCTGTTGTTATTGCACAGCTGTACTTTTGGGGGGGGGGAGGGTGATGAAAATTCGGTCTCCCAATTAGTGAGAACCAGAAAGTTCTAGAACAACGGAACATATAGTGCGCATGCTCTGACATGCACTGTAGGCTTCATTCTTTTTGAGGGTGCATCTTATGATGTGCGACAATAGAGTGGGGTTTGAGAAGGGAATCTGGCAATAATAACAGGTAGGTATTACATCATTAAAATTAGTTTTACCCACCCCACCCTCAAAAAAAACTATATTTTAATATCAGTAATGTTGTTATTGCATAGCTGAATTTGTCAGTCTGGTGGGGGGTTGATGAACCCACAACTGGCGAATAAGAAACAGCACAAGGAATACTCACCCTCACAGAAGAGCAGACGACTACTGTGGAATGGAATCTGCCTGGTCCATTTTCTGAGCAACAACAATCAGGCCCAGTAAGAAAATGCTTTCGCTTTGGTGGGCCAACGAGCGAAAATAAAAGGAGGAAAAAGTAGTGTGAGAGTGCCAAAACATGACTTTCATCATATCCTCCAAAGAGGAATATGTATAAATAGGCCAATGAGGTAGCAATGGCACAACCTCATGGGCTTTAAATTTCATGAAAGACAGTTCCATATTAGTAAGGGATTGATAAGCTATCTTGATAATTAATGTAATCCACCTAGAAATGGTGGAAGCTGAAATATCAGCTGAACCCTTAATGTCTATTAAAAGACGCTTCCTACCCTTCCTTCTCCCTTTAGAGGCTGCGAAATAAAAACGTAAAGCCCTAACCGGACCTAAAAGTCTATCTTGATCATCCCCAGCACAGATACAGCTGAGACTGGGGACCTCAATCGGGTGTGGTGCAAAGGAAGCTGGTTTTTTGCTAAGAAACCTGGTTGACAGAGAAGAGAAACTGACTCATAATTCCCACTGAACCTGATACAGCCCTGTTCTATGGATAGGGCACGAAGTTCACTCCTTCATCTTGCAGACGCTAAGGCAAGCAAAAAGGACATTTTGAGGGTGAGGTTCTCAAAGAAGCTTCAGCTCAAAGCTCATAGTGGAGTTTTGTAAGAAACCACAAGACACAAGAGAAATTCCAAAATTGGAATTCAAAGTATCTGATCAGATCTCCCAAATGAGAGTCTGTGCCGATGGCCGGGCCCTTTGAGAATTTAAGAGTGTTGGAAAGGGCTGCTCAATAGCCCTTAATAGTAGAGGCCGAGAAGTGTTTCTCTTTAAAAAGAAAGCAAAGAAAATCAGCTACATCACTAACAGAGGGACAGCTAGGATTAACATGTTTTCTACTACACCAATCAGAAAAGATTCTCCATCTGGCATCATATATCTTGGACATCTAGCTTCTCCTGGACTGAATGATACACTTGACAACTTTGAACGAAAACATTTCCTTATGGAGAGATCGTTTGAGATGAGCCAAGCGTGAAGGTGGAGATTATGTGGATTGCCGTGCAAGAGAGAGCCCCTGTGTTGCGACAGGAGGTCCCTCCTCTGAGGCAAGGTCTGTGTAAGGTCCACCAGCAGATCAAGAAGATCATTGAACAACAAGCACTGAGGTCACAGAGGGGCTATCAACATGAGCTGGACCGTGGAGTGGCTGACGTTGTGAAGGACCTGTGGACCTGTGGAATCAACCTGAATAGTGGGAAGGCGTACGTGAACAAACGATCCCAGTTCAGGCTGAAAGTGTCCACCACCCAGGCCGACTGGTCAGGGACTAGGGAAACATAAAAAGGGAGCTTGTTTTTCAACCTGGTGACAAACAAATCCAAGAGAGGAGGTCTTCAAGGTTGGAACATGGAGTCTGGTATGGATTGGTGGAGCGACCATTCCTTAAGGACTACCTTTGCTTTCCTGGGCAGACTGTCCGCCAGAATGTTTATCCTGCCCAGAATGTGGCGAACTTGGAGGAAAATTCCTTCCGAATTTGACCAGCAAAAGAGGTTCCAGACCTCCATGCAGAGAGAAGGTGCATGTGTGCCTCCCTGTCTCCTGAGGTACACAACCACTGATGTGTTGTCAGAGGAGACCATCACACAGTGACCTCTTTTTTGATGGACACATCTCTGAAGGCCTACGAACACTGCTCTCATTTCTAAATTGTTTATGTGGAGAGTCGATTCTTCTCGGGACCAAGAACCCTGAAGAATCAGTTCTCTCTGGCTCTAGGTGAGCACCCCACCATGAATCTGATGCATTTGTGAACATATAAGAGTGGGGTTCTGAAGGATGCATGGGGACTCCGTCCAAAAACCGGTCACGATTTTGTCTAGCCATCAGCTGTTATGTCTAACCTAGTCTGGTGCCCACGGGAACAGATGTCCTTAGGAATGGGGGAAGGCCCTGTAAACTTCTTCCCTGAGTCTTTGCAGCGCCCCCTCTTAGGGTCCAACTGATGAGGGGGAGCTCTGAACTGGGGCTGTTGCTTTACCTGGGGCTGTGCAGCTTTAAAGAATATAGCTGATGGGCCCTGTGAGTGATCAGGGTGATTTCGCTTCTGGACTGTTTTCGAAAAGCCAGGAGCAGATGAAAGAGACTGGTGTTGATGGTCCTCAAATCCGGTGTTGCCATGGAGGGGATGAGACCTCCAAAGAGAATTTCTGCCTACAGAGGAGCAGCTCTCCAAAGGTTCTTACTGTGCTCCAGTACATCCTTTGTGGTGTCTAGAGCAACATCCCTGCAGAGTTGGAGAAGCTAACCTGACAACCTAATTAAGAAACGCTAAAATAAGGGTTCGGCAATAAGACACCGGACCAAGGTGAAACAAAAAAGTATAAGGGGAAACTACTCAGTTCCCTGGGTAGGAACAACAATCAAGGTAACTAGTCAACCAGGCTAAAGCGAGCAAGGGACCTACTGAAATTAGCAAAGAACCTGGGGTTACGATTGCTAAAATATAGAGAAGGCTATCCGAAATAAAAACTGCAAAACGTAGCCTATGTTCGATAACTGGTACTGTAAATACAACAGTACGAAGTGGTGTGCGACCTGCTACGACGATATGAAAAAGCACAATTCACTATATAAATACGGTGAATTAATTATGCATGAGGCAATAATTTGAAAAACGGGCAACCCCAAGTCTGCAATAATGTAAGGATAGGGACAATTATCGTAAAAATAACCCACACCTTACTAGAAAATACACACACCAATTGAATAACTAACACACTGTGAAGGGTAAAAAGGACAAAATAATCTGTCAAGGCATACACCAAGTGTACGTAACAAAAGTCTAACAACTCTCCAGAGAGCTTAAGTTCACAGATGATACAACTTGATCACGGTATAATCCTGTCTTAGAAGAATATAGCACAAGAAATAATTTAGCAATTCGCTCAATGAACCCATGAGGCATCGTCTATCTTCTTCACATTAAGCGACATGAACCAATCCAACATCACAACCGAGAAATGAATGAAGCCTACGGCGCATGTCAGAGCGTGCGCACTATACGGCCCGGTGTTCTAGAACTTTCTGGTTGTCACTAATTGGGAGGACAAATTTTCGTCACTCGGTCGGGGTATTTTCCCCCCTTGAAAAGTACAACTATTCAATAACAACAGGTAGGCTATTACTGATATTAAAATATCTTTTTGTCCTCAGGCTTGGAATGTAAAGTACAGATAAGGATGCCTACAATAAAGAACATATTATTTTTCATCCTTTACCGAATGTGGATTAAACATTAAAGCATAATCATTGCATTTCTTGTTTTTAAGTTGTTACCTAGAATTCCAAAACCCATAGAGGACACAACAAAACTAAAACAAAAAGCATGTTTGCCAAGCAAAAGTTTGTTACATTTGACAAAAAGTGAGTAAATCACAGGAATACACAGATGCATATTATTAACCAGCACCCAAAGCATACAAGAGAAGCACAAAAGATATATTTACTCAAGATTACAAGAGATGGGCTATGTAAGATGATAATTAAAGATCACAGCATGAAATTACTCAGACTGAAATAAGTATTTGCTGATGAACTATATAGAAACATATATAGGTTTTTCAAGGCATTGTTTAACATACCTTGAAACATTGAAAAGAATGAAGGAAAAATCTATAAAGAAATTTCTATGAGACATAGAATAACTGCCTGTTATTTAAAAATTGTATTATACAGAATTCACAGTACTAAATTAAAGTATTATATTTCATTTTTTGTGTTGTTTTCTTAACATATAAAACACTTCTTTTAAATAGTAGGCATCACCTTTTAGATGTCTCATACACATTACACAGAAAACATTTACAATTACTAAAAGAAATATTTTTAAAAAAGTAATCCATGAAGTTATGTCCTAGTAGATATATATAATTGCAACAAGCTTCAGCCATGTCAAAAAGCTTTAGATTTATAGTGCTGAAACGAAAAACTAAAATGATGACCTTTGGCAGCAACCTTGAAACTAGGGCCCAAAATATGGCATGACATTCGTCCCTAAGTATTGATAGATACATATAGCAAATTTAGTTAGTTTATCTCACATTATATATAATGTACACACATTACAATGAGCAAGATTGCTTTCAACCTTTTTGTCGTAGTAATTATTTGACTGTTGTTAAAAATATACCTTTACTTTGGAGGACTTGTTATTTTATTTGTGTCTTTTCAAAACTGCATGTAAAAATGAGTAGATTAAGAAATACAAATCTATACTTCGTGTGTAATGTATTGCAGTAATTGCTAAATTGGAGGAATATTATCTTCCTTTACAACAAATGTTTCAAAAATAATTGTTTACATACTATCCCTGGGCATATTCTACGGTCATTCCAGCAACCCTTTGTAAAATATTACGGCAAAATAGAGATATTTTATAAAGAAAACAATAGTATGAAATTTACGTAAAATACTGAAAAAAAATAAAACCTTGATGTGTCTTTTTAAATCTGAACAAAAGCCTGGAGTTACATACCAGTTGTCTCTTTAGTCCAGGTTGCCTCTATCTTCTTACTCAGGCACACATCACAGACACAATATATAAATTCACTTCACAACAGATGTTGATGCAGTGTGTAATCGATTTTCAAAATAAAATTGATAAAAGGTAGCGACAGTAAGGTTATTTTGTACAAAGTAAAGAAAAATGGGGAGTCTGAAACAAAAGGTAGGAAAAAAAAGGAAATGTAGGAAAAAACTAGGTGTGCTGTAAAGATTGATTCTATGTAACAGCAAAATCTCTAAGAATGACAATCCAATTGTAAGAAATGTATGTTAAAGGAAATATACATCTTTCTTACAGAAAGTTGCTGTTTGAGTCAGAAACTGAGTATTCCCCTATAAATATCAAATTTACCAGTAATTTGTTATGATCAATTTGGGGGTTGGAAACAAATATACCATTGCAATGATTGTCGTTGTAATGAGAACCGGCAGGTGGACAGACCATGAACAATAAATATATGACAAGTGAGGGAACAATAAAGCATGTGTTTTCTACTTTTCATTTCATAACATAGTACCTACAATGGAAAACTGATTCCAGAGATCCTATTTCCTCATCAGTGTAGTCACACATGAAATATATCGGTTTCCAATCTGTTCTGCATGACTTAAGGATCTCTAAAGCTTCCTGGATCGACACACTATCCTCTGTTTCCATTATAACGGTGGCCACAGTTACGTAATTCACATTTGTTGGGTATCTAGAGGAAGTAAAGAGGAAAGGAGTACCTAGTTGTTCTGTAGGTAGCATCTAACGAGCAGATCTCACTGCCACACCGATGTAGTAGCCTTCTCTGCCATGCTGTCTGATGAACATACATAAACTTTTCCGGCTACCACACATGGTATTAATTATGTGATCACCCAATATAGAATCGTCATCATCTTCTGTTGCTTCTGATCTATCAGTTACTGCCTCATCATCACTCTGATGACACAATGATTTTCTGAAGTATTCCCTTCAATTTTATACAGATCCTCATTCATGAAATCACGATGTTGACCTATTTTATAATAACAAAATCTATACAATTCCATTATCAAAAAAGCATACACTATCTTCATGTTCCTTGTCTTTTTCCAACCTGAGATGGAAGAGATCATCAGGATTGTTTTTTATCCATTTATCAACCACATACTTGCCATATTCACAGACAGTGTAGGGGGGTTTTTAAGACTCAAAAAGTGTGTTTTGAGGTCCCATGGGAGGTCAGTGCGCGTGACCCCCCCCACAAAAAAAAGCGACGTCATCCAAATGAGAATAAGCTATCTTTTCAAATCAGCCTATTTGACAATGACTGGAAATTAGCATTAGCATTAGCACATTACTGGAAATTCAAATCTGAATAAAAGAAATACCACCTGTTTTCTCTGAAGCATGTAATATACTTACAAACAAAAATTTTACAAAAAAATGGTAGACTTAGAAATGTCAAATAACATCACCATAAACATGGTCACAACCTCACAGACACCAAATACAAAAATACACCAAGTTACTGTCTTTAAAATCCATTGGACAGTGGAATGTAGCTTTAATTACATGCAGTCTTTGCTGCTTTCAATAGTTCGTTAGTTGGTTTGACGGTAATGCAAGTGTCATTTGTGTTCATAAATATGTCTACACTTTTCCTTCATAAATGTGCATCCACGTCTATGTTGCGCAAGCAATGGCTAAAGTCGCTACAAATGATAAAACCTGTAAGATGGCAATGAATGTCCATTTCAAAACAATGAATCTGGCAATGAAAACATTCAAGGTTTGTGGTAGTCGGCCGAGTTGCTCAAGTCTTTGACCGTCGCTATTGTAACGTATTTTCGAGGTCAAAGTCACACCTACGACAGTGAAGATTTAATTTATTATCTGGCTGAATTAATTAAAAAGGTACTAATTTATGCAAATACACAATTTGTCATTTGATTAATGATTTAATACTTTTAAATTATTAGCACTTCTAGTGCATTATGTACTACAATTTTCCTTTTTCCATTTAAAATGTTGTGTCCCCCATATCTGGAGGGTGAGGGACACAGTATCCCCTGACCTTTGGATCTCAGGTGCTGTTGAATGGTGCTGTTGTTCAACCTACCGAAATAATCATGTTTTGAATTTTATATATGGAGTAAAAATCCGACTTCAAAGAAACGTTGCCGCTGATCACAAACTTTAATAAAGATGGCTTCAACATTCTCATTCTATCCAGTCAATGATGTGTAATAACATTTGTTTTTCAACACGCAACTGTTTAATGTACTTAACTTCAGACAAATTGGGTTATTCCAATTAGTGTACTTTACCTATGCAAATTAGCCTAATGGGCTATCCCTCAGCAGTACTCAAAGGATTTGACACGACACATCACCCTATAAATTGTGAGCCAATTAAGTAGATCTCTGAAAGGTGTCTTTTTATATCTGACCACCTTACTTTTTAATTGTCTCTAAAACAGCTGTATCAACTGTCCCTAGTATAATTTTACATGAGCTCTGAGCAAGACTGTTTACTGTTTATACATACCACAGATTACGGGCATGTATCATTGTGGTCAAGAAATGTATATTTTGTTTATTTTATATATTTTTTGTGGATTTTTTGTTGTTGTTTTTTTCGCTAACATTGCTGAAAATCGTGTTTTTCGAAACACGACCGTGTCGGGGGTTTGGGAGCCAAAAATCGTGTGTTTCGCATGACACGTCGTGTTATGGCATGTATGCAACCATTTCATACTCAATGACCTGAAAGGAAAGATACTAATGATGATTATAAAAAAATGGTAGTCCTTGCTGAGAACACTTACATAGTTATAAATGTAACTGATTTTATTTGCCAGAGAGATATTTTGTATATCTCTGTTCTCTAAATATATTGATACTGGGCTTTTGTCAAATTTTCTGGAACATGAGATGTAAGTGAGTAAATGTCACCCGGGTCCACTGAAAGGTTACTGGTACATCTCGGCACCCGTGACAATGACAAAAACTTTAACACCTGCTTTTGGCATATAACAATTTCAAGGAGTGATCGAAATGCATGACGATTGCTCACTGCATACTGTACATTATCATGGCGAATATGTAATAAAAGTAAGCAAAGACAGATTCCACAATGCCATGATCTGGACTTCAGGAAACAATGTTAAGGTGGTATATGTTTTCGAATGTTATGGACAGATAGGAAGTGGTGGTACCATCTTTAAGACAATCGGTAATCTAATATCAGATCTTTTGTTCAAATCAGGCATTACAATGCATGGTATAATTTGTGAGAATACAATGTACTGTAAACGAAAAATAGCAAAACATATGTAGGTAGTTTATTACATTATATTCAACACAATATATTGAAGAGTCTCCTAAACACAAAATACAAACAATTATGGTACAGACACAAATAAAGGTTATTCTTTCTCTTGAATTTTCATTGAACCATTATGAAAACTATGACGCGTTCAAATTAATCTTGCTATCTTTAAAACTACAGTTTGAAGACAAAATGCTTGATATTCTAGGCTTGTAACTACCTTATTAAATTGAATATGGTGGCAATAACCAGTTTGATTCACAGAACAGAAAGACATATAGGTAAACAAATATCCACCTGGTCAACGTTACTATTTTTTTTTTTTTTTTTTTTTTTTTGTGATAGTTTAGGCCATTTGGTTTGTAATATCTTTCAGAGATGGCCAAAACCTCTTATTTGTTTTGGTGGTAATGACTGGCCAGCACACATAGTCTTTATCAGGTACACCTCTAGCAAGAGACGCATGTGTGAGGTACTTCCAACATCATGGTAGCTCACCACAGACTAAATAGATCATTATCCATGGGCTGAAGTTGGGAAGCGGCCTGTAAGGAAGGAAGTATTGTGAATGCATTATTTTTCACGTGGCACTAAACCATACATTGAAAGATCCAACAGATAATGTTTATTCTATGGAAACATGGGGATTCCTTCCCCAGTCCATAAATGTAAGTCCTGGAGAAAAGTCACTTTTCACAAAACAACAAAAACTGCTATCAGTGAAAATAAATGAATTCACCATACATGTTGTTATTTAAGTTCATACAAGAATACTATGTAGGAAATTGATGACATCATCAGACACATATTCAAGTTCACAAATTAATACAATTTTACGCAGAACTTTACTAAACTCATCTCTATCCAGAAATGTTTATATTGAAATAAATTGAAGAATGGGTCATAGTACGTATATGAAAATGAAAAGAAGGGGTAATAAACAATCTAGTTTTACCACTATGGGCATCATTTTAATATATCCATCTCAATTGGATTTTACATCAAATACAAGGTGATTTTGACATGAATAAGATGTTTTATTACCATTTTATCTACTTCATACATGCAGATTTTCAAATACTTTTGAATAAATATCTTGAATGATATCAACTTTTGAAGAATAAAATATAATTTTAGGCCACCATGCTTGAAAAATACCAAGACAATCTTTATTTATGAAAAACATGACTAAGCATATACTTAAATTCATAAAAAGGTACAATGATGCAGATCTGAATTTTTCCTTAATTTTGAAAGCTATTTTTGACTCGATAACTAATGTTATTATGACAATGAATCATTAATTGTAACCAAGTGGGACTATAAAAAGAAACCTGTTTGTGTCAAATTGACATGTTACTCTAAAAGCCACATTCACCTGAAACCATTTATGTTATGTTGCAAATGACCTAATTAACAGACAAGCACATTTAATAATGGTAAATATTCACTCACATTTTTCTGTATGTCATTATTTTCTATCCATGATTAAAAGAGTTACAAAAAGTTTTTTTTTTTCAATGATCTTCTTAAGTCTAGCGTAAACTAATCATGTTATGAGTATAATTATACTGTAAGAATAGAAAATGCTCTTCCAGTAATGAATCACATAAGTTTCAACTGTTTGTGTTCAAAAGCATTTCAAGATGTATGACCTACCGTATATACTCGCATATAAGCCCGTTCACATATACACTGATCACCCCAAACTGCATAGGCACACACATTATAAAGTGCATTACCAGCGCTTAAGCCGACCCATGAAATATTACCGTTACATTAAATATTATCCACCGCAAAGTGAAGTGTCCGTCAGTGTTATTTACCATGCAAGTTAAACAGTAAGTATATTGTTTCCATTTTCGTGCAAGTCTGAACAACCTGTATATTTTGTGTTTTGCTGTATTAACAATGTGTTTAATGCAATAAAAGTTTTGATTTGATCTACATTTTCTTTTTCCATCAGCCAGATCTAATTCCTAAGTGATATTTCCCATGTTATCTGCCAGTGCATGTGGGCTGATAACCCTGTGGCTTGTAAAGGCAGCACTGCCTGACTTTGTTTTTAAGATGACAATCCTTTTGATTGAGCCGCAAATTTGATACTTGTTCAGTGCCAAGTACATGTAGAGTCCTACAACTCCCTGTGCACTTTTGACCTTAATCCCTTAGCACCCTCTTTGTTTTCCCACATTACAACCCTTTGATCGAGCCATGTAGTTGATATTTGTTCAGTGCCAAGTAACATAGGGTGATTATTTGAACTCCCTGTGATCTTGCCGTACAATTGACACCCATTCAGTTGTATCCTTTAATAGATTTCACAGAATGTATGATCGAAGTGTCACTTACAGAGCCCAAGCTAATTCTTCACATAAACACCCACATATGACAGTAAAGACGAGGAATCGGGAATCGGACGATATTTACAATGACACGATGAGGATCCAGGATTTCAGCACTATAAGTTGCCACTCAGACGATGTGGATGAATAATTGAGCTTTGTACCAGATGATATTAGACAGTGACCTTTATAGGATACTGTGAATCACAAAAGTGTGGACTTGACTTTCATTGTTTCTTTGTGAGACATGTGGAATTAACATATTACAGGATATTGTGAATTGGATCATTCTGGGATACTATTTTTATGCTGGTATGTGACATATGATAGAATTCAAGGATTTATCATATCAACAAATTTAAAATGTCATTCATTATAGATTTCTATGGATGTTTATGACATGAAGATTAACAAAATGTAAGTTGTCAATTTATTTGTGATATATTCCAGTCGATAAGATACCTAATTGTATTTTACGCTGGTTTTGTCTCTATTATTCCTAACTATCTACCTATCTATCCATCCAGTCTCCTCCAATATATACCGGTAGTCAACAAGAAAACTTCAGACATTTGCAAGTTAGACCTTGCATAGCATATAAGCTGACCCACCTTCTTCTAGGCATTATTATTTCCCAAATTATTCGGCTTATACGGGAGTACATACGGTAATAATCTTTATTGTAATCTTGTTCAAAGTTAAAGTAATTCCTGAAATACTAAAGACAATGCCATAGCTCATTTAGAATAAATCAGAAGACAGTAGAATGTCGATAGTTTGAACACCTAGGTGACCAAGCATATTGATTCAAGCAATCTATAGTTGAAGTAAATTATAAAAATTCTGTTAGATCTTTAAGAGAGTTTGAGCGATTCCGGGTTTTCATGCCAAACATATTCAAGCGAGCGAGATTTCTACTTTACTGTACAAAAAATAAAATGTACTCACTTCTCCTCTAAAATGACTGGCAAGGTCATTTTCAGTCTAAAATTCCACCAAGTAATTATGTTGCAATGTCAAGGATTCATTGTTTTTAAAACTCTTTTAATCGATGCACTGATGACATCCTTTTCGCTCTGTTTGGCACCCAATGATAACTGAAAATATATGCATGAACCTTTGGAATAAAGGTTGGATGCATCATATAATTATTGTAAAAAGGTTTCAAAATGTGTTAGGTATTTATCTGGGTTTAAAAATGAAGAAAGATAACTTTATTAATATTAATCACAAACACACACACAAGTCAATAAACATGAAAAAGTATGCATCCAAAATTGTACTATACTCAAACATAGTTGAATATAGTACAAAAATCGTTCTGTACTCAACCCATATTTGTCAAAGGCCTTAAACATATGACAAAATAGCACAAATCTTAGTACTAATGGAATCTGAAAAACATAGTAATACATACTTCATATCCTATCTCAGATAACCATCATCCTATCCAAGCCACTCACAATCATATCCTAAACATTCACCATAGAATCCCAGTCACAGATCATCCTAATCAGTCATCCAACATCTTATCCTAGTCATCCAACATCCCATCCCAGTCAACCAGCATCCTATTGCAGTTATTCAACATACTATCCCAATCACTCATCATTCTATCCCATACACCCATCATCCAATCCCAGCGATCCAACACCATATCCATTCATTGAAGACTCACACCAACTCATCCATCATCCTATCCCAATCACCCATAATTCTATCCCAGTTACACATCATTCTAGTCAGACATCCAAGATCCTACCTCAGTCACCTAACATCCCATCACAGTCAACCGACATCCTATTGCAGTTATCCAATATCCTGTCTTTGTTATTGAACAGAGAATTAATTCAGTTAACATCCTACCCCACTATCCAACATCATATCCTAGTCATCCAAAATACTATGCCAGTCACTCGTAATTCTAACCCAGTCATGTATAATACTATCCCAGTCATCCGAAACCCTATCCATTCATTTAATACACCCCCTAACTCTTTCATAATCATATCCCAGTTACACATCATTCTAATCAGACATCCAACATCCTACCCCAATCACCCAACATCCCATTCCAGTCAACCAGCATCCTATTGCAGTTACCCAAATCCTATCTTAGTCATTGAACAACCATGAAATGCATGAAAATTGGTACCTCATGAAAAACAGTGAATCACAGTACACCTTTCCCTCAATAACTCGTGCACAACGGGGCCCCAAAACATAGACTGCACTATAAGCAAGGGCGCGAGTTGCCAAGGGACCTCAAAAAAATAAAGAATGGGATGCCATCCCCACTTGACATCAAGAAAACCGCAGGGGTGGTTGTAACGGGGCTGTTTAATGGCCGAATAGTCATTGTATAATTGTATTTGGGAATAGTTATTAATAAAGAGCTTTATTATCATATTGTTGTTCGCTTTTTTGTATAAATTACCTTTATTTTTATTATACCCAACCTTTGAAAGATCGTTAACAACGTTAGTCCAAGAGGTTTCAACAACACGTATACGAACAACATTGTTTATTGCGTCACTGCTTTTTTGTTGTTGTTGATTCACAACAAAACAAGATTCCTTTTTTTCAAAAACTAGGGACATTTATTTCCTGAAACAGCAGTCTATGTCGAAACTCGATTTATTTATTGTTCTATTAGTAGAATATGCATGCCATGGTTTCATTGCAAGTAATAGTGAAACTTCTTCTCATCCTTGAAGAAATCTCTGAGCGCCAATTTAGAAATTTTAAGTTCACTACAAACTCGGAACTTGCTTCTCTGTAATGAACAGAATCTGTGAAATAAAGCTTTTTATTCACCAAGTACTTGCTATCTTTGATCACTTTTGTGAATGAGTAGGCTAATGTAAGGCAGTTTAATTATATTACTTACATAACAATAGTTATAACAGTGTTCGATTGATCGATTGAAATGAGTTGACCTGACACACGGCCGTGACTGCTAGCTTTTACTCTGGTAGGATTTGCATGTGTTTTAACTTTTCTTTTATTCTACGCCATTTATTTGATTTGATACAAAATACATAATTAACTTGACAATACAAAGCAAGTCGGCTTTTAATTTAGTGTAACAACACAACAAATAGTTCCGCAAGTCGAAGATCAAAACATGGTCAGCACCTAATTAGGTTCTCACGGTGGCCTTTATTTCAGGGGCATGAACTTCTCCGAAATAGACAAATTTTGACACGCTCAGAAAAATGGTAGCTCGCATATGATTTAGAGAGTTTATAAACATTTTACAATGATGAATAAATTAGGTAGATATAGTTGAACACATTCTACAGTGATTTTAATAGTTTCTCACAATATTATAAAACAAGTGTTAAGATTCATGTTAAGGGCACGAACCATGGCGTATCAAGGATATAAACTGATCCTTACCTTTTAGGTCGAAAGGCACACAAACACACACCCCATACATTTACCGATATTCTTAATTTCCTTTGGAACGAGTGTAAGCTAGATCTTATTTCGGTCACTCAACCCAGTTCTGCAAACCATAAATTCATTTATAGAATGATGCCCATGTGGAAAGAGAGAGAGAGAGAGAGAGCGAGAGAGAGAGAGAGAGAGAGAGAGAGAGAGAGAGAGAGAGAGAGAGAGAGAGAGAGAGAGAGAGAGGGACAGAGAGAGAGAAAGAGAGAGAGAGAATACAGACAGGGACAGAGTTGTGTCATTTGTGTATAATCTTTGTATGAAACAGTGGAATTATACGGAATAATGTGCACAACATATTTTGTCTTTCCGTAGTTCATTGTTTATCTTCTGGTGGCAGGAGATTTTGAAGGCTTCAAACATTTTATCACATCAGTGTTATCATGTTTACTGTTTAGTATGCTATTTTGCAGAAATGATCGTAACTCCTCGGTCTCGGTAAAGAACACGGGCGCGGTAAATTTTGAACGTTTTTAACTTCTCGGTCGAGATTACTAGTCCCTTATATCACTGCAAAATCTATGAACGGCAGAATATAATCTAACCTTCACCTTCGAAGTCCTGGAAGTGACACTAACTAAGGAGAGCTAGCATGTTCTATTATTGATCCACATCTGAAGTAAGGCCAAGCTGTATAAACTATAATCAAATTACACCCATCATTCATAAATCAAAATAAAGAGAATTAAAAGTTATTTTAACTATACCTATGATATACAAGGGCTTTTTAAATAGTCAGGATAACCAGTGAGGAAAACCCGGGAAATATGCAAAATGCGAAGAGTTAGAGAGTTACCAATGCAGACATACATTCGAGCATTATTTGTGTCTATCAGACATAGCAGAGGTAGTCCAAATGAGCTACTATATGCGGCCCTAAGACCACCATTTTAATGCAGGATCCACTAGCCTAACATAAAAAATCATAAAATATTGTGAGGTCAAAAAGGCCCATATTTTTGGATAACTATATTATTTGGAGTGCAACGCAGGGAGCATACGAAGCAGGGAACCAGACTAGATAAGGCCAAGAAAAGACAAGCTTGTTATCGTTACTCCTCCTGAACGGATGGTAATATCAGCAGGACTCACGGTACTAATTCAACTCCCATAGTAAACCTATGGAAACATCATGATATTCAAAATTCAATAACTTTAAACTTCTAAATGTTCATGATCAAACCTATATTTATCAGTATAGACCCATCCTTGCTGCAAGCTTCTGTGTTTAGAAAACCACATGAGCCGCGCCCTATTTTGGATCTACATGTACATGAAACATGTGTTATCCATTCTGCACCTAATGAATCAGGTGCTACTGTTGCTATTGATTGTTCCTAAGTCAAGTCTATAAAAATACTAAAATTGCATCAATAGAATCTTGTCTCTATTTTTTTTAGGTACATATAGGATAAGCTCTCAAAATAATTTTTTATTTATATAGTATGATAGAAAGGGTCCGATGTCAGAACGAGTCATTAAGCTTGCGTCGGCCACCTGTGATAGCAACATAGGGATTTTTAATAAACGACTTCCCATGGTGTCTAGTAGGTCCTAAATAAAAAATAGTGCCACTTGCAGATCCATATTGGATGTGCAAGTGGCCGCCACAGCCGTCATTTTGAAAATCGTATTTTCGTTACTCCTTCTGAATGGATGGTTGTATCATGTTTTGTTTTTACTAAACCGCTTCTTATGATGTCTAGTTTGTATTGGATTAAAATGGTGCTTTATAGACATCCACTATGGCCTCCACAATGACCATCCTGAGAAGTTTGTTATCACTACTTCATCTAGATGACTGGTCGCATCGATATTATGATTTCATGAAAAAACTTTTAATAATGCTTAGGTGGTCCTAAAAGAAAATGTTAACAATCTCTAATATAACCACAATGGCAGCCATCTTGAAATCTTGTTATGGTTACTCCTCCAAAGCGGAAAGTCATATCAATGTTGGGTTTGCATCAGAAGACTTCTTATAATGTCGTGTTGTTTCTAAATGATCTTTGCTGGTGCTAAATATACAAGTGCCAATCTGACATTCAAAACGTCCACCAGAGCAGTTATATTGTAAATCAGGTTATTGCTGAAGAATATCAGGATATGGTTTAAACAATCAACAGTTAAAAGGAAGAAATGGTCTTATCTTGAATTCTTAGAAATCTTTTCGGACAGTAGAACGTCATTTCCTTCAAAGGACTCTTATTTTTGTTTTTTCCTAAGTCAACGTTAAGGCTTATAAATGACAGATTTATATGTACACATTTCAATGGATACACCGCAAGGCTGATGTTCCCTATAGGTAACTCAGTGTTAATAATTGGTTAAATAAATATAGTTACTGCTGTACTTCAGAAATCCTTATAATGTCAATTTGACAAGGATCGAACCATGTACTCAACAGCATGTAAGAGAGATACCTCCACCAGACCAAGACAGGGATAAGATGTGTATCACATTAAAAAAAGCTAAGAAACCCTCCCCAAAAAAAAACAAATAATAAATATGATCTAAATATAAATTAACATTATCACACATGTAGTGAGAGACTCAACTCTTTATTAACTGACAGAAACTACAACTCTTACAAAAACAACAATGATAACTAATTTTTGTATTTATTAAATCGAATGTTCCATACACAGTTAGCCCACCACCCACCCACAGGCTTGCGCAAATGTGGCACAGTTTCCCCATTGTTGGAAGTATATATGCATTGTAGTTCACAATACGAGTTTCTGTAGGTAAATTCTTGATTCCTCTTTGGTAGGGCATATTATGATGACTGCCGTTCAAATCTGTCAGTATTTTCATCACATTGTAAATTATTATCTACAGATTCACCTAAAAGCTTTTCATCTTTTGACATTTTCAACCTGATGATTATTTATTGTTAGAAACACTTTTGGAATCCCAAATGTATGCAGTTTGTGTAATGTCTTCAAAATTATACATTTAGTTTTACCTTTATTTGTTAGCATCTTATTTTGTTGTGCCCAACTTTGAATTCTAATAATGTCTGAGTCTAATCTTGTTTTTGTAATACTTTGGTACCAAAATTAGATGCGTACATTGATGTTATTCACTTGGACAAAAACACGGTGTCAGTATTGAACTTGTCAGGTTTTTGATTTGTGCTCATACATGTGAAAGTATTGTTATAAACATTCAAGTGACCGCTGTTTGCGTCGGCATAATTTTATTTTTTTCTATTCTTTATTTTGGGTATTTGTAGAGGTTAAACCACAAAATTAAACACTTAGTTATATGCAAACTTTAACAGGCAAACCACGAATTTAAGTACCCACGAAAATTCCTTTTTTTTCAAAACCACGAAAATTGAACGCCACGAAAATAAATGATACTACAGTAAATAAGAAAGAAGAGAGGGCCTAAAACACAGACAAGCCGTGTCCTTGACATCATGCTCACTCTGCAGTTGTTCAATCTGAGCCTTTAGGTCTTTTATTGTTTGTTCTCGCCTTCGGATTAATGCGTCTATTTCTTCTGGGCTGGCGCTTACAAAACTGTCTGCAAGGAGAATATTACTTAGATTAAGATCATATCCTAGTGGTCTGGTGACAGTGTAGAGTATGATGGTTGTGTAAACACGGACTTGACATTCGTCTGCTCCCTACAGGACTCCCCACAGAGCTGAAGAACTTCCTGAGGTCATCCACGTATGCCTACACTTTGTATGTAATGTTTATATGTGGTAATGATAAAACGTTACTTTCACATGTAGATTCTCATTCTGATTTGAATTTTTGTACATTGCTCCATGTTGGGTTGTTCTTTTAACTACGCCCTCTTAGTATCCAGAATTACTTCAGTGCTGGATATCGTATGTGGTAGAATGTGGATTATGATGTTGTACATGTTGGATTCTTGCTGATCATCTACAGCCATACTGGAATATGAATATTAATTACACTGGATTCTGACACTGAATGTATGTTTTTTGTAGACACAAAGGAAACATTTTGAAATGTTTCTTTAATGTTTTGAAAACCTGAAATTCAGGCTGATGAACTCTGGAAGAAAAACAATGATAGAAATCACTGCAACTGTTTTGAGTCACCATTTTGGTCAATCCTGTCCTTTAAACGAATCCATTAAAAGTGTTTTGGGCATATGTTTCATGTCTCAGACTGTGGTCACTAATATTTTCACAAATATTTCTGCTATGTTTAACAGAGTCACTATTGCATGAAGACGGGATTAGAAATCCTTTATTCTCCATGTACATTTAAGTTCGCATCTAATCACTGCTGCTAACTGGCTATATTCCTATTCATAACAAATGATGTTGCTAGAAAATTGTATATATGGACTTTTCAAATAAGATACACTTATACTTTACATTGGATGGCTCAGTTTATGTTTTGGATGAAAAAAAATATATTTGAAGATGTGACCAGTGCTTCCCATGAGTTCCCAGTCCAGGTTTGATTTGATAATGTATGGTATAGTAGGTTGATAATCACGATACGTAAATATTGTTTCACCCAAGAGCATATTGCTTGCATATTACAACACCACAATTAGAAACATTTACATTAAACTCCTTTAAATTACTGTATAAATTCCATGCCGGTACATACATCTGCCATTTTTGCAGAGGGTATTGTGCTATGAACCTGTCTGTCCCTATGTCCATCAGTTTATCCTTTTCTGCAGAAGAATTGGTTCCACAGTATGATCCTTCACAAAACTTTGTGGTTGGCGTGCACTTTGGGTAAGGAAGAAATCTATTTCAGGGTCAAAAGGTCAAAGGTCATAATCACAATAACCTTAGTTCAACTATTCTGACTTGGGCCAAATGTTAGGGATAGCTTGCACTTGGGGCAAGTAAGAAGCCTTTTGATTTGGGACTCAAAAGGTCAGAATCACTTTGACTGAAAGAAGGAATATGTTTTGTGCACGCACATTTCATTTCTCAACGATATAGCTTCACCGCAGTTTGCGGATGATATGCAGGTTGGTTAAAAAAGAAACCGATTGGTTTTGGGATCAAAAGACCAAAGGTCAATGTCACTGACTGTAACAAAAATTATTTCTATACAATAACTTCAGATCTACATCACAGACCTGGATCAATACTTGCTAGCAGCTAACACTTGGAGTATGGAAAGATCCTATTTATTTTGGGGTTCAAAGGTCAAAGTGTTTTGCCAGAGTGACTGACAAAATAAACGTAGTTGTTGCATAATAAATTTAGCTCAAAACCATGTACCTTGATCAATGTATGTGAAGGGCTTGCACTTAAGGCATGAGAGAGGTATATTGATTTTGGGGCCAAAAGGCTAAATGTCAAAGTCATTGTGACTAAATAAAATTGGGATTTTGCAGAAAAATATTTATTTTCGAGTAAGTACCTTGACCAAACTGTGTGGATGCTTTGCACTTTAGGTAAAAAAGCAACAGATAGATTATAGTGTCTATAGGTCACAGTATGTAGGCTTGCAAGAAAATATGACATGTTAATTGATGAATTAATTGGTTTTTCCAACAATACCCGCAAAGCGGATTTTATCGGATGCCGGGAACTATAAAGGAGAGGTCGTTTGAAGCTGAGAGTTGTATCATACGAACTGTCATTATTTGTAGGTCAGTTATCTTCAGAGTCAACCGTGCCCTACTGGTTCTTTCACAAAAGACAATTAACCACGAGGCATATAATGTGCTAGTCACGGTACACATTTCTTTCAAATTTTTGTACAATTGTAAGAAGCAAGAGGGGCGGGGAATCGTAATATGTTTAAAGCAATCTTGTATCTGAGATCATCAGCAGTGTGAATAATTCAATTTCTTGTGCAGTCTTTATTCTAGACTGGTCAAACTATAAATTCTGGATATAGTTATTATCATTATCTTATGACCACCTTATACTCTTAGGTTCGTTGTGGGCCAGTGTGAGGGTCCTATTTGATTGTTTCATTGACGAGTTGTTCTAGTAATCCTTAGACTGTTTTCCGAGTACCTGTACCAGTGTGAATGTTAAATAAAGTGACAGTAAAAGAAGAGTATACAAATATGCATATATGCATAAAATAAAATAGGAGAGAGAAAGAACATTTTTTTTTTCAATAATACAATGTTCATTCCTCCACTCATTCATTCCTTCAGTTAGTGGTCATGCATGAAAATGGTTATAATTGGTTATTAATTATTAATGATATTATGATGTTGACAATGTTATTAGTGATTTATGGTGATGTTTGCAGCTTGGCTTTCCCCTAAGTCCTATCCATGGGAATGGAGATTCTTCACCCCAGTGGGGCTGAGATTGGATCGCCTTTGCGACGTACCTGGGCCCCTAATGGTCCCTGCATGTCAATCCCTTCCTCCCTGGGAAGGGCCCCTCCTTTCCCGCCTTAGGGTTGGGGGTTTGCCGTATTAATTTGTTTATAATTATTTTTATTTTTATTGAGCGTGTACGAATTTAGTTTTTTTATTTTATTCTTATGTTTCTTGTGTGTTGTTTTAATCCTAAGTTTGTTTTATAAAACTTGCCGTGCGAGGGCCCAGGTTCGCCTACGCGTATCCTCCACCGTAAGGGTTGGACACGTACCTGGTTCCTCCCTGCGATTTTTAATCTTAACTTGTATTCTGAGGGTTGAGTTCGCGTTCAGAGATTTGTAATTGATTAAAGGTTTATTTTAGGGTTTGTTGTTGTGTGGAGACCAGAATTTTATGGGTGGGTTGCTTTAATTTTGCTACAATTTTCCCCTTTTTCCTATAGCAGAGATGAACCACAATATGTTTGCGTACACCGAATTGATGTTGGTCGTTTTGGTGGTAAAAAACGTCGGGTACCTAAGTCTTAGGTATACTTCCCGCAACATGTTTTCTCTGCTGGATGAGTTATTTGTTTCCAGGGTTCGTAGCACACTGAGGGAGTCGTTGATTATCACTGTTTGGGTTTCTTGAATCCATTTTATTGCCTCGTTAATTGCCCAAAACTAGACTGTATAAATGGAGCAGTGATCAGGCAGTCTTGCCCCCAGTGTGATATTATCCCCCGAAATTACGACTGCGGCTGCCGTACGCATGGGATCCAGTGATTTTGACTCATCGGTGTATATTTGTGTGTAGCCCTCATACCTATTCGCAATATCACTTAAGATTTTGGCCCTGATTTCTGGTGGGTTAAGTTGTTTGTCCCCATAGTTTAGTGCTTCGACATTGATTTGGGGGGCCTTACAAGTCCATGGTGCGGTGTCAGGATATTGTATGACTTCCGTTTGTGTATTGATCAGTTTCAATTTCGTCTGTAGGTCATGAATTTTTTCGCTCCCGGTATGTTTGCTTTCAGTTTATGTCGGAAGGGCTTGTTGCACTTGTTTATGATGATGCGGGTGTGATGTGATTTCGGGTGTATTGATAATCGTGTCTCATACCGCAGGAGTAACTCCGCCCTTCTAAGGAGCAGAGGGGGTTCCCCTGTAAAAACTCTTAGTTCGTCCCCAGAAGTACTACCGAGAGCGCAGGTGCAAATAATAAGAGCTTGGTATTGTATTCGATCTAGTTTTTTAAGTACATTAGGGTGAGCCGAAGCGTATGCCTGGCACCCGTAGTCGATTTTCGATCGAATGAGGAGTGTCCTATATAATGTATGGAGTGTGGTCTGATCCGCGCCCTACTCGGTGCCTTTAAGGTTCCGTAATAGGTTTAAATCTTGCCCGCATCTCCTTATTAGCTATGTTATGTGATTGCTCCATGTAAGGTGCTCATCAAATAGCATTCCTAAGAATCGAGCTACTTTTTTCAAATTTGATATCCGTGGCGTTTAGGTTCAATTTTGAGGGGTCCCTGCGTATGCTACGTGATGGTTAAATAGAACCCCTACTGTTTTTCCTCCAGTTATTTTGAAACCCCACCTATCTGCCCATCTACCAATCCCATCTAGCCCCATCTGCAGTCTGCTCATCACAGCTTTACTGGAAGGGTTTCCCGCTCTCCAGATTCCGGTGTCGTCAGCAAATAGAGATGTGTCCAGATGAGTTTGGTCTATTGACTTTTTCAGGTCATTTATCATGATATTGAAGAGGGTGGGGCTTAGTACACTTCCCTGTGGGGTGCCGTTTTCCAGCTCGTGTGTTTCCGAATACTGGCCTCCCACCGTGGTTTGGATTGTTCGACCGGTTAAGAAGTTTGATATGAATTTATGCATGTAACCAGTGATTCCATATTGATTTAATTTTGCAATTAGTCCTTTGCTTTTTTTAGGAAGATTTTTTTATAAATTTCATATCCCAGCGTGTCCTCCCCCGGCGAGGTAGTTTTTTTCCTACTGAGCGCTTTTCGCCATTCATGAATGGTGAATTCGACATTAAGGGGGCTGTGTTGGTTACTCCTATCTGTGAATAATTGAGGGCATTGCGTTTCGATCCTATTTCGGTGTGTTTGGAATTTAGCAGAGTGGTTTGTGTTGCTGCTCATCCCGGCGAAGTGTGTTGCTAATTTTTCTGCTTTTTCCCCGTCAGTTGTAAGTCCGGGGAGTTTAGGCGTTGCAAAGGATTTTTTTCCTCTAATTTTCTTAATTTTATCCCATACCTGCTTTGAATTAGCCTTAATTTTAAGGATGAGCAGAATTCTTGCCCTGAATTAGTTTTGCCTTAAATATTATATTTTTCACCAGACGTTCTTTTTCTTTGTAAACAAGAAAATCGAGATTATTTTTGGAGTGCCGAAACCTGTTTAGGGTCCTTTTTTCTCTTTTAATGTTTGTTTACATTCCTCATTCCACCATGGACCGGACTGTTTGATGCCCTGCCCTCCCGTTTTGGGGATACTTTGCTCCGCTGCTGAAGACAGTGCATTAATGACATTTCCGTTAAAGGTTTCGATGTTTTCGTCATACAGTTGGGCGTCGTCTATCCCCTCGCAGAGAATGCGAAACATCGCCCAGTCCGCCTTATCAAATCTCCATTTTGGGGGCGGTTGTGTGTTGTTTTTGTGTGTTCTAAGTTGGACGGAGATCAATATGGAAAAATGGTCGCTACCTAGTGTGCTGGTTTGATCAACTTCCCAATCGGTTATTTCCGCTACCTTGGGTGTGCACAAAGTTAGATCAATTGCTGACATGCTCCCGTTTGTTGGGTTAATTCTGGTGCGTGCGATAGTGCGCACATTAGTAGGGTATCGTCCTGGTCATTATAATTGTCTGTGCGACGGTTCCTATTGATGTTTATCTCTGGATCCGGTTCTGAAGCCCTAATGAGGGAGTTTGGCGTGGACGTCATGGGGTTTGGAGTAAGCTCAATTTGTTGTGTGTCATATCCGGGATGTCTTGACTGGTGTTGAGTAATGACCCATTGATTGCGAATGTCACCCGCCACCCCGATGAGTAGTCTAGGGAGGACTGGGTTTCGTTAAACTGTAATTTGAATTCCCTAACTGTGCTATTTTTGCCTGTAATTAATTTTCCTATGTGAGTTGGTGGTGTGGTTTGGTTGATATTTCTGCTTATTAATTTCCTGGTGACCCTTTTTGTTTGCTGCATTTTGATTTTGTACATTTCCGTCTGGTGTGTTTTGTTTATTTACTATAGCGGAATGTGGTGATTTGAATGAATGCTTGTATGCGCAGGTACCCAGCTAACAATTCAACGTTGCGACAACATTGCAGCAACGTTGCACTAAAGTTGTGGAAACGTTGTTGTATCACGTTGTGGCAACGTGATTTGGTGAACTTGCTGGAATGTTGCTACAACGTTGCTGTTTAAGGTCATAATATAACATTCCCACAGCCTCCTGACAACATTCAAAAACTATATTGAAAACTGTTAAGAATGAAAGCTACTTGTTTTTCTGAAACACATATGTCCCACTGCTGACAGACAAATCTAATTCTACAATTAAACATTACACAAATGTTGATGTAACCATCCATCAAATATGAGTAGCGAGATATTTAGGATGGCTGCCATGGTGGCCGTCCTGAATGTCAGATCAGCACTATTTTCATTTGGGGCAAACTAAACATTTCATTTGATGAAAACTCTGTGTCAATATGACCATCCATCTAGGAGGAGTAGCTACAAGATTTTCGAGATGGCTGCCATGGTGGTCATATTGGATGTCAGATCAGCACCATTTTCATTTGGGGCCAACATGACATAGCAAGTCATATGATCAACATTCCTAATCAATATGAATATCCATCTAGGAGGAGTAGCATTAAGATTTTCAAGATGGCTGCCATATTGATGTCAGGTTGGCATCATTTTTATTTAGGCTCAACTAGACATCATCACAAGTCTTCTAGTGAAAACCCCATATAATATGACCATCGGTTTACGAGGAGTGGTGACAACACTTTTAAGATGCTCACTGTGGCTGCGGTATTGTCACCCGAGCGGCACCATTTTCATTTAGACCCAACTAAACCTTAGGCCAAATCTGTATGTAAAGATTCCTAGCATTCCTCCAATTAGTTTAGTAGGAGTAGTAATAACAAAGTTGTGTTGACAGATGTACGGACCATCCCATAAGCTCCTCTGGTGTATGCTGAAAACAGTAGAAGTATTACATAAGATGGCAGACGGTTCAACAGCAAAATTTGATTTAAGAAGGTGAACACCATTTTTCATGTTTCTATGGTGAAAATTGGGAATTTGTGTAATAAGAGGATTGTTTGATTCAAGTTTATGTGTATCCAATATCTTCAAACTTGCTGACACTATGCAGAAAGAGCACAGGGTGTGAAATTAGTACCCCGTCGACAAAGAAAGTTGGGTACTAATATTAGTACTAACTAAATTACAGTCGTCTTTAATTGTTTTGTGCAATAACACTTGATGAATCTGTACGGGTGGATAGCCATACAACAGGATGGGCAGGATCCAATTTAGATGATCTTATTGCAAGCAGTGAGGATGTGAGGATACAAAAATGAAATTCACTAAACTGGATGCAATTTACAGATCATCTAGTTATGAAAGGGGAAACTCTTTCTGAATATGTTTGCCTAAATCTAGCAGTTTCTGTGCAGTTGTTCTAAAATTTCTACTCTACATAAGCATAGGAAATTACTTGAAAATATCAATTTGCCAATACAAAGGTTTTGTCATCAAATAGTTGTGCTAACAAGCTTTACAGGCATGAGGTACAGACATTTGTATTTAAGAAGAGACAAATGGGTATAAAGAAAATAAACAATGCAGCATTTTTTTACTATTACTTTATTTCTATCTGTTTGTTTTCGGGATTTAATTAAGATTCTGTAATAGATACTGTATCATCGACAGCAAAGTCAATATGAGTCTTCTTCTTCTGCTCAGGCTCCTGCAAGTTGAAAACTAATTTTAATGATTGAACAAAGTCATACATCATCTCAGCAATACTTACATATGTAGAAATAAAGTTAACTAATTAGTGTAATGAAAGTTAATTATCTGTACTTTTCCTTCCCTTAATATCATTAAGCAGGTTATGACGGTAATTTGTGGGCATGATTGTCCATTCAGGCAAGTGGATGGTGAAATCAATTTGTGCAAAAGTAGATTTTACTTGTCTGAATAATTCACTTCAGCAAAATTCGAAGTGAAAGCACTTGCTCCACTAAACAAGTTGGATATAATATTAGCTGTCTACTCAAGTTTTGATCGTCATGGGCAATATGATAAACATCAATTTTATTTGCAATTTAGAAATGCAACAACTTTTGCAAATATAATGCATAAAAACACAAAATGTAATAAAATCTTGATGAAATAAGAGCTCAAGCGCTTAACCTTGTATTTTGACCCTCCTCGTCGTGTCCAAAAGTTACTTGATGGTCTCTGATATGGCATTTTCAACTTCACTTGCATTGGCCTTGTTATTACTTCTCAAGCATTGCTCCTGCAAGAGTAACAAAATATTTTCAAAATAAGTTTCACAACAAAGGACACATTGAATTTTTCTGTCATCAATAATCAAGGTAGTATTTGTAAAAACACATCATTGGAAATGTGGTCTTAGGTCCTTTTACATGTACGTAGTTCCAGTATGTGTGTGAAGACACACGTAGTACCTTTTCCATTCATTTGAAAATCTGTATCCAATAGTATGAAAAGTAAACATTTGAAAATCTGTGGCCAATAATATGAAAAGTAAACAATGTAAATCAAGTCATACTTACTTATCAAAACCCTTCATATCAGACGCTCTTGAAAAGCTTTCTTCCCTTTATGGCTATATTCTGACCAGAGCCTGTTGGTACCAACTTTTTTCATCATTCTGCGGATAATCTCCCCGATATTATAACTGCCAAAGGAACTCAAGGAGTAAATCTGAAAAAAAATGTATAAATACTATAATAATAATAATAATAATAATAATAATAATAGTAATAATAATAATACTAATAATAATAATAATAATAATAATAATAATAATAATAATAATGATAAGAATAATTATTAAATTATCATTATTATTATTATTATTTCTTTGGACAGGGGAAAAATATGTTTAGAAATATAGCTTTTTTGCCATGGCTTCGCATGCAATATTTTATAATATCACTCATTCATGCTTGTAATATCAACATGTAATTACGTTTTAATGTGCATTTTCTTTTTTACTTTCATGCATATCAACATGTATACATCTGTCTAAGCATATACATTTCCTTTCAATTTATTTAATTTAATTTTATTATACTAGGAGGAGGTGGTCAAGAACGACAAATCTCACGCTCTTGATCTGCGCGCATGCGCAATTTAACGTTAACTCGAGGGCTTTTACCACGAAAACCCATCCCTATACTCGCTAATTTTCTTTGCACAAATACCCCAAATATAATTTATTTAATCTGAGTAAGATAAATGCCACAGAAATACTACAAAAATTTATATGATTGTATGCATAGACTGAACACTTTGGCAGACAGGCCTAATTTTCTTTGTTTGAAAATGGCACCGCTTCGCTTACATCATTACTTACTTAGATTAAGATAATATCCTAGTAGTCTGGTGACAGTGGGGGCAGGTGTAGAGGATAATGGTTGTGTAAACACAGCCTTGACATTCGTCTGCTCCCTACAGGACTCCCCACAGAGCTGAAGAACTTCCTGAGGTCATCCACGTATGCCTACACTTTGTATGTAATGTTTATATGTGGTAATGATAAAAAGTTACTTTCACATGTAGATTCTCATTCTGATTTGAATTTTTGTACATTGCTCCATGTTGGGTTGTTCTTTTAACTACGCCCTCTTAGTATCCAGAATTATTTCAGTGCTGGATATCGTATGTGGTAGAATGTGGATTATGATGTTGTACATGTTGGATTCTTGCTGATCATAAACAGCCATACTGGAATATGAATATTAATTACACTGGATTCTGACATTAAAGGTATGTTTTTTGTAGACACAAAGGAAACATTTTGAAATGTTTCTTTAATGTTTTGAAAACCTGAAATTCAGGCTGATGAACTCTGGAAGAAAAACAATGATAGAAATCACTGCAACTGTTTTGAGTCACCATTTTGGTCAATCCTGTCCTTTAAACGAATCCATTAAAAGTGTTTTGGGCACATGTTTCATGTCTCAGACTGTGGTCGCTAATATTTTCACATATATTTCTGCTAAGTTTAACAGAGTCACTATTGCTTTGTTCTGCATGTATATTTAAGTTCGCGTCTAATTACTGCTGCTAACTGGCTATATTCTTATTCATAACAGATGATGTTGCTAGAAAATTGTATATATATGGATTTTTAAAATAAGATACACTTATAGTTTACATTGGATGGCTCAGTTTATGTCAGATAAGTTTTGGATGAAGAGAAATATATTTGAAGATGTGACCAGTGTGCTTCCCATGAGCTCCCAGTCCAGTTTTGAATTGATAATGTGTGGTATCGTAGGCTGAGAATCACGATACGTAAATATGCCTGGCGCAGACATATTGTTTCACCCAAGAGCATATTGCTTGCATATTACATCGCCACAATAAGAAACATTTGCATTAAACTCCTTTAAATTACTACGAACATTCCATGCCGGTATTTCTTGTTAATACCCAGATTATTGGTAATGTTTTATGTGTTCTTATTTAATATCATAATCTCTACAGATATACCATAGTGCCTAGACATAACTCCATCATGTTTTGTCATACATCTGCCATTTTTGCAGAGGGTATTGTGCTATGAACCTGTCTGTCCCTATGTCCATCAGTTTATCCTTTTCTGCAGAATAATTGGTTCCTCAGTATGATCCTTCACAAAACTTTGTTGTTGGCGTGCACTTTGGGTAAGGAAGAAATCTATTTCAGGGTCAAAAGGTCAAAGGTCATGGTCACTGACTGAAAGAAGAAAACTGGTTGCTGCACAATAACCTTAGTTCAACTATTCTGATTTGGGCCAAATGTTAGAGATAGCTTGCACTTGGGGCAAGCAAGAAGCCTTTTGATTTGGGACTCAAAAGGTCAGAATCACTGTGACTGAAAGAAGGAATATGGTTTGTGCACACACATTTCATTTCTCAGCGATATAGCTTCACCACAGTTTGCGGATGATATGCAGGTTGGGTCAAAAAGAAACCTATTGCTTTTGGGATCAAAAGACCAAAGGTCAATGTCACTGACTGTAACAAAAATTATTTCTATACAATGAATTCATTTCTACATCACAGACCTGGATCAATACTTGCTAGCAGCTAACACTTGGAGTATGGAAAGATCCTATTTATTTTGGGGTTTAAAGGACAAAGTTTTTTGCCAGAGTGACTGACAAAATAAACGTAGTTGTTGCATAATAAATTTAGCTCAAAACCATGTACCTTGATCAATGTATGTGAAGGGCTTGCACTTAAGGCATGAGAGAGGTATATTGATTTTGGGGCCAAAAGGCTAAATGTCAAAGTCATTGTGACTAAATAAAATTGGGATTTTGCAGAATAATATTTATTTTCGAGTAAGTACCTTGACCAAACTGTGTGGATGCTTTGCACTTTAGGTAAAACAAGCAACATATAGATTATAGTGTCTATAGGTCACAGTATGTAGGCTTGCAAGAAAATATAACATGTTAATTGATGAATTAATTGGTTTTCCAACAGTACCCGCAAAGCGGATTTTATCGGATGCCGGGAACTATAAAGGAGAGGTCGTTTGAAGCTGAGAGTGGTATCATATGAACTGTCATTATTTGTAGGTCAGTAATCTTCAGAGTCAACCGTGCCCTACTAGTTATTTCACAAAAGACTATTAACCACGAGGCATATAATGTGCCAGTCACGGTACACATTTCTTTCAAATTTTTGTACAATTGTAAGAAGCAAGAGGGGCGGGGAATCGTAATATGTTTAAAGCAATCTTGTATCTGAGATCATCAGCAGTGTGAATAATTCAATCTCTTGTGCAGTCTTTATTCTAGACTGGTCAAACTATAAATTCTGGATATAGTTATTATCATTATCTTCAATTCATTCCTCTCCGACGGCCTATATACATAGTTCTTGCACTTTGATGCAACTATTAGTTCGCTTATAAAAGCACGCTGCCCTAGTGACAAATTTATCTTGATGCCTTTGTTGATTTGGACACCCATGCCATATCTCCATACCACCACTTTTAGACACCCTTAGTAAACAATCGCCATTTGCATCACCAGTTCAAAACACCACCAGATGTGAATACCTCCTCACCCAACCCCCAATGAACAATGAAACAGGCTTTCTTGAGTTTGATCGATGCTATAGGCTGCTCTATGTATATTAGATAAATCTTAAATAACCCATCATAGATTAGAGATAAATTTCCCTAAAGTGAATGCTGCTACTATTTAAAGTATCAGCATGGATTCCAGACTATCAGACTGATTTTGAGAATTACATTTATAGCTTTACTGGTCTGAGACGAAAAGAAATTGCGGGATTACCTGTTGTCCGTCGTTCGATGTCCATCCGTCCGTTAGCACACATTTGTTATTGTTACTGCTCCTAAACTGCTTGGAGAATTGTCATGACACTGTACACACACTTTCATCTTATAGTCTAGTTGGTTTAAATTAAAACTGTGCTGCTTGCACATTTAGTCTTGAAAATCTTGTTATTATTAATTCTCCTGAATGGATGATCATATCTCAATGGAATTTCCACTACAAGACTTGTTATAATGTCTAGTTGGTCCTAAAGAAGAATAATGCTCGTCGGATATGGGTTTTCACTAAAAGATTTAATATAATGTCTTGTTGGTTCTAGATGAAAATGGTGTCGATTTGGCATCCAACTCAGCCGCTATGATAGTCATTTTGAAAATGTTATTTTCGGTACTTCTCCTGAAGGGAAACTCATATCAACGAGTGAAGACTGCTTATGGTAGTTGGCCCTAAGTAAAAATGGTACCGATGTGGCATCCAATATGACTACTACGGCAGCTATCTTCAAATAATAATTTTGAAAAACTTGTTCTGGCACTACAGGTTTCACTTTAAGGTTTTGATTGTTATGACTAGTTTATATGCTAGGGTGAATAATAGAGTTAACAATGAGTTCACTTAATCCAGTGGTTTTTGCAATGTTAATGTAGTACTCATTGAAGATTTCACAGGCTTCAGTTTGATCAGTTTGGTAAGTAATCTGGGTTTTAAAGAAATAAAGTAAAACAGATTGTCTTCTTAGCTTGGTGACAGAGTTTCTGTTCTTTTGTAAGTTTCCTAGAATGGTTTAGTTGTATATATTTTACAAATTTTTTATGGGCTCTACGTGTTTGCTATAAGGCCTTTCTAAGTTCACTGTTCTTGGGGTGGTGGTGGAACTTTTGGGTATTTTTTTCTTTTGGAGCATGATTATCAATGACCTCTAATAGTAACTTTTCACATACCCACTATTAATCATCAGTATTATAAAATGCATCAATGATGTGAAAATATATTTTATTAACATCATCCAGGAAATGTTTCTCATCAAACTTGTTGTAGCTTCTGAACTTGGTTTTCTCACGTCTGTTTGACACATTCTTTTTACGTGTGTGCCATGCGCTTCGGACACTACATGGAAGCTGATCATATTTTTGTCTATATATATATTTATATATATATATATATATATATATATATATATATATATATATATATATATCTTTTACACTGTCCCCTTACCATATTTATGTTGCTTCTTTTAGTAGTGACCACCACCAAGACTGTGCCTCTCTTTAGCTCACCGATACAAAATGAAGTAGAGCTAGTATACTCCCCTCAATTATCGCGGTTGGTGTCAGCACAAATTAAAGAATAAACATATACTAGTATACAGCCTCACTGCATCTCTATCATTCATTATTCCTAGGTACTAGGCAATAGTTTGGAGTAGGTTTCATAGCACTTACTCCTTGGAGAGGGTGCAAAATGGTTAACTTTGTAGAGACATATACTTTAGTGGGGTTACTTTTTTGCATTTAGGTCAGTCTGTATACATACTGTTATAACTAGAATTATGCATTTTGGTGAGGGGATGCATGTTGATGAGATCTTCACCCTCATCAGAAAAGTAGGTCACTGTGACCTACATTTCATTCACCACAGACTTTGGTTCAGGTTAGTGTATAATGATTGTACAAGTACTTTTGATGCTCGTACCGACAAAAAGCTAGATGATTGTATGCATGTCTATTAGTACCACACTCTTGCAATAACAGAAAGTAATTTTGACCCATGTTTCACATTCTACTGGCGTAGGTTAAGTTTTTGAAGAAAGTATTTTGCATCCTGTATACAGACTGCTATACCTTGAATCATGAACCTAGGTGAGGAGATGCATCTTAACAAGTACCACATCCTCATCACAAAAGTAGGTAACTGTGACCCATATTTCACTCTTTATTGTCTTGGGTTACATTTTATGTTGTAACTGTTCATACTAGAATCATTGAACTAGATGAGGGTATACATCTCTTTTAGTAGCACAACTGTACAATAAAAAAGGTCAATGTGACGTATATTTCACATTTTACTCGCTTAGATGATGTTTTTGCATTTAGCTTATGACCACATAGGTTATTTTCATGTTATGTGCATACCACACTTTCTAGAATCATGAAACTTTGTGAGGGATGCATCTTGATGAGCACAGCTTCTTCATTGCATACGTAGGTCATTATGGCCCAGATTTTATGCTTTGCTGTCTTTGGTTACATTTTCTGTGTCATCATTTCCTAGGCAGTGTTCATGCTAGAACTGTGAAGTTGATGATATGCATCTCTGTAAATTCCACACCTTTTCTACGAAAGAGGCTCATCATGACCAGTATTTCATATTTTACTGGTTTTCTGAAGATTTTTACGTTTAGCTATAACCAATGGATTTTTGGCGTGCTGTATGCGTTCTGTCCTACCTAGAATCATGAAACTTAGCAAAGAGATTCATTTTGATAGGAACTTCACCCTTGTTGCAAAAGGAGGTCTCTATGACCTATCTGACTTCATTGACAGTTTGTGTTTAGGGTCATTTACTACGTGCTGTGAATGTTAGAATCGTGAAACTTGGTAATTGGGTGCATCTCTGTTACTCCACATTTACAAGCTAAAGGTCGCTGTGACATACATTTTATACTTCATTACCATATGATAAGTATTTGTGTTTAGCTTATGATTACAAAGTTTTTCCATGCTGCAGGCCTTTAATAGTAATGTTTTTGGAAGTAATAAATATGTTTATTGAATGGCAAACGTTCCATATTAATGAATAGTGACTATACAGTGGATATATGAAAGGTTACTCTCAAGAAGTTAACAGTGTATTGTACATGAATGAGTATAGGAATTGGACGAGTTTGTGTAGACTACATGCATTTCTAGCGAGGCCTCGGCTTTAGTAGCTAATTACGGTAATTATTGATGCATGAACTATACTTTTAATTGTAGCCATATTGGCTGTTCCTCCAAGGTTACTCGCAGCCTATGAATTTCACCATGTACAATCTGGCTTCTAGGGGTGGACAATGACGATAGCTTCTGCAGCTGATTTTAAGAACAATGATTTAAAAATCTAAATACAGACAACATTAATCTCTAGTTATTATCTACTCATTCTGGTACTTCTAATATGGTGTTCTAATTTTATTAATTTATGTCTTTTATACTCAGTCACAGAAGCCAACATTTCGTTGTCAACATATTTTAGTCTGAATGTATTTTCTGCATGATAAGCAATGGGTACTGGAGATTACTAAAAGCTTCGTAGAGGTTAAATACGTATTTAGTATCACACTGTGCAATCCTGAGGTATCGGAGAGAAATCCCTTTAGAGACTTATTTTCGTAGGCACTATGTTTTGTAGAACGCAGTAATAAGTTTCACTATTTAAAGGAAAGCTTGTTAGCATAAAGCTTGTTCCAACTGGTTGAAATAATACTGATCCACCCTCAAATTTGGCCACCATTACTAAACACAGAATAATTTTTAAACGACATTTCAAAAACCAGTTAATAGATTTTGACCAAATTTGACAGAAAGAATCCTGGCTTGGATGGCTTTAGTTCTGTACATATGATACCGAGCAGCCATCAAATATGGCCGCGTTTGCTGAACACAGAAAAATCTAAAAATTACTTCTTCCCAATCATTCCTCAACGTAATTTGACCAAATTTGACAGCAAGTTTGCTGGTATAAAAGACTTTCAAATGTAATGAAACGATGCAAATCCAGCATCAAACATGACTGCCCTTACTCAAAATAGACAAAACTTTGAACGACTTCTTCTCGGAAACTGCTCATCAGAAATTTACCAAATTTGACAGAGAACATTTAGGTAGCAATGGCTTTCAAACTATATAAATGATGTTGATTTGCCGTCAAATATGGTCATCGTTTCTAAAAAAAGACAATTCTTTAAATAACTTATTTTTTAAAAAACTACGCAACAGATTTTGACAAAAATTACAAAAAGCATTCTTACATTGAAGGCTTCCATGTTTATACAAATGATGTCAAATATGGGTGATATTGCTAAAAATAAAAATCTTTAACAACTTCTTGTAAAATACGACATAACGGATTTCGATCGTGCTTGACAGAATGTGACCTAATTTTAACACCTTTCAGATTTATACAAATTATGCTGCTCGCGATCAAATATAGCTGCCATTAGTACAACTAGAAAAACATTTACACAGCTTTATCTATACCTACCCCCTCCTAATATTAGTGTGTATATCTAAATAATATAATGAATTTGTTAAATAACTCGTTAATGAACGATTATCAATTGTCGGCATATATATCATTGTGACAACACGAAATAAAGGGACTCAATTAAGGGTAAGTATGTACCAATTTTACTTTCAAACAACATTAAATCACGCTTTTTTAAAATTTAAATATCAAAACAAAGTTAATATAGTATAATGTATACAAATATGTACAAATATAACACAAATAAACAGACTTTACATGACTTTCTCTGCCTTTGTCTGACTTTGCGGTGTTTAGTAGGACCCAGCTATAGGACTGTTAGCCTAACATAACTGTCTGATAAACACCATTAAGGTTTAAGCAAATATTAAAGTCAAGAAACATTTATAATTTCCTAAAATATTTAGAATATTATATAAACATCATACATAACACTTGACCAAAGTATATCTGCAGTCATAGCAGTACAACACATTCTAATATCTGTAGTAGATTTTATGCATCTTGGGTCACAATCCAGAAATGGAGGCAAGGGGGAAGCTGAGGCAGTATGTAGTAAAAAGCATAGTGATTTGGCATGGCATGCCATGGAATTAGCTTCTTCTTTTTTTGGGGGTAGATAGCAACTTCTTCATCTCCCTATTGATGCACAGAATAGATCAGTGCTTACATACAAATCACACAACTATAGAAGGGTCATGCTTAGTTTCAACTTCACCTATGAGGTTTTTTAAATATATATGATCATTATTTCCTTAGAATAAAAAACTTCATAACCTCAGTCGAGTCTTTTTGCACATGAACAGTGATAATCATTGAGTATCTATTGTTTCAGATAGAAGACCAAATACATATGGAGAAAGCAGATCTTAAAAAACTTCAGTTGATCCTACTGGTTTTGGTATTTTTGATTTGCTGTATACAGAAAGGGACAGGTTAGTGTTTTTAAAGATGCTTGTAATACATACATTATAGTATGTACATTTATGACTGCACCCACTCCAATAAGTATACACATTGCCTTATTTTGAGAGAAATTCTAACAATTAAAATTTTTAGCACATTTTAACACTTCCCTGTACTGCAGTACGGTATTTCCAGTTTTATGAAAGCTATTTTTGTATATTTATCTGTTATCTATTCACATGGCTCATGCTAGCAAGATTATGTAAAGTAAATTATGCATGTTAGTTCTAGCCAGTTCTTCGTGTACAGTATATTGTATACAGCACAACCTCCAATTGCGACTAGCCAAAGACCACTCCCCAATAGCAACCACTTCTGTTCTATCCCATTTATTATGCAAAAGAGCAAAATGAGATCACTTCCTAATTAAATCTACTTAACTTTGTCAGTGAGTTTACCATGTATTGCCAATTTACAAGTTTTAAGTTTGTCAGAAGTGGAATGCTTCTTAGATAACCACAAATTTTGTTTTCTTCTGCACAATAACTCCAGTTGTCCACAGTTACCAAATTTTGTGGATGGCTTGCACTTAGGGTATGGGACAGCCTTATCAATTTTGGGTCCAAAAGGGTCAGAGGCCAAGGTCACTGAAAGAAGAGCAAGGGTTTTCACACAATAACATTTTAGTTCTGCATCGCAGACATGGAGGATAACTTAGTGGATTATTTGCACTTTGGGTAAGGAAGAAACCTATTAATTGTTTAGGTCAAAAGGCCAAAGATCAAGGTTACTGTATCTGAAAGAAGAAAAATTGTTTTTGCCTAAGAACTTCAGTTCTAAACTTTGTATTGTGACCAAAGTTTATGGAGGGCTCATACTTAAAGTATGGAAGAGGCCTATTGATTTTGGGGGTCAAAAGGTTAAAGGTCTTTGTCATCGTGTCTCAACGAAAAATGGGTTTTGCTAAATAACTTTTGTTATAGAGTAAGTTTCTTGATCAAACTTTATGAATGGCTTGAACTTAGGATAATAAAGACACCTATAGATTCTGGAGTCTGAAGGCCAGAAGTTATGGTCATGTTAAGTCTAATATGCAAATAATGGTTTGTACACATTAAGTTTAGTTTAAGAGTGCATGCCTTGATCAAAGGTCAAGGTAATTGAGACCTGCACGTCAATAATCTCCAGACTTATCCATACCCTTCTAGTGTCTACAGATAAGACTATTAAACAAGGGGCGGACATATAATGTGCCATTCACAGTATTTTTGTTGTTTCATTTATAACCATTTTATTTGGTTTTGACCACATCTCAATATTTCATATATCATTGTCACAGGATGAAGCCGGGTTGGGACTGGATTAGTGAAGACACCGAAAGCAACTGCGTTAATAAGATGTTTATTTATAAACGCAATTTAAAGATGAACAAATCTGACACCATTATAACAAAAAGATAAGGAAAATTATAAAGTTCCTAACATGGAACTATCAACAACAAGTAACACAACGAGAAAAATCAAAGATGGATTTAACACATGGAATTTTAAACAAACGTGAATAGCATCCTATCACCAATCGACAAATAAGAGTATATGATTTACACCCCAATATAAACAAGGTCTTATTAAGTACCAAGGGTGACCAAAGCATGTGATTTATGCACTTATCAATAGAATACTCATTTATCCATCAATCTGTTAACTCGTCAATTTATCAATTTAACAAGCGATGTTGGAATATGAATTTATGAATCCGTCGTTCATATAACGATATTGAAATGGGGATGTATGAAATTATGAATATGTCGTTCATATAACGATATTGAAATGGGGATGTATGAAATTATGAATCTATCACACATATAGCGATATTGAAATGGGAATGAATGTAATTTTGCACAGATAGCAATATTGAGATAACAATCAAATGGAACACGCAATAAATATAACTATCGTGGCGTCCGTTTGACTACCAAGATGTATCTACGGTTCCACCCGCTCTAGTCCATGGTCAAGGAGCCACCACGCATGGTCCACCCCTCTCAGTCTGTTGAAGGATCCCTCGAGAGCCTTCACATTAACACAGACCCGTTGTCGAGAAGCCTTGGTCCCTCGCATCGAGAAAACCAGTACACTCTTCCGAAACAACGTCACCAGACACAGCGTACACGTCACACGAAACTACACATAGTTCTGTGACTTCACACCACCAAACCATACATATGGAACAGCTAAAAGTATAACAACTAAACCGTGTAGTACATATGACACGGTTAGTACTTTTGTATTGATATATGTTGCGCATGCGCGCACATGAATTACGCCTCGTTACACATTACATTAATCATTAAATGCATGCCGCGTATAATTAAATAATACCCGTCTGTTCAGTTACAACAAATAGCTAACTTGAACCAGCCTATAGAATTTCTAATATCATGGCGTTTTATGACCTAGGTAGTGACTCTCTGTAGAATTTAGAATAAATTCTAAAACATCTAATATATGAAACAATTATGTCATATAAAACGAATAGTGATAAAGAATACAATCTTAAATTTCACATACCTCTACAGCTGAAGTTTTGCTCCCGTAAAGAGGTAAGCTTTCTGACAAGACTCATCGTAGTGTAATTTGTTTATAGAGAATTCGCTCTATATGTACTCTAGCTGTGACAGATATGCGCAGCAGCTAGGTACGTGAGTTTTCACTGCAGGCAATTTGCACGTGCAGCATGGGGTGAATCGCGCTCAGTATTTCAAAATAACTAGAGCCGAAAAGATAAACAACCCCCGAGTAACGCTCTAGTCGGAAACGAAACCCGAATACATTTTTGATCACATATACATATTGATATAAACCATACAATTCCGTGACAATCATAGTCTAGCAGAGCTTATACAATAATTGCATCACCACCTGAAGCTGTTATAAAAGAATTGTCTGCAGATATGTTTGCATTTGTCTGCTCTGTTCATAGAGGAAAGTCATTTATGAAAATAAGAAAGACTATGGGCCTAAAATAGACCCTTTTGGATCACCATGCTTATTTTCCATTGAGCCAGATTCAACATTTCTGATAACAACTCATTGCTTCCTGACATATAATTAGGATGAGCACCAGTTTATTGCACCAGTTGTCAAATATATAGCATTTTAAGTTAACAATAAAACATCATTGATAAAATCCAAAGCCTTCATGCAGTGTTGAAATAATACACCTGTTAGGATCCCCTTGTCTATTTCCTGCAGCCAACAGTCAGTGACTTTAGTAAAAACTGTTTGGCATGACTGAGCCTTGTGAAAACACAATTGTTCTTTCTTAAAGACTGAGAATGTAATTGGAATAATAATACACTTGCTAAGCAATTAGTTTTTCAAATACTTCAGATAAATGTATGGCTGCCACAGTGGCCATCTTGAAAATCTTGTTATTGCTACTCCAGAATGGACGGTCATATTAACATGGGATTTTCATGAAAATACTTCTTTTGATGTCTAGTTGGTCCTAAATGAAAATGGTGCTTATCTAATGTTCAATATGGATGCCACATCAGCTATTTTGAAAATCTTATCACTACTCCTCCTGAAAGAAAAATCATATTGACATGGGGTTTTACCAACCTGGGTTTCTGGCTAAGAATCATCTACCTTCATAGCTATAATTTCTATTGCGATCCCCAGTCTCAGTCATATCTGTGCTAGGGATTATCAAGTTTGCCTAGTTAGGGATTTAAGGGTTTTATTTGGCTTCCTTTGAAGGGAGAAGCAAGGGTCAGAATCAACTCTTTCTACCTCTAAATGGTTCTTTTGATATTTTGGTAGCCATCAATTACAGGTGGGTTGTCTGCACTATCAAGAGACATTATCAGTTCCTCACCATGAAGGACCTTTCTTTAATGAGAATCAAAGCCCATGATGTTTAGGGCTATTGCAACATCTTGGGCCAACTTGAATTGTCCCTCTTTGGATATTATAAGAGCCACTTCTGCCAGTCTCAGATTACCTTTTCTTCCTTTTACCTTCAGTGTTTGGTGCACCAGAGCGAAGTCATTTTTTTGTTGGGTCCTATAAATATGGCAAACAATGTTGCTCAACCTTCTACTAGCCTGTAGTAGTGAATAGTAGTGGCCAACTTGAATTGCTCCTCTTTGGATAATGTAAGAGCCGCTTATGACAGTCTCACATGACATTACCTTTTATTCCTTTTACCTTCAGTGTTTGGCGCACCAGAGCGAAGTCATTTTTTTGTTGGGTCCTATAAATATGTTCCGCAGGATAACTTTGACAACCTGATAGACGAGCTGCTTGATTCACTGCCTCACCATCAACCATCTATGGCGTGATGGCCAGTTCCAGCTCCCAGGTGTAAGGTTGAGCCTATAGTTCCAGTTCATAGGTGCAGGGTCGAGTCTCCAGTACTGTCCATTTTGTGGCCAGAGCTACATTCCAACACCAAAGTGCATTTTGCTGTGATCTGTTATCAGTGTTAACAACACAGACAACCACTGTTTCGAGTTGACTATTCTGTCAGCTCTGTACCCAACTGGTGATAATACTAACTAACCAACCATTACTACAACCAGCACCTGGGGGAGTTAAACTGAACTGGCATTGATTTCCACATGAAGGTGAGTGACATTGACAAGTTCAAGCACCACGGCCCATAAATTGCAGTTAGCACCTATGGCTGACAAATGAACTCGACCCACTACGCATTAGTGTGAAAGTAAGGTCACACACTGCAGACCTAATGCTGCTGACCTTGGGCAAAAAGAACATCTGTGTGTGAATAACAAAACGAAGCTGAATGGTATTTAATCACAACAAAAACAACAAAAAGAAGCGTGTCGGCTGTCGGTGCCTCCACATCTTCAGCCAACTTGATGTTTTAAGGAAGCCCAGACAACTGCCATATTACCAGCAAGTAATGTGGTGCTGCCCACAAAGTATGTAACCTCAGACTGTGCATCTAGCCAGAGAAAACAATGATTCCAATGACGTTCCACAATCTCTGTGCCTAAGACAGGCATCTCATCATGGGAGTCATTGGCAGCAGAGGGCATTAACACGATCCCAAACAACATTGAGAAACATTACATTTTTTCTGGGACAGCTGCAGTTGATTGACAGTATGCAGTTCATGAGCTGCAGCCTCAAAAAGTTGCTTAAAAACCTGGCAAGGTGGCATTTCACATCACCTCACAATACATGTGCGTGGACAACAGTCTTAACACATGCAAGGCGGTATACCTATACAAATACATGAGCAGCTGATCGAGGCCTTATACAGCCAGATTAATCATGTAGCTATAACCAAAAAAGACAATGAACATGTGGAAGACATCTGGCTGCCAGAACCTGGGAAGTTACTGTGACTTCTGCCTCAAGACTGATATGCTTCTGCTAGCAGATCTGAAAAGAAATGTTTCAAAGATTCCCTCAAGTCAGCCTTGAAGAACTTTAACATTGACCCTGAGTCTTGGGAAGATCTCACTCAGGATCGCTCCACCTGGCAGAGTCTCGTCCATACTGGAGCTACAGACTTCGAAAGGAGGAGAACTGCAGCGGCAGTGCAGAAGCGTGAGCAGCGTCAATCTCAGAACTACAGCACGTCCTCTATTGATCAAGCAAACCCAAGCAGCATCTCATATTATGTGTGCCACAGACAGTTCAGAGCACTAATTGGCCTGATCAGCCACTCACGTACTCATAGAAACCAAACCAGTTAGTATTGTCATTGTCATCTTCGAACTCAAAGGACGAACAACAGCAGCAGATCTGTTTGAGGCATTCCGCAACACATTGCTAAAGAATTATTGCCTCAACCTGGCCCATTACTTGAATGTGCCTGGAATGAGCTGAGATGCCCTACTAAATATCATGTATTAATCTTGAGCTGTTTACATACATCAGCATGCACCTGTTTGCCAAGAAGGGCAGCAGTGGGCGCATTTCGATGGTGAGCCGGCGTCATGCGAAAGTGAATAGCCGTATGTGTCCAGACAGGGGAAACCCAAACAGCTGGATAACTTACCTTGATACCCATTACCTCTATGCTTTTAAGTGGGTGACCCTCTTCCATTCAGTTGAATTGCAGGACCAACAACAGAGGTCACTATCAGCGGAGCCTGACTAGCCCTCTTTTTTGATGTCTGGTCGAGCATAACGGATGATGGGTGGGTCCTCTCTATCATAAAAGAAGGATACTGGCATCAGTGCTGGAAATATCCTCCTCTGGCCTGGATCCCCATCAATCAATTCGGGTGCGTTTAAAGCAATAGGCGCACTTCCTTCTGCAGAAGGGCAGTAGAGAGGGTATTAAATGACCAGTATCAGGACTTCTGCTCTCAGGTCTTCCTGGTTTCAAAAAAAAGGTATGAAAATTTGGCTAATCTTTGCACCCAGAACATACACCAGGGTCATGGGAATTGTCGCTGTCCAACTAAGTTCTCTTCGGATTCCTATCCTCAAGTATTTTGATGACTGGTTGGTCCACAATGGTCACTTAAAGTCCCTCAGACATGATCTGTCCTGCTGCCGGTCAATGGTGACCCAGCTGGGCCTTTCACCCAGACTAGATAAATCCACCCTCCACATAAACAATCTTGAAATGAGAGCAATATTCCTAGCCCTACAGGGGTGCAACGAAACTAAACAACAAGTTCCCCTTATACTTCTCCTCAGTTTCAGATCAGAGAACCTGGGCAGTGGATGCTTTCATCCTGAAATGGAATTACCTGTTCAATTACGCCTTCCCACCCATCACGATGATTCCACAAGTGCTCCAAAAACTCAGGACCTCCTCTGATCAGTTCATCTTGATAGCCACTTTGTGGCCCTAACAATCATGGTTCATTGATCTTCTCGACCTGCTGATAGACCAACCCAGGACATTGCCTCATAGGATGGACCTTTTGTCTTAGCACAGGGGCCAAGTGTCATGCAACATCTCACAGATTATACACCTTTACACTTGGCTCATCTCAAGCGATCTATTCATCAGACAAGTTTTTGAGCAAAGTTGCAGAGTGCGTCACTCAGGCCAGGAGACGCTCCACATCCAAACTCTATGATGCCAAATGCAGAATCTTTTATGGTTGGTGCATTAGGAAAAGCTTTAATCCTAGCTATCCCTCTTTGAGTACAGTGGCTGATGTTCTTCTCTTCCTTTTTGAAGAGAAACAACGCTCAGTTTCTACTATCAAGGGTTATAGGGCAGCCCTATCCAACATGCTCAAGTTTTCGAAAGACCCGACCATCGGTTCAGATTCTCACATTGCTAACCTTATAAGGTATATTGAGCTGCAAAGGCTGATCTCTTGCTCACATATGCCAAAAGGGAACCTCTTGTGTGTCTTTTTGAGTGTGCTTCATGCCCTATCTATTGAACTTGTTTGGTTATGGTTACACGGCAATGACAAGTTGGTATCTCTCCTTTGCCTACCCGGCTTCTTAGCCAGAAGCCAGCTACCTTAGGTAGCTCCACTTCCTATAGCGATCCCCAGTCTGTCATATCTGTGATAGGGATGATCAACTAGTATGCCCATTTAGGACATTAAGATTATACTTGGCTGCTTCTAAAAAAAAAGAAAAAAGGGTAGGAAGCATCTTTTTCTCCTCTTAAAGGGCTCTGCTGACATTTCAGCATCCACTGTTTCTAGGTAGATTGTACAAATTATCAGGAGCGCTTTTCAGTTGCTAACCATCATTGCTAACCATCATGGATCTTTAATTCATGAGGATTAAATTCCATGAGGTCCGAGCCACAGCTAGCTCATGGGCCTATCTAACTCATTCAGGGACCCCAGGTGGTCGAGTGGTCTAAGGTGCTCTCCTTTCCAGATCACTCACACATCTCACCTCTGTCTGCATAAGTTTGAGTTTCAGCTCAACCAATGTGGGTATGTGAGAAGGTTTGTCATTAGCTTACCTTAGAGGTGGTGGTTCTTTCCGGGGTCTTCCCGGGTTTTTCCTCTACCATATATACTGACTGACATGTATAAGCCTATCATGTGCTGAAAAATGGCATTAAATCCCACAAAACCAAACCGTCTAATTCATTCATCATTGGAAGATGTTATGAAGATGGCATTTGGGGGGTCACATATGACCTTCTTCTATCTTCATTCCTTGGTACACTAGAGCAAAGGCCCATAGTTGTGGCACAAAAAGTAGCTGAAGTGGATACAGACTTACAGTAGCGGACATTCCTAGAGCAAGGATGACTTTTTCTTTGTTTATACCAATTCTTTAGGCCATCAGTCTCCCAATGCATTGACAAATTTAGCTATGCAATACCGACAGCTATTGTATTACTGATACTACAATGTATTTTTTAGGGGTAAAACTAATTGTCGTGATGTAATACTTACATTTTAGTATTGCCAGAATCTCTCCTGACATCTTGCTCTGATGTCCCATAAGTCCTGAAAAAGGATGAGGACTATGGCGCATGCACCAGTGACTTAAGTGGGTAGCAGAGTGGGTTTGTGTTCTGGTTTGGATTCTTTCCAGAATTCTCTATGGAGGTTCATCCCAGAATAGGTAAGCTATGCAATACCTTCCTGTAAGTATTACATCATTAAAATTAGTTTTACCCCCTAAAATAAAACAACTTTGTAACCTATTTTAATAGTTTCCGCTATACAGCTGCACAGTATATTAACATATTCTCAATATATCATAGCACTTTTGTTGCAAACAAGCTTGGAAGGGGCAGAATTTGTGAAGTAGTGGTCATATTCTGAATGTATTATGATCGGGTACGTATAATCGAAGAAGCATATTTTCAAAACAATTTAGCTCCAGAACAGTTTATAAGATGTTCTGTTGTCTATTGTCCGTCCATCATGTGTCCATCATCTGTCAGTCTATTAGCACAAGTTTGTTACCACAACTCCTTCTAAACTACTTGGAGGATTACTATGAAAATTCACACACACATTCATGCCAAGGTCTAGTTGGTCCTAAGTGAAAATGGTACTGCTAGGACATCCAGAACAGACACTACAGCAGCAATCTTGAAAATCTTGTTATCATTACTCTTGAATGGATGGTTATATCAACATGTGGTTTTCACTGAAAGACTTCTTATCATGTCTAATTGGTCCTGAATGAAAAATGGTGCCATACAGATGGCAGCCGTCTTGAATATCATTTTATCACTACTTCTCCTGAACAGAAAGCCATATCAACATGGGCTTTTCACCAGAAGACTTCTTGTAATATCTATTTGGTCCTAAATAAATATGTTGCAGCTCGTACATCCAATGTGGCTAACACAGCAGCCATCTTGAAAATCTTGTTATCACTACATCTCTTAAATGGAGGGACATATCAACATGGGGTTCTCACTCAAAAACATCGTATGATGTCTAGCTTGTCCTAAATGAAAATGCTGCTCACCTCACATCCATTATGGCCACCACATTAGTCATCTTGAACATCTTGTTATAACTACTCCTCCTGAACGGAAAATAATATCAACAAGGAGTTTTCATCAGGAGACTTCGTAAGGTTTCTGTTTAGTCTTAAATGAAAATTGTGCTGCTCTGACATCCAATATGGCCACCATGGCAGCAATATTGAAAATCTTGTTATCACTACTCCAGAATTCATGATCATATTGACACAGAATTTTCACCTACAGACTTCTTGTAACCAAGAGGTCCTAAATGCAAATGTTGCCAATCTTATCAAATATGGCTGCCATTATTGCCATCTGGAAAACCTTGTTATCCCTACTCCTCATGAATGGACGGTCATGTTGGCAAATAGTTATCACCAAAAGTCTTCTAATGATATCTAGTTTGTCCAAAGTTAGAATGGTTTTTGTCTTACATCCGATATGGCCGCCACAATGGCTAATTTGAAAATCTTATTGCTCAAAATTATCAGAAGTGGTTTCAACACTCGGCAGTTAAAAAGCATAATTGGTCTTATATTGAATTGTTGCAATTTCCCTTCAGACAGTAGACCATCAATCCATTCGAAGGTTGTTTTATAATATCTTTTGGAAAAAGTTCACATAAAAGTGCAACCTGTGTAATCTAGCACCTGAGTAATTTTGATACATGGTGATTGTGGACAATATAATGGGTTTGCTTTAGACTCTTTATCATGGATTATCCAGTAGGTATTCTGGCTAACTGACCAATCAGCCCAATATTTGTGTCTCTTTGGTGGCTGGTTTACACAAATTTTCTTTAACATTTTCTTTAATACATGTGTATAAATACATATACATTGCACACAAATCTGATGGCTCACACCAAGATAGTTCTGTACAATATAATCATGCAGACAATAGAGTGATAAAGTGTAATTGAGTTTGACATCACATTTCCTCTGCAACAAAAAAATGCATGAGAATGGTAATGACTCATCTGTAAGAGTAACATAAAATTGTTAAAATGACCCCGCTTACATTCAGTGTATCAGAGAGATAATGTAATTTGACAGTGGGTGCTTCAAATAATCTATCCTTGCCATGGATGTAACAAAGCACACAGAAACTTAAATTAACCAAATTAAGAATAATAAACCAATAACACTGCAAAACAGTGATGTAAAAACAGTATGTTAATTTAAATGTTTCAGGTTCCTGATTATTTATTTGGAGAATCATCTTAAGTCTTTTATAATCTTTAGTGACAAAGCAAAAGTGGCATCCTGTTATATCTCCAACCAATTAATGACTACAGTTTTCATATACTGATCTTAATGTTCAACATAGGAATTAATATTGATTCTCTGGTGCCTTTGCTAACACACAATCACAACATTAAGTTTGATATTTTCTGTCTTACATTACATGTTTTGCTGAACAGAAAATAAGTTAATTTTGTACACATTACTAATTCATATGCAGGGCCATTATAAGGGGCGGACGATATGGGCAACCACCTGGGGTGCCAAGTCCAGGGGGCGCCATTTCGTGGAGTATACGGTATATTTTTCTTAGTGGGGGGCACTAATGGTGACACTGGTCTTGCGCACAATTTCATCCAGCTCAAACTTGCAATGGCCCTGTTCGTATGGATATAAATAGCCCCTAATCAGATGTTTCAAAATAAAGTAATTACAATAACTTTCAAACTTTTGGAAAACTTTGGGATGTAACATAAATTTTATGACATAAAATTCTTTATAACATATATAAGTGAATTTTGACCAGACTTTGTAGTTTGTTGCATTCCAATGAACAACTTGAAAGTCAGCATTCTGATATTGATTTTAAGGTCAAAGGTCCTGACTCAAGTTATCACCACACCTGGTTTAAGGCTAAGTACTGAGTATATGGTATTCTGCGGTGTCTATCGTCCTTTGTATGTCATTTGTCTGTCTGTCAACATTGTTGTTTTTGATCTGATTTTGATTAAACTTAGAATGTATGCTTATATCATCTAGATCTCAGACAAGTTCGGTAATGGGCAAGATTCATACATATTATTGAGGTGATCATGCATCTGATTGGCCAAGCTTTTTAACACTCTGGAAGCATATTCTTGATATGATTTTGATCAGACTTGGAATATATGCTTATCATCAAGATTTCAGACAAGTTTGACAATTTGCGAAATCCACACATATTCATGATGTGATCGTACATCTGATTTGCTAACATTGTTACCACCCTAGAGTTAGTATTTCTGATTTGATTTTTATCAAACTTGGAATATGTCATATTGTTAAGATATTGACATGTTTGATAATGAGCGAGATCCATGCATGTTAATGAGGTGATTTTGTATCTGATTAGTTAGGCTTGTTATCACTCTGGGGGCATCTTTCTGATCAGATTTTTATCAGACTTGGAACATTGGCATATATGATTAAGATCTCACATCATTTTGATAATATATATGAGCAAGATCCATGCATAGTAATAATTTGATCTTGCATCTGATAAGCTCAATTTGCTAACTATTTTTGGTCCGATTTTGAGTAAAATTGGTAAATAGACTTGAGTCATTAAGATGTCCAGTGAGTTTTATGATGAGCAAGATCTTAAGATTTTTTTCTACCAGTGCTTTGGCAGCTACTAAGAGCAGCATTACTTTAATTAAACTGGCACACAACTTTGATATGACACAGAGGATGTAACAAAAAAAAGAACATTACAGCGTAAATAAATTGTATGACACTGTCATTAGAGCTTGCTAGGAGCAGTTTGTGTAATTAAATTCAGTGACATAATAGATGATGACATCCACATTTTAGCATAAACAATGATCTGTTTTGGTCATGTGAGTTTTATCTTGCCTGTGTAGCATAGGTATCATATAGTACAAGCAGCGATGGTCATATTGGTGGCATCAGTATCAGGGTTGTCTCCATAAGATTTTGTGCTACAAACCTTGAAAGCCATATTATGAGAGGAATGGGCTTTATACATGTACCATAAAGTAGTTTGCTGTATGAAATGAAATACTAAAATTTTTCAGCACTGACATTTGCTTGAGAAACAATTTTTAATTTTATTATATGTTTTTTACAGGAGTTACAACATACCCAACAGTTTCCACAAATTGTGCTTCTTCGTTGGCTAACATCGACTATAATATCAGTCTTGATGCAGGAGAAAATATCGTTCGAACAAGGACTTGGTTTTTTGGTACTGGCAAAATTGCTGAAAGCGATGGAACAAAATGTATACCTGTTACAAATTATTCATCTCGTTTGACTACATATGGAATATATGGCATTTCTCTGAGTAATGTTACTATTGCTGATGCTGGAATTTATACATATGTAATTACACTTGGGCCAGACGGAAATTCTCTCACTGCCACAGCAACGCTATCAGTTCACGGTAAGGTTATAAAGTGTCATCAGTATTGTATAACTTGCATTGAATATGAAGGCCATGCAACACACAGGTTATGCATTTTGATGCAGAATGAATCATTTAAATTGCAAGAACCTGAGCTACAGTCTAATCTGCATATTCTTTATTAGTATATATCTTTATTTTGTTATATGCACATTTTTTGCAGATATATTGTGATTGTAGTAGTATTTATTGGCTGTGTCCAGGGCCACACCATATTTTTGTTTCTTCAAAAACCAACACCCTTCGACACCTCCACCCCTCTGAACACATACAATAAAAATACTGTAAATAAATCCTAAACATGGTAACGTAATAAATTAATTTGGACATTGTTTTTTGGGTTTAGAATTAGAATTTTAGTACTTCAAAATAACCAGTTGGATTAGATAGTATGCTACACTACACTGACACTTGTTTTGTTTAGTTGGTTCCCAATGAGAAGCACAAAAGACTTACATTGCAATATGTTCTTGGTTATATGTGGGTTTGCTAATGCTTATAAATTGTTCATGAAGCCCTACACCTCTCACTGTTATGTGCCAAACTATATGTGTGTTCTGGGGTGTAAAAATCTATTGCCTGTATGGTCAAAGTCAGAAATTTGTTCTTACTGACAAGCAACTTTTGCAAGGTTACTTATCAGTGAGCAAGTAAATTATGGCCTGTAACTTGTTAGAGCAGTAGTTCCCATTTTCACCAGAATACTTCTTATGATGTCTAGTTGGTTGGAAATGAAAATGGTTCTGAATGAACATTGTTCTGCTTGGACATCAATTACGGTCACAAGGAGCTGGCTTGAAAATCTTGTTATCTCTACTCCTGCTACATATGTGGCTGGTCATCAACATGGGGTTTTCACTGAAAGACTTTTTAAGATGTCTGGTTGGTCCTAAACGAAAATGGTGCTGAACTGATGTCCAGTATGTCCACCACTGCAACCATCTTGAAAATCTTTTCATTGCTACACTTCCTGAATGGAAAATCATATCAATATGGGGTTTTCACCAGATGACGTCTTATAATGCCTGGTTGGTCCTAAATGAAAATGGTGTTGCCCAGATATCCAATATGGCCACCACAGCAGCCATCTTAAAAATCTTGAAAATGCTACTCCTAAATGGAAATTAGTATCAACATAGATGTTCACCAAAAGACTAGTTGGTTCTGAATGAAAATGTTGCTTATCTGACTTCAAATACGACTGCCATAACGAAGATATTGCAAATCTTGTCACTAATTCTCCTGAATGGATGGTCATATCAGCATGAGGTTTTCACCAAAAGTCTTATAATGATGTCCAGTTTGTCCAAAATGAAAATGGTGCCCATATTACATCATATAAATGCTGCTACAGAGACTAATTTGAAAATGTTATCACTGAAGAATATCAGAGATAGGATCAATACTCAGCAGTTAAAAAGAAGAAATGGTCTAATCTTGAATTCATGGAAATTCTTTCGGGCCAGTAGAGCATCAGGCCATTTGAGGGGCTCTTGTTAGTCGCACAGGTCATAGACCAGAAGAACTTATGGGATGACCTGTTGTCTGTCATCCATCATCTAATGTCCAATGTTCGTCCATCCATCAGCACTTTTTTGTTATTGCTACTCCTCCTAAATTACTTGGAGGATTGCCATCAAAGTTTACACATACATTCATCCCAAGGCCTAGTTGGTCCTAAATGAAAATGGTGCTGCTCAGATTTAAAATATGACCACCACAGCAACTATCTTGAAAATCTTGTTATCACTACTCCTCCTGAATAGATAGTGATATCAACATGGGGTTTCACTTAAAGACTTCTTACAATATCTTAGTTGTTCCTAAATAAAAATAGTGTCAATCTGACATCCAATATAGTCACTATGGCAGCCGGCTTGAAAATCATCTTGTGATCTCTATTCCTTCTGAACAGAAAGTCATATCGATATGGGGTTTTCACGAGAAGACTTCTTGTCATGTCTAGCTAGTCCTAAATGAAAATGGTTGTTTGCAGCAGCCATCTTGAAAATCTTTTTATTGCTACTCCTCATAAATGGACGGTCATATTAAAATGGGGTTTCAGTAAAAGAGTTTTTATGATATATACTTGGTCCTAAATGAAAATGGTGGCTAATTTAAAAATCTTATAGCTCAACAATATCAGAGATGTTTTCAGTTCCTGGAAAGTCGTTTAGTACCTTCAAAAGACTCTTGTTTTCATTGACCTATCACCAGAGCAGATATAATTACACTATACTCATTAACATAAAACGTTGTATACAATCACAGTATTTTTTATGTTGACGCTTACCCTGTGTGAATCAATGTTAACTGTTTAGTTCAAATTGAAACTCTCATGAAAAATGGTTGAAAAATGTTTAAGTTATGACAATCTGAATTTGTATATGATACATACTAGTGGCAGTCAAATAGTTCATGGACATACGGCCGAAAGTCCATCAAGCTGCCGATTGAGCTTGTAAATTACATGATGCTCACGTGTTTGCCAGCAATAGTTTTATTCCGTGGTCCATTGGTAACAGCACGTGTTAGGGTTTGAGTGACATATGGCGATACATTAATTTACATGTCTATGGACAATTGGATTTTGATACAATTTGTGCAACCCTAGTGTTGTGTGATAGTATAATTTATGACAGGAATATTTTGACCCTATTTTGCTATACCTGATAGAAAGAAAGACAAAAATAAGTTAGACAACCTTACCTTATTCTTGTACAAGATCATCCATCATTATCTTATATAGGCATAGTTATAGACATTAGCAAATCTTATACTTGAATAGGTTTGATATACTTACCTTGTATGGACACAAGACAAGGCATCCTACTCTTATATATGTACAAGTTGAGAATGTATGACCTTATTCTAGTATAGGGTAAAAGACCCTAGTCTTATGCACGCATGTCATGAGACTTTCTAATGTTATTTTGGTAAAGGTTATAACACCATCTTCTTATATGCACATAAGATTTAATTTGGTTTAAGTTAAAATGTCTTAAAATTCTGGTAAAAAATCTAAATTATAATACTCTTCAAGGTAAAACGTTCTAGCCACTTTTAACGAAAGAAGCTGAAAATTCAACTTGGTAACACTTCAGTAATGTATTACCATCCAGAAATGGAATTACTTATCTAATGTGTGTCACATAGTTTCAGTATTATTCACCTATGGTATTGGTGGTTGGAGGCTTGGTATGGGTAGGGGTAGGTGGTTGGAGGTTTGCAGCACAGTGACTTAGTGGTGTGTATGCCTGAATCACAATCAGTGGATGATGGCTTCGAATCCCACATCGACCAGTCCTTTTGGGGTTTTCATGGTTGATGTTTGACTTGTCAATAAGTATTTTTACATACAGTACAACTCACGTGATTTTCAGAACCCTACGCTTCACGGTGGGTGACTTAATCCCCTCCCCTATTTTAGCTCCGCGGTGGAGGGATAAACACATGCAAATCACCAATGCGCCTCGGCAGGCACGCCTATGTCAACTCCACTGTGCAGGGGACTGGTCGACATTACTGATTGACATTTGAACAGCTAATGAATGAAGACAACCTATGGAAAGACTGAGACGTTAAGAGTGATTAACAACCGGATACCATTGGAAAAATCAGTCGTCTTTATTTCGATCATATATTTGGACAATAAAAAAATAATTTCAAAAGTATTGTATATTTTACGACAAATTACTGTTTATAAAAGGTTGTTCGATGTCTTTTGCATTAACTGTATGCTTTTAATTTATTAAAAGAAATATGAACAAACTTTCGCACTAACTTGACGAGTAGCACACCTTGCTGAGCTTCTCGAGCAGCTTAATGTATCATTTTGTTCCAAAGGAAAGTAATTCTCTGAGATATGGACAATTCAAATCCAAATTGACATCCGCTTCTGCTTAAAAATGCCCCCAAACAAACAAACCTAAATTTACACTGAAATGTAAACCGCTTGCTTAGTCCTTAAGCAGTAATATCACAGTCACGAGGCTGAATATTCTGACTGCATGTGTACTGTAAGGGACTGACCATTTAATGTATGGGGCTTAAATGTTGTTTTGTTTTTTTCGACAGGGATATTTTTTGTTCTTTCATCACAAGATAAATTCATTTCAAGTGAAATATGGAACCGAATGACGTCTTTTTTATGCTTCAAATCAGAGAAAGACAATTGTTTTCATGCATTTACCCCCCCCCCCCTTCAGCAGATTCAATTGCCTCTCCCTAATAAAGACTTGACTTCAGCGGATGTTCAACAAAAATCAAGTCAGTGACCATTGTGAACACTGTTGAAAAATATTGACAAGGGTTTGCATCAAAGGATGATGTCAATTTCAGCTTGGAAACTGTGTGTTTTTATTACACAAAGCCATGTGACTTGGCGTGTTGTACTTTACAGCCGCTATTATGGTCCCGCATTAACAATGGAAGTTTGATAATTGCTAGTAATTAATCTGAACTCAAAAAATTACCGAAATGAAAAATAATGTGGAAAACTCTAAAATCTCAGATGATCAGAGACTTTAATTTCCAACAGGTTAATGCATTTTGCATGGATGTATTGTCTACACATGTATCCTATTATTTGCTCATTTTTCTAAGGTGAAAATATAAAAACAAAATATATTCTTATAATTATTTTGACGCAGATATTAAAGTATGTAGTTTCCTGTTTGTGACTGTTAAAGCCTTTGGTTATTGAGCATGTTTCTGTATGTGGTATATTGCTGTACAGCTAGAGTAACTGTGGCCGAGTGTCTGTGGGGGTGACATGTTGCCACCACCCCCACCCCCTATTTTTAAAAATTAATAAATATATCCCTTTATTTTGTTTTAGCTTTGCCGCCCCCCCCCCCTCCTTCCCCGGAAACATTGCAGCGTGCGCCCACACATGTTAGTTTGGAGCACGTGATTGGAAGTTCCCGCGAACGGTGGGAAAATTTCTTTTTTGCTCCTTAACGCTCTAATGTCTAGCACGTTATTACTTTTCTTACCACTTACCGAACATTTCCAGATTTCATTTTGTGTACCTCTAGATTTATAATCAGTCAAATTTTAGTATTTTAATTCTGAAGATTGCCTAAAAATGTTGACATGTCAAGCATCGAAAAAGTAAAATTTTGGTTAACATTAATAAGCATTTTAGCGTTATTTTTGAAACTCACATTGGTGGAACACTCTTCAAAACATAAGCAGAATCACAAAAAACTTTAATGGCAGGAACATCTTTTTGGCTTAGTGTGAATCATGAGGCCGCTAATTGAAGAAAGCTAGACGAACATGGAATACTTAAACTGTTACTGAAGCAAGTAAAAAATAATTTCTTAAAAAATGTTTCTAATGTTAAGTGCAACTGATTACGATGACTTGCGCAGTAGTGATTTGGATTCCATATTTAGCGAGAGAGAGAGAGAGGGAACTTTACTAAGAAGAGTTAATGATCTAGAATTATTCATCTCATTTTTCTGTATTATTCATAGTACATGTATGCAATAGGAAAATGAACAGAAAAAGTTAAACATTAATTTCATCTGATGCTCAATTTCACTTGGTGATATAAGTATACAGTAGTTACATACAAAAAATGGATATATGTTTATCCCGGTTTAGGCAAGCTTTGAGATTTTGTATAGATGGGTTACTTATAATTTCTGTTGGTAAATTGTGAAAGGCATGAGTTAATTTTGATACAAGATAGTTCTACAGAAAGGGAGCCAAATGATCGAGTGCTGTAGGTCTTGTTGTTAATAACAAATGATCGAATTACATCTTTGTAAGTAGTTTGGTGCATGTGACTGACGCAATAAATAGAAGAAAATAAACAGATAATTGTAAAAATGTGATACTATCTGTATTGATTAGTTCACTAGTTTTTCTTTCTATCACTGATTTTTCTTTTACAAGAATTAAACAGTGGAATAGCCTGTGGTTGTACAGTATGAATCACTTATCCCCGAGTACACAGTTTATTGTCAACTCAATGGCAAAGACAACAAACCTGCAGAAGAGCTGCTGTTGTACTTTTAGGTTATCAATTTGCACATGAAATTAACATGTCAATATCAAAGAAAGCAAGCAGTGTTGGTGGCTTCTCTTATGCTTAGTTATTGGTTTGAGTATGAGCACTTCTCTTCAAAAACTGCACGTGTCAACTACATGTATCTAGGATGACCTTTTGCGACCATTTGTGATTTTAGAAAAAGCACTACATTGGTAATTAATGCAAAATAGTACAGTTTAAAATAAATTACGATGTGAAATCTTAATAATGCTTTAATTAAGCGATTGGATGTCAGAAGAAATCATACAATATGTGAATGAGAACTCATGCATGGAGTAACCATCGAAACTTGTGCGATTTTGTTTCACTTCAGTCAGGTATGACTGTAGCTTTGTTATTAATTTGTTCGATGTTTATCGTTCTTTTCATTGCAGGGAGTACCATATCACTGACTTTCATATGATCATTAAAAAATTGTATTGCACAAACTGATAAAGAAAGAAGGATATGAATGCATGTTCAGATTCCGATAACATAGTATTGAAGAAAAAAATTAGATTTTAACGCAAAATGTAGTATTAATACAGTTTGCGAGGCATTGTCATTACGTTATTATCATCTAAAAGTTGATTTTTCACTATGTATCATACATTATCTTCGTTAGAACAAGGAAATATATATAATTAATTTAATGAATACGGTTTTTTTCTGTATCAAAAAGTAAGCAAAATTGTTTCCCAAAGGGATAACGATGTAGATGTATTGGTGCCCTCCACGCCCGCTCTCAGCCTCTGTTTGCAGGGGTCATAAACAGTAAACCACGCCCATATTATCGAGACCACGTCCACTCCGCGGTGGTGATCGGATGCAACTCCACAAGAAAGCGTGGTGTGCAGGGCTATTCTCTGCGATACTCCACTGTAACTCCATCAGGACACTCGGAGTGATTGTGGAGGGTTTGTTTCTTAATCCTCTCCACTCTCTCTCTCCACCCCGACCGCGAAGAGTGAGATTCAGAAAAAATCACGTGAGCTGTACTGTATGCAGGTTAATTTTTTAAATACCAATAGACAATGACAATGCCATGTCAGTATTTAATACCATTGTCATGACATTTATTTTCATGTCAGCTGATAAACAAATTTCTGAGTCTAAAATTATTCAGTTTACGATATTGTTAAAGTATGTACGGGGATAATACATAGCTTTTTGTGTGCAAGCATTTATCTAAGCAAAAAGAAAGAGTTTGATCCTGCGGGCAACTCCAAATGGTTAAAAGCCTTTTCTGAGTGCTGTGGTGAACATTTGCACATAGCAAACTTTGTATTATCTTTTGTCTTACCTAATCATTCACTACGTACTTTAATTATAGACCTTATACATAAAAAAAGAGTTTAAGCACCAACAAAAATGTACTCAAGTAGGACATAAAATTCCAATGTTTCAGTACAAAAGCCAAATACTTACTCAGAAGTTATTAAACAGCAAAAATTTCATACTCAAGCAGCACATGATTTTTTTTTATTTGAGTACAGCTAACATGACAAATCATGTGAGCATGGATTTTAGCTCTCCTGATCAGACCAGAGGAGCTTATGGGATGGCCTGTCATCTGTCCATCCATTAGCACAAGTTTGTTATCGCTATTCCTCCTAAACTACTTGGAGATTGCCATGAAAAGTTACGCACACATTTATCCCAAGGTCTAGTTGGCCTTAGATGAAAATGTTGCTGCTCGAACATCCACCATGTAAATCTTGTTATTACTTTTCTTAAAGATATGTTCATATCAAAATAGAGTTTTAACTAAAAGACTTCCTGTGATGTCTAGTTGATCCCAAAGGAAAATCGTGACAATCTGAAGTCCAGTATAGCTACTATGGCAGCCATCTTAAAAATCTTGTTATAACTACTCCTGAACAGAGAGTCATACAGACATGGTGTTTTCACCAGAAGATTTCTTATGGTGTCCAGTTGGCCTTTAATGAAAATTGTGCCAATCTGACATCCAATATGGCTGCTACATTGGCCATCTTGAAAATCTTGCAATTGCTACTTGTCCTAGATGGGAAATCATATTGATATTGGGTTTTCACCTGAAGACATCTTATGATGTCTATTTGGTCCTAAACGGAAATGGTGCCAGTCTAACATCCAATATGGCCATCTTGAAAATCTTGTTATCGCTATTCCTAAACGGAAAGTCATATTGACATGGGGTTACCACCAAAACACTAAGTATGATCTCTGCAGTCAAATCTTTCAATAGTGGTCACCCATGGAAAAAAGCAAAACTGCCCTTTATACACTGAAGACCTCTGTATGCAGGTTCACCTTTCAAACTTTGTTGATTTTTGAACAAATACCATGGACAGAATACCAGTTTCATTAGTATTCTTATTATTACTGTTATTAATATTACTCTTAATTTATTGTTATAATTATTGTTATAATTATTATTATTATTATTAATATTAGTATTATTAATATTATTATTATTATTATCATTATTATTATTATTATTATTATTATTATTATTATTATTATTATTATTATTATTATTATTATATTATTATTATTATTAACGGATTTAATTTAGTGCATTAAAAAAAATCATAACATACATTTGTATTGTATTGTCTCCCAAAGTTATGTTCCACACAAGTTTATTGTAACCTGCTCACTTTAAGTGATTCTATACATTACAAAATTACTGACACTTCAGAAGAAAAGAAGTCACTGATCTTTTTATTGTGCACCATAACAAAACACTGATTTCACTACTAATTAGCATATGATTGTGAAACAGTGGACTGGCTGTATCTTTGGCCAACTTGCACAGTTAGACCTAGGAACAGGTGTTCACACTTCAAAGCAATATCTGGTTTAATAGCAGCAATACCTCAGCCATCACTATTACGCAGCTTATTACTTTTCCGTGTCGAAAAATCTTGTCCATTCGATGTGAATACATCCTCCCACAGAGTGGAGAATTGTCAATAACACATGGTCCACTCGTACACCTCACTGCACCTGTGCAGAAAGTCATATTTGTCAAGGTTGCCATGTTAATGGGTTTCTGATCTAATGGTTATGGGAAGTTCATTCCATAGAATAGCACCATAGTAAGTAAATGATTTTTTTAAACTATTTGTTTTTGGAAATGGTGTTTTGTAATTATTATTTGTAATTGCATCTCGCTTTAGGTCCTTGGTATTTATTCTTCTGAAATTAAACATACCATGCAAATATTGAGGGAAAAGGTCATTCTTTACTTTGAACATTAATATGGACTTGTGGTAGGCTAATCTGTATTTAAATTTGAGCATTGTCAATTCCGAGAATAGAATTTTGGATGGTGTATCAAATGGCAAATTTAGGATAATTCTTGCTGCCCTTTTTTGAAGCTTGTGGATTGTTTCAGTATTACTATCAGTTGTATTTCCACAAATTGTGCAATTGCAGTCCAATAGAAGAAGAATTAATGCATTGTTAAATACTTTCCAATAGCTGAGTGGTAGATAACGTTTATCTTCTGTAAAATATAAATTCTTGAGCTTACTACAGAACCTCGTTCACTTGCATTGTAGTATTAACATATAAATCAGTTTTTTATGTTGTACATACAGCGGCAAGACATTTATAAACAATATGAATAATACAGGCCCTAAAATAAATCACTGTGGAACTCCTTTGTTGATGGACATCAACTCTGTTTTAATGTTACCAATAACAGCTTGTTGGCTTCTGTCAGATTTGATTTGAACCATAAGAGTGATAAGTGAGAACAGTTGTATTTTTCATGTTTCCATGCAAGCATATTATCCTGGCTGCACCTTTTCCATAGTATACTCTGGAAAAGGATGGAATATCTGGGAAGTACAGGAAAATCCTGAAAAGCATTGGAAAAACTAAACATTTTCCTATAGTCTGGACAAAGTCCATGGTTTTCCAGGGAGAATATGGAAATTTTGAAGAAAGTTGTCCTGAAAAAACGGGATGATTTCCATGGAAAAAGCTGGACAGGCCTGGAAAAGTATGGACAGTTTTGAATATTTGTTATATATTTCAGCATGGAAAAGCCTGGAAAAAACCTCAGTCAATTTTCAAGATTGGCACTTAAGAGTTACTTTCTATTTTTTCTGCTAAGACTTTGTCATATAGCTTATGAAAATAACTTATTCTGACTTGTGTGATATATCCTTGACTGATATGGGACTTGACGGTCACTTTCAAGTTACTTATAATTTGCATATTTAGTGAAGTAACGTGAAATGTTAGTCTGCATAAGTATAAGTACAGTACAAGTGAAAACAATATTGATCTATGCCTTGCCTATATTAGTGACATATAAGTCATTTATAGGTGGTATAAGCCTTTACCAGTTGAGTATAAGTGAAATGTAAGTTCAGAGACATTGTCAATTTCTGACTATCCGTTTGCTGCAAAATAGACTCTCAAGTCCAAGGTTTACTGCAAAGTACAATCCAAGTTCAAGACAGGTGATACTATAATTTTTTCTCTCCAAAATTCATAACTTGCCACCAGTTTTATCAATTTCAATGAGTCAGATCAACAAACACACAAAGAATTTCATCATGTTTTATTTAAAATATTGGAAGATTTTAAAAAAGAAAAACATTGAAATAAAACTTCCAACTTTGATGGATCTTATGTATCAAAACTAGAATAGCGCAATGTGTGTGTGTGTGTGTGTGTGTAAATTGCAAAATGGGAACACGAGTAAGCAACACAACCACACATTGCATAAACACCTTGTAAGCAAGGACTTTTTCAGCATCCAACAATAAATTATTAATTTGCCATTTGATACACCATGCAAAATTATATTCTCGGAATTGACAATGCTCAAATTTAGATACAGATTAGCCTACCACAAGTCCATATTAATGTTCAAAGTACAGAATGACCTTTTCCCTCAATATTTGCATGGTATGTTTAATTTCAGAAGAATAAATACCAAGGACCTAAAGCGAGATGCAATTACAAATGATAATTACAAAACACCATTTCCAAAAACAAATAGTTTAAAAAAATCATTTACTTACTATGGTGCTATTCTATGGAATGAACTTCCCATAACCATTAGATCAGAAACAAATCTAAATGTGTTCAAAACAAAATTGTATCACCATTATATTGAAGGGCAGATTTAATTGTAAATATTGAAATACATGCATTCCAATTTACTGTTAATGCCAATGATATACACTTCGTGCTTCTATACTTAATGTATCCTGAGGGTCACCAGGGAGAATAGTATATTATAACTAACTTAGATACCCTCGTAAAATAAAATGTTTATTAATTTGTATTATTATTATTATTATTATTATTATTATTATTATTATTATTATTATTATTTTATTATTATTATTATTATTATTATTATTGGTTGAGCATATAGAGTTATCCTAGTCCAGTCAGCCATACATCCAGTTGTCATAGTGGAGCTGCAGTGGCTCAGTGGTTAAGGTTCTGGACTCATGACCAGAAGAGCCCAGGTTTGATTTCTGCCATTTCAACAGCTTGGATCGGCTACTACAGTGTGTCCTTTGGCAAGTTACTTTACTTGCCTCGGCAAGCTATACCCTTTAAAGTGATGATGTGCTGTAAACTACCAGAAACCAACCAAACCAACCGTCAATTACACTTTGGTTAGGTTGTGCATTTAGGTCTGGGTTTTCTTTCACTATAGTGGGGAATCTGTACTCCATGAACATATTTCTAGTTGGTTCTACAATGTTCTGCGTAGGATTTGATCAGATGGGGTTCATCAATATTTTCGAAAAGAGCCACCAAGAATTCGATATGGGCAACTAGTTTTTCTTCGCAACTAGGCTAGGGGTTACATGAAGATTAGACAATTAATGTACCCCACAACTGTGCTCATAATATCAATTAATCTAATAATAGCATGATACTACACAAAGTAAGAATTAATCAAAATTATTAGATATTCATTGATGAAGAACTCATTATTGGTGGCATCACCAAATGACTGTTGATTGTTCTAATATTAATATTTGATTCACTGACATGCTATATATGTATATATATATATATATATATATATATATATATATATATATATATATATATATATATATTAATTATTGTCCTTAGTATAAGTATTACACAGTCATTATAATCCTTTGTTTTGAATACTATTTAAGTATTTTCCTTGCTCGTGAGTAATAATCATGCATATAGTGTTTTTCTGATCACTCATTTTGGAATTTTTTTCACACAAGATTTTGGCTGACATTCAGCAGATTCAATATCAGGAGTTGGTAGGGAATATGCTGTTTTACCTGTATTCTGGTAACTAGCTTAATAATATTGCTGACTTCAGGCCATTAAAATCAGTGATGCACATTTGACTCCTTTGCACTTTCAACTATTGATCTTGTGTATATAATAATAACTACACTTTGCAGTTAATTGTGAGTGAAACTGATGCAATATTATCTCAAAACCACACTGCTGCAACCAGGCAACCTGCTCATGTCATATTGCCATGCTTCAGTCACATTAGTATTTGATAAGCTTACTACTGTAGATGTTTTATACTGTTCAGAAGAAAATTTAAGTGGTAGCACATTTAAGTACCAGGAGTGCATCACTTACAGTTTTATATGTACCATCCAGTGGCACAGCATTATTTTTCTAAGGGGCCCAAGATTTTTTTTATTGCACCAGTGGTGTGAAAACACACTATAGATTGAACCTTGGAATAAACCATAACATTAAAGCATAGGCTCTTGGGCAAAGTGTATTTATGGAGATCAGTGACAGCAATGATGTGACTTCCACAGAAACTAATAACTAATTGTATGCCCTGATAATATCCTTAATTGCTGGACCAATTGCTTACAAAGTTTAGCATGCCTTAGGTTTTTTTTGGCTGAGAGGGGTGGGTATGCCCACCATGACAGTGATAGGGCATACAACATTATCTTTCAGTTGATCTGTAAACTCCTTAAAATACATAAGTTTAGTAAAATACTAATGTACAATTCAGAAAGATAACACAAAGCTGTTAATACTGTGGACATATATGTACCTACTGATAACACACAGTGGAATAGGGCACAACCATTATATTGTCAAGGAGAAGCAGGATCTATCTTTTATGCCCAGTATTTCATTCACAAATACATAAATATTTCTTGATATTATCTTCATTTAGGTAAAATCTGTTACGATGCCTCTGATGAATGGCCCTGCTAATATTTTCTGTAGGACGGCCTGTCTTACATGTAGATATTTGTGTCACATATTACCCCAACTATCCCCTAAAATTGAAATGGTTATCCCTAATATGTTCTTGTTCAATCCTGGTGAGGCTGATTGTTTATGAGCCTTTCGTGGTCCGAGAAATACAAACTTGGACACATGTATAAATAAGACTTCAGTTATAAACAAGAAAAAGAATTAAGCTGTATGCAGTGGTGCAGTGGTTAGCATTCATAACTCATGACCACAGTGATGCAGGTTATGACCACAAACGTATCCATCTTATAAATCTTATTATCACTACTCCGGAATTGGTGGTCGTATCTGTTTGGGTTTTTCACTTAAAGACTTATGTCTATTTGGTACTAAATTGTGCTGGTCTGGCCTCAAAAATGGCCACTAAATCTTGTTATCACAATTTCTCATATATGAATGGCAAAAGCTACATGGGACTTTTGCCAAAAGGCTGTGCCTGGTTCTTTCTAAATTAAAAATGATGCCAATCTGACATACAATATGGCTCGTGTATTGGCGTTCTTGATAAAAGATTATTATGATTACTTGTAATAAACATATAGCCAAAGCAGCATAGAGATTTTCATTAAAAGTGAATCATAGCAGGATAATGATATAAAACTAAAGCAACAGCAAATTTGGGACCAAAAATTTCAAATTTTCTGGTACATCTAATAATCATGTATATCAATGTATTATTTTTTTCCACAATAATTTAAACCTCCTTTGAATGTTTTAATATTAAATTTCACAAATATATGGCCGCTAAATTAATCTTCGGGGAAAAAAGGAGAGCCATTCGAATTTCAGCATATATACATACAGTCATTCATACAGTCATACATACAGTCATACATATATACATACATACACACATGCATACATTAGGGCTAATTAGTTATATGATACCATTACCACAGAAAAGAAAAATAAATTTCACAGATTTTATAAAGGATTGAAAGTTCATTTTATTATCTCTACTGGTCATAGACCCGAATAGCCTGCGGGATGTACTCTTGTCCGTGATCCATCCATGTCTGTCATCTGTCATCTGTCCATCCATTAGCACAAGTTTTTTGTCACCACTCCTAAACAACTTCAATGATTGTGATGAAACTTTACACACACGTTCATCCTATGGTCTATTTGGTCCTAAATGAAAACGGTGCTGCTTGGATATCCATTATGGTCACCACAGGGACCCTCTTGAAAACTTGTTGTTGCAACTCCTGAACGGAAAGTCATCTTGACATAGGGTTTTGATCATAAGATTTCTTATGTTGTCTGATTTTGCCCAAAATGAAAATGGTGCCATGCAGATCTTCAATATGGTCACCACAGTCGCCATCTTAGCAATGTTATCGTTATTCCTGAATAAATGGTCATATTAACATGGGATTTTCCTTCAAAAGACTTTTTATGATGTCTAGTTGGTATTAAATGTTGTCTATCTATTATCCAGTTTGGCTACCTTAGTGACCATCTTGAAAATCTCATTATTGCTACTTCTCATGAATGGATGGTCATATCAACATTGGGTTTTTACCAAAAGGCTTCATATGGTTGGTCTTTAATGAAAATTGTGCCAGTCTAACAGCCAGTACTATGGCAGCCATCTTGAAAACCTTTTTATTGCTACTCTAGAATGGAAAGTTATATTGACATGGTATTTTCACCTGAAGACTTCCTGTTGTGTCTAGTCGGTCCAAAATGAAAATGATACCGATTTGACATCCAACATGGCCACCATGGTGGCAATTTTGAAAATGTTGTTATTGCTACTCCTCTTAAATGGATGGTCATATCGACATCGGGTTTTCATGAAAAAGACTTCCTATGATATATTGTTGGTCCTAGAAAAAATGGTGCTGCCATTGCTTCCAGTTTGCCACTGTGATGGCCATCTTGAAAATCTTGCTACTCCTCCTGAATGGATAACCATATCAACACAGTGTCTTCATAAAAAGACTTCGTTTGATGTCTGGTTGGTAATAAATGAAAATTGTGCTAATTTTACATCCAATATGAATATGTTTTTATTGCTCAAGAATATCAGAGATGATTTCAACACTCAGCAGTTAAAAAGAAGTACCATTTTTATCTTGAATTTCTAGAAATTCATTTTGGTAAAGCATCAGTCCATTTGAGAGACTCTTGTTTTATCAGGTTTTGCCATTCATAGCAGTGTTGAAACACATATTCTGCCCAAACTTTTTAGCCACTGCTCACATTCAGCAGGTAGTCCCTCACAGCAGTGCATTTATATTCTTCAAAAATCAATCCATGTATGACAGTTTTGGACATAAATGACAGGAGATGGTGAGTTTTACTGATTCTCTGTGATACTCACAGAAGACTGTTATGTTAAGACCATAACTTTTGAATGCAGTTGTACCTGTTGTTTTGTTAACATTTGCATAGTATACTTACTGACTTCTGATATTACTTGTTACATAATATCTAGCATTAAAATGGATTGTAAACATTGATGGTATACAAATTCTGACCAATACGCTTTTTAAGTTCCTCAGGACTCGTACAAAGTAAATAAATTAGGTTATATTGTACCGAGGTAATGAAAGTGCCTTGCCCAGAGAGACACATCATACCAGACAACCCAGCCTACTCTAGACACAGTATTCAAACCTGCACCCTCTCTGGTTGTAAGTCTGTTAAACCAACCAATGAGCGACTACATCTCCTGATGTAAATAAAATACCATACTGTAATTACGTTCAAATTATTTAACTCCTTTAATACATTTGTCTCCTTTATTAGAGGCTTGCCATAAATGCCTCAGATGAGTAAACAAATCTACCAATTTGATGCAGAATGACTTTGTCTGTTAGCAGACTGTCAGAAGGGATATGATTCTAATGAACAAATATTAATGTAAATTCACGGTCATACTGTAAGATATTTTGGTGAAGTCATTCATTCATTTCAAATAATAAAAAAATCTATGAAAGTGGCATATTTAACATGTTACTTTCAAACACAAAGTGATCGAAGTCTGGAGAAGAAGAACTTTGCTTCATTTATTGTTAAGGTATTTACAAGTTAAAATGACTGATGAAATGTGTACAAGTTTTACTTTCTACTTTTGACTCTTTTCTTTTTTCTAAACAAACACATTATTGTGCCTAGCATATAATTATTCAGACTTTAAAATGCCCCTAGCATATTCAAACTTTAACTTCTTTTTCAGTGGCTCCACTTGCTCCATCTTCAGGATGTTCAGTTAGTGCCATGCTATCAAACAGCACAGTTACATGCACAGTGAATACTAGAAGTGGAAATTGTGGTGCACCTCCTTTAAATGCATACTGGGTCAATTTTACAGTAAGTTTTCACACTTTTATACCCTTAATGTTGTGGGGTCTTATATGATTGTCTCTTCTCTGAAATCACCATGGTATCAATGGATTTTCCATTGAAACTCATGCTGTGGTTTCTATGGAATATTGAGATAATTGTTTAGTATAAATAAAAGGAGAGGAAAACAGGCTGCCATGAAATATTTTCCATTGAAATAATTTAGATGGAATCCATGATAGTTATGTGGAATCCATACAATTCTTAAGATATATCAGTCCTTTGCCCTGAAATGTACATGTTCATTCAATTCTGGTAACATCTGAATATAAATGGATTTGAAAAGAAAAAGAATGACGTCTAGAAAATATATGCTACAGTATGTAGCTCAGCATTATTTTAGTCATCTTGGACAAAATTAATGTTTATCCCTTCACAAGCATTGCAAGAGTATAATAGTATTTTCTCTGTTTATTTGTTTGTTCAAAATGTTGTTTGTTGATTCATTATAAGATGCATATCTTAGGCATTATTTGACCAACACTCGTCAGAAATGGTATACAGCTACGACAAGAATAACACAACCATAATAAAAACAGGCTTTTTCACCTTTTTGTCATGTTTGTGTGACTTTTGAAATTTGTTATTTTAATAGCAGCAATACATAACCCATTGCTATTGCATAGCTTACTCCTTTTCATGTGGAAAAACCGTGTCCGTTTAATGTGAATACATCCTCCTAAACAGTAGATAATTGTCAATAAGACACGGTCAACTAGTGCATTTTGCATGCCCATGTGCAGAACAGTCATCGTTTTCAAGGACGCCATGTTAATGGATATGTGTCAGAAATTGTGACCAGAGAAAAATTGCTTATTGCTAGTGTTCCACCACATTAATGTCTTCCTTGAACAATATTATATCTTGGTATGACATTTATCCTCTTTGTATTCTTTTTACATGCCGGTAACCACTGCTTCCTTTTATTAAATTTTTCTTTACCGGACCTCTTAGGTTACTATGCTGTAACCCATCTCTTAGGGGTTAGGGTAAACTCATATTTAATATCAATTACAACTGGTTACAGGTAAGTCTTTGTGTTAAGGAATAACGCAGCTGAGGTGCTACCCTAACATAGCAGGAATTACGCATTCCGTTTTCTTACTTAATTGTCTAAACACCAATTTGGTGTTTTTTTCATCTTTGTATATTGATATTTGTTCTGTGACGCATGTCATATTGTTAGTGTGTGTGTGTGTGTTTGCAATTGCTCCTTAATAAAGGTTTAACAATGAATGTCTTTCTTTGCCATAAAGACAAGACAGGTATGTTTCCATTGTTTATCGTGTGCATACACTCAGGGGTGTATCTAGCACATAATATAAAAAACAGGTGAGTTCATATGTGACATATTAAAACATATTGTCATTATTCATTGTTTTCTTGCATGATTGTTTTTTCTTCTTCAGAGAACAATGCTGGGACAGTCTGGGAGAAAGTGTGGCTACAAGAAGGGGACTTGGGACACTCACCCAGACTGCCTCACTTGTTCAAAATGCACATGGAAAAATCATTCTGCATTTTGTAAACTATGGTCCAGATGCATATATAGAGGGTGGAGGAAACATCCCTCCCCCGTCTTTTTCCGAATTTTAGGGTTTCTGTCTTGCACAACCCCAAGGGTATCAATGCAAGATGATAAGCACTTCAGGTTGGAAAAGCAATTCTGGGTCACATGGGATTATGGTACCAATGTCTTCGGAAACAGGTGAAACCCCTCCAGAAGGAGGGACTGAACGTTCGAGGAGTGTATCACAGCCCGCGAGTGGGTGGAGAAGCCGAGCACATCTCACGTTCAGAGTAGCATGTTGCTCCCTCGCATGAGGGAGAAGGACTCGATATACTCCTGTGGCTTCCCAAGATATGAAGGATCATCAACACAGATTCTTTACAACCTCTCCTGGCCCATCACAATTGGCCAGGAAGCGCGATAATACGACTTGACCTCAGGACCCATCCGTAAAGTTCTTTAAACAGATGCAGCATTGCAAACTTAATTTAAACCTCCTCCTCAACCGTCGGGTCCAAGGCGTGGTCGCTGCAGACTCCCAAGGAGGAAGTTCGTTAAATCTCCTTCCTTTCCTAAGGAAGGAGGGATCGGATAGCCTAAAGGACTCGTCCCCTCTCCCCTCATGCATTCCTCTCCCAAACGTCCCCGTAGGAGCTCGTCTCTGTCTCTTTTAAGAGGCTTGGTCAAGCATCATGGACGATGCGTAGGTCCTTTCCATTGTGAGCAAGGGTTACCCAATACAGTTTCAGGAACAACCCTCTCTATCAAGGACCACCATACTTTTTCATCAAACCAATCTGATGCACACCTTTTTACAGAAAGGGACAGTTAAAAGGGTTCTGAACAATCCGTCTCCCGCATTCGACTCCCGAATCTTCCTGGTCACCAAGAAAAGCAGAAAGTTTCATATCATAATCGATCTTTCCCTTTAAACTGTTTTTTAATATCAGTAATAGCTTACTCTGTTGCTTTTGCATAGCTAATCTATTTCCGTGAGGGGAAATACCCGACCGCATAATAAGAATTCATCCTCCCATAGGGTTGACTAGAAAGTTCTTGTGAATAGGACTCTTTGTGTAAACCCCACAGTCTTGTATACATGACTCCCACAATTCAAAATTCTTTTCCGGTCGTCATCTTGATGAAGACGTTGAAATTATCACTTGAGAAATTGCCTTCGCTAGACGAGTCCACGTAGCGAAATACGCTCTTTCGTTAAGTTTCTTCGTAAACTACAACTGGTAATAACCCTTGACCAGTATTTTCCTTGTCTGGATATATTCAACTCTCTTGTGAGTTTGGCAATTTGATACCAAGAAACATCCTGTTCTTAATCTTGGTTAGTCAGTTATTCCTCATTCAGGTATTGTTCGTGGGAGATTTTGAGAATTCCGTATTGTTTCTTAAGCTAGGGTAGGTTAATTATCCTTTTTTCCTATCCCAGTTGCCAATCAGTTGATTTTTTTTGTTTATTTTTTTAAAAACTCACGAAAGCGTCGAAAATTAATTTCCCTTAATACTGATTGGTTGGCTAATTTTAAAGCTCAGGAAAGCAGGTCGCACACCAGTCTGTTATTCTTATGTGAGTTTTATATTGAACTCGGGTTCAATTTTAATTTAATTAGTATAGGAATTTATTCCTTTTGCTACAATATTAATTAAAGCATTTTACCAAGCTGGTTTTTTGTTTATTATTCGTATCCAGTACTCGATAAATCTGGTTTATGTCGCCTTGTTTTATCTTACTACCCATATATAAAGTTGTGTATGTATATATATATATATATATATATATATATATATATATATATATATATATATATATATATATATATAAAGATAGATAAATCTAGAGTGGCTTAGCCACCTGCAGGTGAGTTCCTAAGGTTCGTTTACAATGCAGTTATATATATATATATATATATATATATATATATATATATATATATATATATATATATATATATATATATATATATATCACCATTATCTTGTTTTCAGTGTCTCTTTTTTACAGCTATTTAAAGGCGGGTGGGGAGTGAATCGCGCCCTCCCGTGAGGAAGGGCAGCACTGTCCCCAATCCAGTAAGGCAGAAAGCCCCCCCCCATAGGATGTCTCCATATGCACCCTTTCCAGTTTTTCTATCTCACAAGATGGAAACCACACAGAGATTCACTCTCAGCTCTGATTCTATTAGGACCAGATTTTCATCACCTACATTGATAGATGAATTGGGACAGGCTTCTGACTGGGGTCCCCAATGCATGCACCCGACCCCCACTCCAATCAGTGTGCCAACACATCAGATTTTGTTTCGGGTGCTCATTAAGAACCAGAGGATTTAATTTTCAAGGGTCATTGGACTATGGACGAATCGTCCTTCCGCATCAACAATCTAGAAATGAAGGCCATTTTTCAAGCATTGCAAGGGTGCATTGCCAGAATAAGGGGTCAATGTGTCATGGTCTCCACGTTTGTCATAGTGTATTTCCAACATCAAGGATTCACACATGCCCCTTCTCTTTGTGTGGAAGTCTGGATCTTTCTCTGTTGGACAGCCTCGGAGGACATCACACTCTGAGTTCGCCACATTCTGGGCAGGAAGAATGTATTAGCAAACAGTCTTTCCAGGCCAGGCAACATAGTCCTCACAGAATGGTCTCTACACTGCTCTGTAACAGAGTCCCTTTTCACACTGTGGGAAAAGCCTTTGGTGGATTTATTTATATCCAGGCTCAACAACAGATTTCCCGTTTATGCCTCTATAGTCCCGGACCAGAGGGCATGGGCAGTGGACGCGTTAGCTTCCAGTGGGATTGTCTGTTCGCATATGCCTTCACACCATTACCACTGCTACCACAAGTTCGACAAAAAGTCTGAACGCCCACTGCTTGTATCATCCGCATAGCCCCACTGTGTCTCCAGCGATCATGGTTCAACGATCTAAACTGCTAATAGATTAACCCAAATCCTTACCTCAGAGGAGGGATGTTCTGTTGCAACACAGAGGATCCCTTCTACACAACAGTCCTCACATTCTCCACCTTCACTCATGGCTCATCTTCAGTAGTCTATCTGCCGAAACAAGTTTTTGGGCTGGGTTGCCAGTTGCATCATTCAGGCCAGGACAGATTCCACATCCAAGGTCTATGATGCCAGGTGGAAAATCTTATGTGATTGGTGCAGTAGGAAACACGTTGATCCTAACTGTCCAGTGTGAGTTCCATTGCGGATTTCCTTTTGTTTATTTTCGAAAACAAAGGATGTGCAGTATCGACAATCAAGGGCTATAGAGCTGACATTTCCAACACACTTAAATTATTTCAGGGCATGGCAGTTGGTTCTGATTGGCACCATGCTGATCTCATTAAATATTTTGAACTGCAGAGACCTGTCTCCCGCTGTATTATGCCCAGATAGGATATGTCTTGTATTTTGTATACAAGAAAGCCCTATGAATCATTGAATGAGGCTTTCTTCCAGGACCTTACACTCAAGACAATGATTTTACTCACCTTGATGTCAGCAAGAAGATGGAGTGAACTGTATGCCTTGCCCATCAACGCTGACTGTCTCTGGTTTAATGGTCATTACGAATCCGTTTTTTTCTTTGCCAGCTGGGATTTTTAGCTAAAACTCAATTACTTTTGGTAGCTCCACTACCTAATGAGATCCCCCTTCTCAGTCAAATCTGTGCTGGGGATGGTCAAGATAGGCTTTAATGCCCTGTCAGGGAACTAGATTTCTATATCAGTGCTTCTAAATGGAAAAGGAAGTGTCAAAAACATATTTTTCTTCCTCTTAAGGGCTCTATTTATATGTTGGCTTCCACCATTTTATGGTGGATTGTCACTACCAGCAAAACAGCTCAACAGTCCCTAACCAATAGAGACCTTTCTTTTATGAAACTAAAAGCTCATGAGGTTCGAGCCATCGTTGCCTCATGGGCGTACCTAAATCATTCTTCCTTGGGAGAATGTCATGAAGACAGCATTTTGGCAATCACCTACTACCTTCTGACCCTTCTACCTCCACTCTTTAGCACAATAGAGCGCATGCATTTTTTCTCTCTGACCCATAGTTGCGATGCATGTGGCTTTGATAATAACAACATACAGTAAAGTGGAGTTTCCCCCAAATAGTGAGTACATTCCATTTTTTTTTCTCAGTTTTTAACACATCAAATCAACCCACCTGACAAATTCAGGTACGCAGTAGCGATGGTTTATGTATTGCTGCTATTAAAATGTAGTTTTTTGGGGGAGGGGAGGGGGGATACAACTAATTTTAATAATGCAATACTTGCATGTCGCTATTGACGAAAGTCCCGCTCCCACCCCACTCTGATGTCCTGGCATAAACATCATCTATGAAAAAGATGATGTTCTGCACATGGGCATGTGAGGTGCACGGTTGGACCGTGTCTTATACTCTTTGGGTGGATGTATTCACGTCAAATGGACGAGGTTTTTCAGCACGAAAAAAAGTAAGCTATACAATAGTGACGGGTAAGTATTACATAATTAAAATTTGCCCCCCCCCCAAAAAAAACCCCTGTTTTTTACACCATCCACTTCAAAACACTATTTAACCTACATTCATTTAAATTTGTAGTTGCATCTCAAAAGTAAATCAACCATACCAAAAGTAAGTCACCGTGACATATTTAACTAACACATTTGAGTGACTTTTGAATTTTTCATACCCATATCATGGCTGAGGTATAAAGTGTTAGTCCTGTCTCTCCATCCCATATTAATGTGTGTACCAAAAGACTTGTAATTGCAACAACTACCACATCTTTCAATGAAGGATGTTGAAATTTGGTAGGTCTTGTCATCATTGGGTGAACATGTGCATATCATTCTTTCCTCGCTTATTGATGACTTTTGCCAGAGTTGTAGATTCTTTTTGGTTTTAAAAGTCTGATTATGATCTTGCAAACCATGAATCCGTGATCTGACCTTGGTGCCGTTTAACATCTGTGATTTGATCATCCACATCCATGGCCATAATAATGGACAGCTTATTGTTGACCATAGTTAAAGTTTATGGTAGAGTGTCAGACCCATAATCCAAGGATTGAAGACTTAATTCCCACCCAGACCAAACTGGGTCAGCTTCATCAATGTTTCATTTTCTTCAGTATGATATACCCAATAATGTGTTAAAATTGCAGTTAAAACCAACAAAAACAAAACAAAATTGGCATTCATATTTGTACTAATCATGGTTGCCCATTGTCTTTTTTATGGCAACAACACTGAGATGTTGAGTCAGTTTAGACCAAACATGATTGTACTTATGGTCCATGGTACCAACATTGAGATGCTAAGCCAATTTATACCAAACATTCTGGAAACCAGATATATCAAGTTTTGGTCCAAAGAAGCATAAACTCAAATCAAATGAAAAACAAAATAGAAACTTGGTCCTGCTTGCATACAACTTCTCATCTAAGTATATACTTCACTCAAAATTGTTCCACTGCAAAGGCTTTATAAAGTCAACTTAGGATCCATATCTTAACGTTAAACCCTGAAGTAACCAACATGTTTCAAACATTTAGTGCAATTATTCTATTATATCTTGCAAATAATCAGGATCCAGAAATTTCGCTGATCCTTTTCTCAGTGTTGAGACATTTTGTGAAAGTTGGACCAGGTTGAAAACTTATCTTTCTTGAGTTAAACAAATAGTATAGCTTGGACAATTTATTATATTTAGGGTATTAACACTACTCCCCTACCTTCATGATAAATCTTTTTTTTTTCTAAAGCTAACTTCTTGTCATAATTGCAAATCTTTATCATCGACATTTATTGAACATTTTCATGCAAAATAAATTTGCTACAACAACCATAGAATAATATAGTGCCTTTTTAGAACTTTTTCTGTATAAATGTGTAATCATCTAGGAAATCCAGCTTTGACTCACTGAAACAGTACATTAGATTCCGGATAAACTGGAACTTAATCCATGTGTATAAACTATATGACTTAAATATTGGCCTTGTTCTTTCTGTGGATATAAAATTTAGTCATAATTCCCAGCTGTAGATGTTCCAGGGTCTTCCAGGAAAAACCCTGGAAAATTATATTCTGGAAAACCCTGGAGTATTTGGACTAACATTCCAGCCTCCTATTAGGGTGAGTTGGAAAACCATGGGGAAAAAATCATTTTCTATGGAAATCTCCTTTGTTTTTTCATCCTTGGACATTTTGACACATTTTCCTGGGAAATTCGTGAAAACCCTGGAATATTTGCATGGAAAACCCTGACATTTTTGCCTGAAAATTCCTGGAAAACCTTGGAATATTTGCCTAGAAAACCCCGGAATATTCTGGAAAACCTTGGAATATTTGCCTGGAAAACAAAGAAAGTTTCCCTAGAAAGCAACTTTCATCTGGCTATCCCTGACAGGATTGAAGCTGTCGTATTATCTCCTTCAGCTAATAAATAGTAGATTTTAACAGTGATGCAACTTTCACTGACGATAACTTCAAGACGGACATGGCCCAAAAAACCCAACCCACTCCTTATATGGACTGAGGTGTTCAGTAATATTTGTACAAGAAAAAAAAAACTTACTTCTTTTCATTGGTAGCTTAATAGGTTGTGCACTGGATCCAGTAGGCCAGTAGGTTAGTAGAAGGCATTGCCAGTTTGAATAAATGTCGCTAGTTACACTTTCAGTGTAACACTATGGTATTGGTGTGCCATAAAGTCATAATTACTGGCTCCTTATATCACCTTACTTTTCTTTAAATATGTTTTCCTCTGGTTGTTGTTCAAATTTATTCTGAAACAATCTTCAAAGGACAAAATAACAAATCACATTCATTTATGCCTCAATTTTATTAGTATTAAAAGATAAAATAAGTTATATGTAATATCAATCTGAAGTAAATGGACAAAATAATTAACTATTTCTGAAGTAGATTTATTTACAAAAACACATAATTTGAAACTAACAGTCTTTCTTCAAGTTAAAAAGTTTTAAAACCATGCTAAATGAAAAAAAAATCAAATTACATTTTAAAAATAACCAAATAATTAAAGTAATAACCATCTCATAAAAATCAAGCAAATATATCTGTATCCTCAACAACGGGATGACAAAGAAATTACATATGATGATCAGGATGATAGCAATCATAATGACAAGCCAATAATGAATGGTGTCTCCAAAAGTTTCGCTTACACGTTTAGAAATCCAGATGGGGTGGGGTGAGGTGGATGTTGTCAGATGGTTAGGTTCCACCCGTACCCTATCTGTTAAAATAGTACACTTTTAGGTGAAAAACAAAAATGTTAGTCATTTAAAGTACAGTGAACAACCTCTTCTAAACAAATCGTCTCTGAAAAAAGCCTTCATCCTTCCCTGCTTCTATTTCGTTCAGGTACAATTGACTGAAATAAACTACATCAACTTGTACAATGTAACATGGACCCAGATGTGACTATTTACCTGTTTGGCAAAACAGCGTAAGCATTTAATTTCGTTCAACATTCCAAAATCACTTCACAAGTCTTAGAAACATATCTAAGTGTTATTCATGATGATCCTTTAAAGAGATCCTAAATTTTAGTTTTACCATCCATTTTGGAAGGGCTGCAACATCATATCTGTCAAACATTAAATACTTACACTTTTAAACAATTGTAACGAAATTACTCACTTGATTCCTTAAGACCTTTGAAACAGAATCACTGACAATATTTTTGAAAAATGAAAACAAATATAAAAATTAGAAGAATACCTACATGTACACGACCTCTACTCAGTATTCTTGCATCAGTTAAAGTTCACTGCACGAGAATAATTGTAAAAATGCATTACATTCTCTGTTTTACTCATCAACATTATAACTCCATCATTTGCGTTCGCAACAATCTCCAGGGTTGTATGATCAGATATTGCACATGTACTGGTATTACTTGCAATGAATTTGTCCAAATTAACGAGCGAAATTGGACCTTTCAAACTCAAAAATGGAGCCTGTTTTAAAACGAGGCTGTTCCGGTAGTTTTCTGTCTGTGCTACCTTATATAAGTTATGTGCATATTTCGTTGTCGTTAAATCCGTCTCCAGGATGTAAATAAGGGAAATAAATGCCGTTACTATTCTTAATTTGTTACTATTCCAAATTAGGAATCTGTCGCGGAAAACCACATTTTATCTTATGTGATATTATTATTTGATTTCTTTTATAAAAAAGGAAAATTTGTGTAGGATAATTCTTCATAGAATGCTGGCAGAATCGGATGAGTCTCTCTCTATCTCTATCTCTCTATCTCTCTCTCAAAGTAAACAACAACTATTTCAGGATTTATATATATATATATATATATATATATATATATATATATATATATATATATATATATATATATATATATATATATATATATATATATATATATATACATTTTAAAGTTTTTATTCAGTATGGAAAAATGGCAAATTTTTTTTGCCAGGCAGCAGATAATAATAATAATAATAATAATAATAATAATAATAATAATAATAATAATAATAATAATAATAATAATAATAATAATAAGACTATTTCACACTGTTAACAACAACAACACTTACACTAACAACAACAGGGACAGGCATACCGTGTCTGATGATAAGAAGCAAAAGAAAAGATTCAGAAGAATGGAATTTTACAAAGAATATTGATTTTTTCCACCCCTTTTTTGGTAACAAATACAAATTATTTAAACAAGGTATTGATATTGTATGGAAATTTATAATTTATATTACTGGAAATAAAATCACACGCATTTACTTTTCTTTAATCTATGGATATAGGTGATTATTATTATTATTAGTAGTAGTAGTAGTAGTAGTACTAGTATTATTATTATTATTATTATTATTACTATTATTTAGTAGTATTAGTAGTAGCAGTAGTATTATTATTATTATTATTAAATGTCTTGATATTTACCACATTTAAAAATGTAGTATAAATTTGGTAATAATATTAAGCATAGCTAAATAGAATTACTGGAAATTAAAGATAATCGTCATGTTTTATTTAAGGTACTCAGAATACGTGTAAAAATGTATACTTTACAGAAATTTAGTGATATATAATTACCAAACTCAGTTTCTTATGGTCTCATAGTAACCTACTCGTATTGCATTTATTTCTTAGTAACACTCTTGTTTAAATAAAAAAAAATTTTTTTTTTACAAATCTTTATACCTTATTAACAGACGGGGATGACATAATTTGACGCACGTTAGAAGTAAACGGTAAGAAAAATGTCCCGCATAAAAGAAATTGCAACTTGTATTGTTTCTTGCATGATAAAAATCTCCAAATTCTCTCATATCTATCAGGTCAGGAAACTTGTTGAAAACAAAAAAGTCCTGATCAATCGTAAGAGATCACCACAGTTGATTGAGGGAATGTTCATATCTCGATACCTCCTGAAAATATTTTAATCCTGAGTTCAGGATATAGATCCCTACATAAATATATCTTTAGGCAGCTGCATGGACAAAACTATCACAGTCCTATCTTGTTATAGTACTGAGAATGGCATTGAAGTCAATTCCAATCAAGTCATAAAGCAGGAGACATGAAAATATGGAATACATTATTCTGCACTAATTATCTGAACTTCTGCTTTGATTTTATTTGAATGTGGTTTTACATTATTTTCAGCTTTATAAGTCATATTTGGTAGCAAGAATTTTTGTTAAAGGAAGAACCTTTGGAGAACTACCAAACCACAGAAAGTGAGTGCCAACTTTATCACATATGCACATATTGTCTATGTGTGGGGTCAAATCAGCACTGACAGAAGCGACAAACAAGTGATCTGCAAAAGTAATCTCATAAAACCATTGAGACAAAGTAAAATACTGAGGCCTCTGATATTATCATGAAGCAGAGTTAAAAATAATAAACAGTAAACTTAAACCACTGAATTTTAATTATATAATATAACTGTTTGAAAAATGCTCAGAGTTTCGAACTTCGAAACATAAAAATATATTAAAATTAATTTTAATTAGATGACTTTAAAAGTGTGGGTAGGATTGTTTGAAAATAAAAAATAAAACAACCTTGGACCATTCACAAAAATATTTTAATTCAAGACTGAGTAAGAAGACGATGACAAATTTCTATGTTCCAGTCTTCACAAAGCTGAAATGAACTTCAAAAAAAATCTAAGTGCCAAATTTCCATGCTTTTCTGCACTTTCCAGCTTATTTTCCGGAGTTTCCAGGGTCTAATTCCCAAACTTTTCCGCATTACCTTGGAAAAGCCTGGAAACTAATGCTGACTTTCCAGGGTTTCTCTTTATTTTCCAGAGTTTCCAGGCTTTTCTGCACTTTTGCAGCCTACACCATGGAAATTGTACAGCCAGAAATGTACAATACGCATGCTTTGTTGTTGAGACTTTTAACTTTCTTGTATTGTTATATTCCTTTTATTTTGATCAGACCAGATCCAATCAGTTTGAATGTACAGGAGAAGGAATATACCAATGCTGTACTACAAGTGATGCTCTCAATTGTTATTCTGGGAGTCCAAATGATTTTTGCATACCGTTTCATTGCACACGTAAGTATAAAGATTTTGTTTTGTGCTGCAATCATGTAGTCATAACCCATCACATGATACAATTCTGATATACAAGACAAAATACATGTATTAAGATGTGTCCACACATGTTAGAAGTTCAGAGAAAGAATGCTGGACATGAACTTTAAAAACTCCGAAGAATTTTTCCAAAATAAAAGTTACCAAAAATCATCTCATAAAGCTGACATCATTACATTACCGATACGATCAACAAAAATGAAGCAAACTTCCAGTGATAAGTGTTTCTGATATAAAGTCCGTCCATTTTTATTCCAAAAGTCTTCAGATTATAATGAGGCATCAGAGCTATATGATATATTTTCTATAAGAACATATTTTGCTATAGTGGACACAGAAGTGCTAGAGGTTAGTCAGAAATAGGTCAACAATTCAGGAGACTCCAACAAATAGTCTGGCTGGTGATAAGATCAGTAATCTTAAGGCTTTTTTCTGTACTGTACAGCTCAAAACATGGATACTACACGTAGAACTTGAAATAGGGTTAGAAAAATGGGAGAAGTTAGAGACTTTGAGAAGAAGTGGAGTAAAAAGCTTTTTCTTGCACAAATGTATATTTACAGTGATCAACGGAAAAATAATCTTGTATAATCTACAACAGAATGCCACATCTCTTTTTAAAATCAAAGATAGCAGTGTTCCATAGTTATTTGATAATGTATTATTAAAAGAATTAGCTTCATAAAATTATCTACCTAGTACTGGTGAAAAACATGAAATCAAAGCAGCATCTATTTAAACATATCTTGTAAAGAATATTTTATTTTAAACACTGCAAGATTACTTTGCAAATGTATTAATATTTATTATTTATTTCATTTGTTCATTTGCAGTGGTGACACGACGTCAGGGGGCAATTGCCCCCTGGCGTAAGGCGATGGTGGTGGTGGTGGGGGGGGTGCGCCTTCGGGAGCTTTTGTTTGCAAGTAAAATTTTATTAGTATTTCACCTCACCTTAGCGTAAATGGGGCTTAGATGGGTGTGGGGGGATGCAGGTTGGCAACTGACATTGCCTCATTGTGCCTTGAATCCTCGTGCCGCCACTGTTAATTGGTTAGCCACAGTGACTAATTTGAAAGTCTTGTCATTGCTCAGAAATTTTAGAGATGGTTTCAACACTCAGCAGTTAATAGGAGAAGATACTGTCTTATGTTTGGTTCTTCAATATTTTTTTTCGTCAATATAGCATCAGTCCCATTGAGTGAATCTTGTTTGTTTTTGGTCTTTTTTATTCCAGGATTTTTTGGTGGGTGGAAGAGATTTGTTTAGCATGTAAGGTACCTCAATTCTTCCAAAACAATTGCAGTAAAACACTGCTGTAACAGACACTTCCATATATAAAAAAAACTTTCAGAACAATATTTCTGGGTTTCTACTCTTGCATATATAATCTTTTTAAACCGCTGTATGCACTAAAATGCCCATATGGACAACTTTAAGTGGTCCCTTGTGTGCCTTCGGTAGACATTTTTCACTGTACCTAGTAACAGCTTCTCTTGACACTTATAAAAATAAAACAATGACATAATTTGTCATCTCAAAAAGTTTCCAAGATACTAGTATCTTACATACCACTGAACAAGAGCACAAAATATCAACTAGTGCTAGTGACCTTGGAAATCTGTATGTGGTCACTAGCACTAAATTTAGGTTAGGTTTGTTCTAACGATGCTATAAATATCCTTGTCACCTAGTTACTTCCCCATCTAGGCACAACATTTTGTCTTATGACCTTAAAGCTTGAGATCTTCTATATAACACTCTTAAACAAGTTTCATTGACCCGCCTTGTCAAGTACTGTGTCAGAGAATAATATTTGTCATGGTGAGGAGGGTAGAGACATTAAATTTTCACCCCCCCCACCCCCCACCCCCAAAATCCCTTATTGATTATCTAACAGATGTCATATTTGGAGATTCAATTATGATTCAACATGCTGCAAAGGGATCATACATGTAGTTTCAAGAAATGGAGCAGAGTATTATTATACATGAATGTCATTTTAAAATTGTTAGCTCAACTGGTCATAGACCAGAAGAGCTTATATAATGGTATTTTCCCTGTCCTGCATTGTCTGTCATGTATGCAGAGTCTGATGTCAAGCCCACTTGTTGATATATGCGAAGAAATATTTTGAATGATGCCGCTTTAGCTGTTTCATTTGTTTTTCCCCAAACTATTGATAGATTTAATCAAACTTAGCATGTGGGTATATCATTAGATGCAAGACCACTTCAGTAATATACGTATGAGTAAATGTTGCTCATAAATAATGCATGCAGTCACAGACATGTATATCCCTGAACTTCAAGCATGTTCTTCTGAACATGTTTTTATTACATGGAAAACTGTACATTCATCATCTTAAAAAACCTTTTCAGCAGTGAAAGATCAGAATGTTTCCTGCACATCTATGAATGTCCTGGAGTAATAGTGTATAGGGTTGCATAGATGCCAAATAAATAAATTCCAAAAATAACACTATTTTATTGACTTTTTTTCAAAATGGGCAGTAGGGAAAAAGTAAAACTTTGTTGCACATTGACATCAATCACATATCAAGTCTTCAAAGTCTGAATATAATCTGCCAAACAATATTGGAGAAGAGGTAATAATGAATAATAAATAACTAAAGCGCCAATAGTTTCACCGCCAATATTAGAATAGTGATGCCCAAAACACCACTTTTTTGACAGTTATGCACAGTCCTGCATCCATTGTTTGTCTTCTGTCATATATCCCTCCATCAACACTTGTTTCTGAGTTCAGTTATAAATGACAGCCATGTACATGATTGTATAATAATGAGTTGATCGTGCATCTCACTGGAAAGCTTGTGAGCCTTCTAGAGGCCATATTTCTCTTTGGATTTTGATGCTATTTGGTATGTAAGCTTATATCATCAGGCTTTCAGATGAGTTCAGTTATGAGTGAAACTTGCTCATATTAATGAATTGGTCTAGCATCTGATTGGGTGAGCTTGTAAACACTCCAGAGAGGTCATATTTTTGAACAATGTTTGATTATACTTCCTATATAAGACTATATCATCAAGATCGTGGATAAGTTTAGCTGCAAGTAACATCTAATTAGGTGATATTTTATTTAATTGGCTGAGTTTGTTACCACTCAGATTTTTATCAGATATGGTTGGACTTGCATTTATGGCACTTGCAAAATGTCAAGAGATTCGATTATAGTACCTTCCTATTGAAAGATGTATATACATAGTAAAGTGCATGCAATTACTTGCCAGGTTCTTTTGGTGTTTCTTTTAGACAGCAAGAAAAGAAACTTATGATAATGACTATTACGAATCACATGTTTGGAGTTATGCAAAGTTCTTCCCTTTGCACAAATTGTTAAAAACTTACTTTTAAAAATAATTTTAGAGTACAAGAAGCATGAATTTCAGTAGGACAAAATATTATAAATAACAAGATAAAACACTTTTTGGATTCAAATTAAGGATGTGTACTCGAAACTGAAGAAAATTATAAAATAATAAGACAAGTAACACTCAAAGTTAATATAATAATACTGCAATAATTATATTTATGACACTAGTGTGTAAAATATCAAGGAATTATTACAATCTTGTGGATGAAGAGGTTTTTACTAAGGAAAATATATGTGTGGGGAATTTGTTCATGATGCATTATAGCCTCTTTGCTGAACTACTAAAAACATCTTTTATCCACAACAGTAAAGGTATCTAAGTATGAAAATTTCTTAACATATATAATTATTTACAAGAAAAAGATTTTACTTTAAGAAGAAAACTTTTTTTTGCAAAAAGCATATGCAATTTTAAGCAGTAATGGTCATAGACCAGAAAAGCTTATGGGATGACCATTTTAACCTCAAAGTTTTATTATCACATTTTAATTGCTACTTCTTCATTCTTGATATAATTTTACTTAATTTGCTTGCATACTGAATCTAGTTGGTCTCAAATGAAATAGTACCCCTCAGACATCCAATATGGCCACCATGGCAGCCATCTTGAAAATCCTGTTATCATTGTTACTCCTGAACAGATGGTTATGTCAACATTAAATTTTCACCAAATGACTGCATATGATGCCATGGAGGCCGTCTTGAAAATCTTGCTATCACTGGTCCTCTTTAAGGGATGTGCATATTGGTATGTGGTTTACATGAAAACACTTGCAATTGTATATAGTAATAATAATAATAATAATAATAATAATGATTTTATTTAAAGAGGGTGACACAATTAGTTACCTGGAACTAATCCTCCATGTGGCCCTCTATTAAATGCATATTTGATACAGAGTGCATGTACATAGTTGCACACACCATAATGATAATAATAATAATAAAAAAAATAAAATCTTCTTTACAAAATCATTGATAATAAGCTACATTTATATAAAGACATAATAAACATAATATTTTGTAAGAACATGCTCCAACTAGGTACATTGTGTATATACAGTACAAAAATACTGAGACAACAAAGTGGAAGGTTTGAGAATTTATACTTTAAGTTGTAATGTATTTGTCAAATAAAACAGGTTCCACTTTTCATCCATTGAATTAGATTATAATTAAATGCTTTTATACTGTCTTGTACTTTCCCTAATATCCTTTGGGATTCTGTTCCAAATTAGGGACCATGAATATTGAAAACTTGTCTTAAAGAGTTCTTTATTTGGTTTTGGAATAGATAGGTGGTTAGCTGAAATTGATCTTAAATTGGGAGTTGCCTTGTTTTCTAATATGAAATAGTTATTTGCGATATAATGGGGCCATATTGTTTGAAACTTTGTGCATAAGTCTAGCCTTTCTCAAAAATATTTGTTCACTTACCATTAACATTTTAATATCATTCATTGTATTTGGATTGTTTTCAGCATTATCCAGGATGAATCTGCAAGCTCTTTTTTGCAAGCAGAATAATTTGAAAATATTTGTGTCATAATTGTTTCCCCAAATAATATTACTGTAGTCTAGGTATTGTTGTATATAGATTTTGTAATATATTAACCTATGTTTAGTTGATATATATGACCTTATCTTGCTTAATAACCAGAGACATGAATTGACTTTATGACATGACTTGAATATATGTTTATTCCATTGCAAATTGTTGTCAAACATCACCCCAAGGATTTTGTCATGGCTAACCATTTGCAGACAAATTTCATTCAACTTATGATTCAAATTGTTATTTTCCAATATTGCTGTATTTTGTTGGGTAGTAATCATTAATATATTGGTCTTGGTTGTCTTTACTTTCATGCCATTTTCCTTACACTAGAAATCTATTCTAAGTTAGGCTATCTGAAGGGTGACCTCTAGGTGTGATTTTAGATTTTGAAATCTGATAGAGTGGTGTCATCTGCATATAAGTTGGTAGATGAAATACAGTTGCCTATTTTCATTTATGAAAATGAGAAAGAGGACTGGGCCCAGAATTGATCCCTGTGGTATTCCACATGTAATTGGTTCTTCTTTAGAAAAAATGCCATTTATTTTGAAACACTGTTTTCCCATTGTTAAATATGATGTAAACCAATCAGTCATTGAATTATCACACTGATAGATGTTCAATTTATTGATAAGAATATCATGATCAAAAAGATCAAAAGATTTTCTAAGATCAACTAGTATGTGTTCAATTAATTATCCTTGATCTAAGGCAGCAAACCATCTATCTATCATGGAGCCCAATGCTCTCATGTATTATATTTGCAGCAGACCTCAGGAGACATGGTCCAATATTATCTACGCCTGTTGATTTCATTGTTGCAAAAGTTTGCAAAACTTTTAGAACTTTTCCGTTTGGTATTGCAGAAATAAAATAGTTTGTGTCACCTGGAATATTTTTGAACAGAAGTTTCTTTTCTCATCATGATTGGAGTTTACAGTAGATTTCTTAAATCTGGTAGCTGTGCTTACACAAATTAATTGAATATATTTGCTATCTCAACATCCTCATCAATAATCTGGCCTTCCTGTCTAAGTTCTTGAATTTTGGATGACCTTGAGGGACGTTTACCTGCACCTAGTTTGTTAAAAACATTCCACATATAATTCTTATTGCAATTATTTTCTAAAGCAGACTGATAGTAATTCTTCTTTGCCCCATCGATCATTTTGGTTACTCTATTTCTACATGTTTTATTATATGCTTGTTGACCAACAGATTTGAAATAATCACAGGTGTGCATGGCATCTAGAATGCCAGCAGTTAACCAGTCAGGTTGGAAGTCCAGTTTTACTCTATGTGTTTTCAACAGTACATGTTTATCTACCACTTGCATAAAAAGTTGGGTCCATATATCAAGAGCATCATTCACATCATCAAATGTTGATACTGTACTCCATGGAACATTACTGAGATCTTCCATAAATGTGTCTTCATCATAATGCTGAAAATGACCTATATGTTAGGGTTTTATGAGTTTCGAATTTTACAGCTGTTTTTACCCCGGATTTTCTGGTTAGGAAAATGGGGAAGTGATCACTAAAACTATACTAGGAATATGTATTTTTTCACATTTTCTTCCATATTATAGATATGATCTATTAGAGTTTTTGAGTGACCAATTTCTCGTGATGGTTGGTCCACTAATTGAGTCCGACCAAAAGTTTCCATGAAATTCAACCAATTTCTGTTAATCTGATTATTCATAAGATCCCTGTCGAAGTCATCTAAAATGTATACGTCGTTTTGTTCATCAATCACTTTATCTAGTTGCTTTTCAAACTGCTCAAACCATCTGACCTTTGTAGAAGGGGATCTATAGACAAAGCCTACTAGGAATGGCATCATATTTGATTGTTTTACCTGGATCCATATTGCTTCAATTTCATCTGATTCTAGATCATTTTTCCTTTCAACTGATAAACCATTTCTTACATAAACAGCAACACCTCCACCCCTGAACCTCTATCACGTCTGATTGGTGTGCCATAACCATAAAAAGACAACAAGTCATTTGCATGATTGTCATTTAACTTTGTTTCTGTTAAACCCAGAATATGTACATTACTGACCTTAGATGATAATAATAAATTCAGTTGGTCTAACTTATTATTCATACCTTGTATATTTATATGCCAAATGTGTAGACCTTTTCCTTTAATTCCTAGATCTAATATGTCCTTAAAGTAAATATTACTAGGAAGGTCAGACAAGGAGTTTAGTTCCACCCTGACATTTTTAACATTTTTCGAAGCATGAATGTAGTCTTTGCTAGAACATTCACAAACACATAATCTCCTTTCATATTTCAAAACATCCATCACAGTTATCATTTTGAGAGATTAAATGTTTAACTGAGGTCCCAAAGTAAACAACATGGGCATCATCACCCAGTAGAGTTCCCAAGATTTGTCTTGAAACAGTAGAGAAATTATGTCTCATAAACAGGGCACTATCTTCATAGCCATAAGCCTAGGACCTGTTGCTAAGGTGAAACATTTCACAGTGTTTGGCCTTGTGTCCATATTCCAAACAGTCATGGCATTTTATTTTCACAGTATGTCTGCATGCATCAAAGCCATGCCCAGGTTCAAAGCAATTAGAACACCTATCTAGTTTGTCTGGTTTGCTGAAAGTGTTTTCTTGGTCCCTGTCATATCTTTGTTTAATATATATGACTTTGAGTATTGGAACATGTTCATTTATTTAATGCAGAAAGTGTGAATGTCCACTTTTTTTAAAAAATGGGTTCTGTCTTTAGCCAGAAGGTGTTCCAGCTCCAAGCCAGACTTTGCAACAAATGCATTTTCAATGTCAATCATTTTGTGGTCTCATTCATTGCATAGGCATTCATGTTTCGAACAACAGTGACAATTATCAGAGAAACTGTGCAAATGAATATCTTACAAGCTGGATTGTCGAAGTAGATGTTATTCAGAATATGGTAAAAATTGTCTTCAGTTTGTTCAATCTCAATGTTGTTGTTAATATCGTGTCCTCCAACACTGATGATAATGTTATCAAATTGTGAAAGGTCTGTTTCTCTGATCACATAAAGCATATGACCAGTTCCCACCCCACACAATGACTTGACTTTGACCCAAGGTTTAAGACCTCTTTCGCCGACATATTTACTGATCGAGTCACGAATCAGCAGTATTTGTTTTATGGGACACCCCATGGACATGCTGCCCATGCGTAATGCCCTTCATTCTTTCTCTGGTCGCATTGCTGTAATGTCTACATTGTTTAGGTCAATGAAAATTTGCCGTCATTTACTATATCTCTTGTGTGCATATTCTTTATAAACATCGGGAGTATACCCTGATTAATTTTTTCTCTGCTAATTTCACTCTTTTGAGAGTACTAATTTCACTCTTTTGAGAGCAATTACCATTTGTTCTGTACACATTGTGTATGACTTTGCATTTTATTCTTCTATTTCCCCTTCACAGGGCATTAGTGATTCAAATTTGCTTGTGCATTTATTTAGCCAGGGTAGGTATTTTGTTAAATTGTCCCTATTCTTGCATATATTGTGGTCTACAGACTCGCCTTGATTCATATTATTATTCATTACGATTCACTGTAGTTTACATTCCCTCTGTTGTGAATTGTTTTATTTTTATGCTAGGTAAAGCAGGTCACATACCACTTTTTACCATCATATCGCGTGCTCGGTTATCAAACACAGGTTCTTTTTCTATATTAGTTTCACATAGCCGTGCTTGACTTTTATTAGCGATTGTATGGACTAGTTGTTTACTAAATTGTAGCCCCTAACTTTCGTTTAAGCCTGGTTGACTTGGTTATCCTGTATTTTTCTGTATTGAGCTTAGCATTGCTTCCTTGTTTGCATTTAAACATTGTGGAAACACCTAAGTAATGTGGCTTCTCACTGAACTTATCACATTAGCGTACACTTAGTCCACACAATACCTTGTGTTTACTTTAGTTGCATTGAAGTTTCTTGTATAAAAATCTTTTCAGCTTGTATAAAAATCTATTCATGAACAATGTATAAGCTGGGTGTGGGTAGGTGTAGTCACAGGAAATCCCCCTGGGACACACACCCCACTTACTTATCTTATACAGGTTGCGAGAGGACATATGGTTGTCCCTTCTGCTGCCTATGAATGGACAAGGTCTAGGCTCTCGACAGGTGTAGATTTACCTATTAAGCAAGGAAGAAGGTTCCTTCCTGGTCTTCTTAAGAGTTTTCAGGGTTCTCGTTTTCTTAGTCACTTGGGTCTCAGATAAGGAATACCCAAGGCTCTTCGGAGTCTCTTGGAGTTAGTGGGCACCCTCCTAAGGGAGGTTATAAACGGGTGGAGAGTGAGTCGTGCCTTCCCGTTAGGGAGGATCAGCACCCTCCTCATTCCATGAGGGCAGAGAGCAAGTCATGCACTCATGTAAGGAGGAGCAGCACCCTCTCATTTCCACTAGGACAGAGAATGAGTCACGCTGTCATCTCATCAAAAAGCAGCACCCTTTTTCATCCACTAGGGCAGACAGTGAGTCATGCGCTCCCCCCCCCCCGACCATGAGGTGGGAGCAGCATCCTGTACTCACCCCCACAGCTTGGTGCAGACTGAAAGTGAGTCACACACACCACTCCCATAAAGGGAGAGCAGGACCCTTTCAGTCCCAGAGGCCCATTGTTGTCAATGTGATTGAGTCCTCTGGTAAGGTGAGAGCTCAGATCTAAGTCTATCAGATGTAGCGAAGGGTCTTCCCACAGATCTAAGTCGCCTGATCGGTCTTTGCCCAGTGACCGTGCACTGGGTATCAGGCACTGGGCACCGGGCACAGGTCATTGGAGCCCCTACAGTACAGGGAAAGGGATTGGGCTGAGCCCCCCCCCTCTAAACTGCTGTTTAATCCAGAGGGAGACTGGGAATAAGCTTACTCACGCAAGGTTAGTGAAGAGATCAAATCAGCATTCCCCTCTTCACTATTCTCCCTCTAAATCCCTATGTGATGTCAGGCCTTCCAACACAGGGAATCGATTGGACCTTTCCCTACATGCAGCCATGGACTTCTGGACCTTGACAACATGGTATAGAGGTCATTGCTTCGGGCCGTGGACCTACATCATCTTATGAAGTTGGGTCAAAAAAGAGGGAGGAGGATAGACCTTCTTCCCCCAAATGCTCTAGGTGGGTGAGTCACTCTCACCCACCTGCTGAATCGACTGCTAAGGACAGTCTATTAACTCCCGGGAGGAATTTCTGGTTCAAGTTCCTCTCCCCCCCCCCCAAGTCTCCGCGAAAACAGAGAGACATTGGGACATGTATTCCTGCCTCCCAGGAGAGAGAGCGGGATGAAGACGTCATTTCTGTCCAAACCGATGTGCACGACTTTGATACAGAACAGGCCAATGTGGTATTCCTTCCCTATAGGGTCCATGGTCCCCTCTCACCCGACGTTTAAAAGCGGCAGTGGAGGAAGTTAGCTGGTCTTTCAATAAAGTGTTAAACGAGGTTTACTGCGTCTTGCCCAGTGACCTGTGTCCCAAACATTCAGGTTCTGGTGACTATAAAATTCTTTCCAGTTTGGAAAAACTTCCTGGGGCAAACTCTCGACCAGATCTCTCGTTGCTTTCTCACTCGGTTACACTTAAGGAGCTCTCATAAAGGTTTAGCAAGGGCCAAGACTTTGCTAGACAATGTAGGGTCTGGTCTGATCCTCCTCCTACACCCCCCCCCCGCCACATTGCGACCCTTGGTAGCTGCTTCTAGCTATAAGGTTCATACCCTTTCCTGGCCTACTAAACTGCCCACTTTGGATGCTGAAGCCGCTCAAGTGGGCATTTCTACGGAGACCTGGGCTTGCCTTCCAGTGAAAACTCTGGAATCCTTAGAACAAAAGGCTAGGTCACTAGTAACCGCAGCCTCACATGCCGACACCTTTTCCGCAGCCTCATTCAGCCTGCTGAAAGAGGAATCTATGTCGCCAATGGCTCTTCACTGTTTGTTGGAAGCAGTGGCAGAAACCTCTAGGCATGCGTTGTTCTTGTCCATGGTTTTGTCAGCGGAGCTTCTCCACCTTCACAGGGATGTTGCTCTGGACACTTCCAAGGTCTTACTAGAGCACAGTAATAACCTTTTGAGGGCTGCCCCCTGGATGTAACTCAAGATTTGAAAGACCATAAACACTGGTCCGTAGCATCCGCTCCTGGCTCTAAAAAACTGGCCAAGAAGCAAAATTATCCTGACTGCCCTGAGGGTCCATCAGCAAAATTCTTTAAAACTATGCAGCTCCCCTGGACAATCGGGCCATAAAGGCCCAGGGAGGAAGTTCGTGGACCCTTCCCCCTTTCCTAAGGACAAGGGTGGATAGCCATACAGACTAACTCCCTCTCCGGCAGATTGTTCCTCTTCTGTTGGTTCCTGTTGGCACAATACTAAACCTCTTTTCAGAAGCTTGGTCTGGCGTAAGGATCAATGGCTCGGTCCTTTCTATCATAAAAGATGGCTACCGGCATCGGTTTTGGAATCTCCCTCCTCTAGTAAGGTTCCCCATTTTCTTCCACCAGTTAAATCTGGTGCACTTAAAGGAAAAGGTTCACTCCCTTCTTCAGAAGTGTACAGTAGAGAGGGTGTTAAGTGGCCAATCTCCGGCCTTCTACTCTCATATCTTCTTGGTTCCCAAGAAAGGGGGAAAGTAACATCTAATGATCGACCTTTCCTCCAGAGACAAGTTTCTGCTGGAGGAACCATTTAAGTTGGAGACCACACCCTCAGTCAGGAATGCCATCAGACCTGGTAATTGGGCAGTGTCCCTCGATCTTTTAGATGGGTACCTTCACATCCCTATCTTTCCTCCACACAGGAAGTACCCCCGATTTTGCTTGGATGGGGAGGTCTTCCAATTTTAAGCCCTGCCGTTCGGCCTAGCTACGACACCCAGAGCTTTTACCAGGGTCATGGGTGTAGTTGCAGCCAATTTAAGGTCACTAGGTATCCCAATCCTCCAATATTCAGATGACTGATTGATCCACAATGGCCATCCAGAGTCCCTCAGACTTGATCTATCTCGCTGTTGGTCCATAGTGACCAGGCTGGGTCTTCCACCAAAACAAGAGAAATCAGAGCTCATCCATCTCAAGATCTTGACTACATGGGATGAAGTTCCTCACAGAAGATGAGTCCGTGTCCCTCAGCACAGAGTTGACAAGATCGCGTCCCTGTTGGGGGTACTGAGAGTGTAGACCACGTTGCTGGCTTGTCTTTTTCTTTCTCTGCTGGGGACCTTGAACTCCACAGCAGACCTGGTTCCTCTAGGCAGATGCACTTGTGTCCTCTCTAGTTTCTCCTTTTGGCAGTGTGGAAGCCACACAGGAACCCTATGAATGCTCAGATTTATCTAGGTCTTGATTTCTCCCATTATCTGATTTGGTGGATAAATCGGAACCAGTTTCTGGCCGGAGTTCACATGCACACCCACAAACACCCAGAAAAACTCTCATACCTGTTCGCAGACACGTCAGATTCAGAGTGGGGTTCTCGTCTAAAACTGGAAGGACTGATTCTTCGGGGTTCATGGTCCTGGGAAGAATCTACTCTCCACATCAACAATTTGGAAATGAAGGGAGTGCTCTTAGCTCTTCAGGGGTGCGTCCATCAAATAAGAGGTCGCTGTGTGATGGTCTCCTCCAACAACACGTTGGTGGTGGCATACCTCAGGAAACAAGGAGTTAATCTAGAAATGTGTCTGACATCATTTTATGGGAAGAACTAGCGAAAATTTTGAAGGACTTGTAAATTTCTCAATTTGATTGTCCTTCTGGCTGCAAGGAAAGTTATGTTACATTTCTGGCCTGTACGGTTAGCTATCCAGTCACATTAGTATTAAGGATAATGAAGGATCAGATAAGCCTTACAAAACCTTTTAGCACGATTAAGCACAACCCATTTGAAGTAGACAAATGAAATTTGGTTGGCGTAATTGTATTGATATGTGGATGAAACAATTAGATTTTCAGATCATTACAACAGTTTTTAAATCCTTAGCTCACCTGGCCATAAAGGCCAAATGAGTCTCTGGTATGGCCCAGTGTCTTTCGTCTGTCATCAATACTCCCCCGGCGTTGTAGAATAGACCCAACGCATCTTCGCTGCATGTCTTATGAGGCGACTGAGTGGAGACAACCTGTTTGCTATATGGGTTGGATCCCATGTCGTTGGAGGAGAGGATCCTGGTAATTGAGTACATAAGAGGCTGAGGGTTGCCTCTCCAATGTTGCCTCTCCAGTGCAACACACTATTTTGACCTCAACTTCAGCTAGACCAGTGGTCAGAAGGGCCCGTTCTGATCAGTGGGCTAGTCATGCCAGGGTTCATGTACTTTGTTAAAGATATTGAATTTTACTGATTTTGGTACAGTTAAAATGTCACCTTTGTGATAAACAAACAGTGTTGCTCATCAAGAAGTGTAAAAACTTAGTTCAGGCCAACTGCTTGTGGAGTGTAGCTGCAAAGCTCACTTGGACAATCTGCTTCATTCTAAGCTATTTGTGGAGATACCCATTAACTCATTAAACCTTGGATATTCTTTTCATTTTTGCCTTAAATGGGGGTAGGAAACGCATGTTGGGGGTTACTTCTGAATGCAGCCAAACACATCTGCTTCAGAGAGTTTTTTGTTCAGCCACATGCTTAGGTGTATCAAAAACGTTGCTTTTAATTGGCTATTATGCTGGCGCATGTGCAAAAGGTTACAAGTTGGACCTTTTTTTTCGTATTGGACTTACGATTTTTGTGTCCTGGCCCCTTTTTATTCCAAATCTCAGACTTATCCCACTTTTAATAAATGTTCTTCAGTCCATGTGCAGTTCGGACTGGTTTGCTTTAGATCTAAGGCCAAAAAGTATAAACTCCGGGCACAAACTCTGGTTCCGAAACCGGCCATTTTCAGCCTAAAAAAATCAGGTCTCAAAAATTTCATTTGTTCCGCTATTTGTTTTTTAATGCGAGTAGAAAATCAACATTATTTTGTATCATTGTAGAGCTACATCTGCCTAATTTCATGCAATAACACCCACTTGAGTGTATCTTAAATGATGTTGAAACTACAGAGCCCGGAAGTAGGGTACAACCGCATGACGCGTAAGCGTGGCGCCAGGTTTAATTGAGTTAAGGTATTTCCACGCAAATCTCATAACTCTTTAAGAGATGTTGTTCGGTCTACAGATTTGGATGGCTGCAGTGAGGCTGATATGCTTGAATCTCAGTTCTCAGAACGTTTCACAAGTGAAAAGAATCAACATTCACCATAACAACAAGTTGATTCCCACAAACACTTGTCATCCTGATGTTTAACTTTGCCACTTTGGCTACAAAGCCGGACTCCTAAATAGTCCTATCTACCCTTTCATTCCTAATCTTTTGTGATGTTTCAACTGCCAGAAATATGGCCACCACAAAGATGGCTGCAAGAGGAAACCAGTATGTCCCAGATGATGGCAGAAGGGTCACGATGCATCATCCTGCTCAGAGACAATCTCTTCTGCGAATTGCCAAACAGAACATTTCTCATACTCTAGAGAATGTACTAAATGGAAACTTGAGGAGATCAAACGTGTGAAACAGAAGAAAGGCATAAGCTTTCCTTAGACCAGGAAATTTGTGGAAACCACAGTTCCAGTTAACATGGCTGGCTGATCCTTCACCATCACAGCTAAGGTGGAGACAAAACTTACAAATGCTGTTTGCACCCAGACAGACATTACACGGCCCAGAGGTCAAGCCAAATTCACAGTCCTCACACCACCAAAACTCATGCTGGCAGCCACCCAAACCGAGTGCGAAGTAGATATATCAAAGAATCAGTGTGACAGTGTGACAATTAAAAAACGTAATACTACTAATGACAAACCACCTAAATCCAGCCTACGAGAGCAGCAAACATCAAACCAGTTAACTCAACCCATCAAAAGGGCAGCAGCCCACTGGAACTGGAGGCAATGCATGCTCTAAACCAGACAAGGAGAGGATTAAATAAACTACTTGACTTCACAAACGATCTGACATGTCGGACTGTTTTCTAAGTTTGGGAGTCTAGAGAGTAAGGACACTGGTCAGCCCCCAAAAATATGGCACCAGTGAAAGCTCACACAAGTCCCACACTCCCACCACATCCATAAATGTATCAATGAAATTGCCGGGGATTAAAAGCAAATATTGATGAAATTAGTCTTCTACTTAAAGAACATAATCCAATAGCTGACTGCCTTCATTGGACTTTTCTAAAGGAAAATGACACAGTTAATTAAAAAACTTTACCGCATACAGCATCTTTTTCAACAAATCCTGATTAGGCTGCTGGAGGAGTATCCATTATCATATATAGTAAAGCTCCTCACAGTCAAAATGATTTTAGTGCTACACTACAGACTATAGCTGTTCACGCTGAACACTTGCTGGCACCTTTTCTTTTGCTTTGCGACTCCAACAGCCAACATACACTCTGGGTCTGTAGAGATATCAACGAGAGAGGAAAGAAGATAGAAGACTTACTTTCAAAACACAATATTTGCCTAGTTTATTAGAGTCATATATCTATCTGCATCCTGCCATAGGATCCTATTCGTCCTTAGATCTGACTATCTGCAGTTCGTCACTTTTACCAGACTTCTCTTGTGAAATAGGTGATGACCTATGTGGTAGTGACCACTTTCCAATATATTTAAGACGTAATGCTCCCAAAACCTCAAGAGCTGGCAAAGATAGAAATTCAACAAGGCAGATTCGAGAACTCTTCAATAAATCTGCGAGTCAAATCTAACACCTGATTTTTTTGACAATTTAGTGGATCCAAAACTCTTATTTACAAAGATGCTTCAGCATGTTGCTGGAATACAATACAAAAAACTTAAGCAATTCCTAAACATGTCAATGAATCATGGTTTGTTGATGCATGCAAAGATCCCATCAGGGGACAGAAAAAAACCCTTCAACATTTCAATGCCAATCCAACAGTTGAAAATCTGAATAAATACCAAATATACCAAGCTAACATTTGAGGTACCATTAGAGAGATTTAGATAAAAACATGGAGATACTATGTCTCTAGGATGATCTCTTGCTTCTGTATTAAATAGGTATAGAACATGGTACGAAAAATTGTTGGCAAAAATAACAGCAGCTGTATCAAGTATTTAAAGAAATCTGATGAAATGGTCACAACCATACCAGAAATCTCAAATGCATTGGCCTAAACATTTTTCAAAAACTCCTTACAAGAAAGTTATTCTGAAAATTTATGCCATTGAAAAATTTGAAAGAAAAGTTTACACTAAATATCAAATCTGCTAATGCTGAAGACTACAATAAACTTGTCACTCTCAGCTAGTTATAAGACTTTCTAGTTCAAGCCCATGACACTTCAGCAGAACCAGATGATATTTACTATCAACGTTTGAAACACTTTCCCAACACAGCTCTAAATACACTGCTAAACATTTTGAATACATTTTGACAAACTGGCGATTTCCCGCAGTCTTGGCGAGAAGCAACAGTGACACCAGTGCTCAAACAGGAAAGGACCAAACCGTCCCTTCCAACTATTAACTCATAGCATTAACAAGCTGTATTTGTAAAAGCATCGAATGAATGATAAATGAGAGACCACTCTAGTATCCTGCTGACTGACTGATTTTGAATTTAAGTCATGTATAGTCATTTGGCCATGTATGACTGTCTGGTATCTTGAGTCCAGCAAACAACTATCAGAAATTCAGTGTCGATTCAAATGCCAGAGAAGCACAATAGATTAACTTGTAAGACTTGAAGTATTTATTAGAGAAGCTTTCCTAAGGAAAAAAACATATAGTTGCTGTCATTTTCAACTTGGAGAAAGCTTATGACACCACGTGGAAGTATGGCATAATGAATGACCTATTACCTATTCAACCTAGGTCTAAGGGGCTGCCTACCTAACTTTATCTCAAATATTTTTGAAGCTAGAAACTTCAGAGTTAATGTAGGCAGCATTCTTTCTGAAAGTTACCCTCAAGAGATGGGTGTACCCCAGGGCAGCATAGTGTCAGTCACCCTATTCACATCAAAATTAATAGTATAATGAAATGCCTTAATCCAAAAACTGACTGCTCATTGTATTTTGATGACTTTTTGGACTGCTATAGATCAAACAGAACAAAACAGAACTTTATTGATTTGACATATGTGAAAAAGCACATAGTACAATGCATAATGCATATACAATACTTTTTTTGCATGAAGGAATGAATAAATGAATGAATAATGGTGATATAAAATATGTGTACACATGCATCCTCAGGAGAGAGGGAAGATAATCTAAGTTTGAATGCATTATACAGATAATGGACAGAAGAAAACGGTTTAATTTTCTAAACGAAAAACTAGCTCTATACATTTCTGCCAATTACATTACATTCGTGATGACCCAAAGCTCTATCTCAATGGTTGTCTTATTCCTGTTGTGGAGGAGACTACATTTGTAGGGGCCATTTTCAACCATAAACTAACTTTTTTCCACATATTAGATATCTCAGGGACAAATATCAAATAGAATCTTGATTTAATGCAAGTCCAATAGTTTTAGTGCCATTGACCTAAAATGGATATGGTACAGATGTACAGACAGATTGGGGAGGAGATCGAAAGGTATTTTTCTGGATATACAGGTCTTTAGAAAGATCGAGACTCGATTATGGCTCGATTATGTATGGACCAGCTTGCAAATCTTACTTCCAGATGCTTGATCTGAAACAAAATCAGGGACTTAGACTCTATTTGAGTGCATTTATAACTTCTTCTTCAGAAAACCTCAACGTTGAGGCAATGAACCAACCCTTTATCTCAGAGAAGAAGTTTTGAAAATTAGTGCAGTTAAAGATGGTTCTCAATTCATATGCTGTGCAAGAAGATACCTAAAATAGAAATATTATTGCAGAAAATGTACAACTGGCAGACTAGTATGCACCATGTGCAATACTGTAATTAATGATTCAACTACACACATATGCTTGCAAGTTATTGTGGTTATGATGTCTAGTTGGTCCTAAATGAAAATTGTTTCGCCTGGACATCCAGGCTGGCCATCTTCAACATCCTGCAAAAAGACTTTGTATAATGTCTACTGGGTCCTAAATTAAATTGGTCCTATCTGATGTCTAATATGGTGGCCACAGCAGCAATCTTGAAAATCTTGTCATCACTACACCTCCTGAACACAAACTCATATTGGCATGGGGTTTTCACCAGAAGACTTCTTAAGATGTCATGTTCGTAGTAGATGTAAATGGTACCTATTTGACATCAATAATGGCCACCAGGTCTTCCATCTTGAAAATGTTGTTATTGCTAATTTTCCTAAATGGAAAGTCATATTGAGATGGAGTTTCTACCAGATGACTAATTACAATATCTAGTTGGTTCTGAATGAAAATAGTGCTGATTTGATGTCAAATATGGCTGCCACAATGAAATATATTGAAAATCGTGCCACTTATTCTCCAGAATTGATGGTTATATAAACATCAGGTTTTCACCAAAAATCTGTCAGTCACCTTATTCAACATCATAATGAAATGCCTTAATCCAGAAACTGACTGCTCATTGTATGTTGATGACTTTTTGGTCTGCTATAGATCAAACAGAACAAAACAGAACTTTATTGATTTGACATATGTGCAAAAAGCACATAGTACAATGCATAATGCATATACAATACATTTTTGCACACATGAATGAATAAATGAATGATTAATGGTGATATAAAATCTGTGTACACATGCATCCTCAGGAGAGAGAAAGGGAAGATAATCTAAGTTGGAATGCATTATACACATAATGGACAGAAGAAAACGGTTTAATTTTCTAAACGAAAAACTAGCTCTATACATTTCTGCCAATTACATTACATTCATGATGACCCAAAGCTCTATCTCAATGGTTGTCTTATTCCTGTTGTGGAGGAGACTACATTTGTAGGGGCCATTTTCAACCATAAACTAACTTTTTTTCCACATATTAGATATCTCAGGGACAAATATCAAACAGAATCTTGATTTAATGCAAGTCCAATAGTTTTAGTGCCATTGACCTAAAATGGATATGGGACAGATGTACAGACAGACAGACTTGGGAAGAGATCAAAAGGTCTTTCTCTGGTTATACAGGTCTTTAGAAACTCGATTATGTATGGACCAGCTTGCAAATCTTACTTCCATATACTTGATCTGATACAAAATCAGGGACTTAGACTCTATTTGGGTGCATTTAGAACTTCTTCTTCAGAAAACCTAAATGTTGAGGCAATGCACCAACCCTTTATCTCAGAGAAGAAGTTGAAAATTAGTGCAGTTGAAGATGGTTCTCAATTCATATGCGGTGTAATAATTTGTATGTTTTTTTTGTGGGGTTTTTTTTGTAAGATAAATGTCGTCTCTCTAAATAAAAGCAAAGGAAAAATCACATGATATTGGCTATTGAGAATCCCAGTTTTCGGGTTTCAGATAGTTCTTCCACTTGCACAATTATGTAACTAGATTTTAAAAACAATTTAGAAGACAGAGGCATACATTTTCCATCTTCTAATTTAGACAAATTAGAAAAATAATACACCTTAGAGATTAGAATGAATAATTATTTTTTTATAAATTAAGAAGATACCTAAAATAGAAATATTATTACAGAAAATGTACAACTGGCAGACTAGTATGCACCATATGCAATACTGTAATTAATGATTCAACTACACACATATGTTTGCAAATTATTGTGGTTATGATGTCTAGTTGGTCCTAAATGAAAATCGTTTCGCCTGGACATCCAGGGTGGCCATCTTTAAAATCTTGCAAAAAGACCTGTTATCCAATATAGCCACAACAGTGGCCATCTTGAAAATCTTGTCATCACTTCTCCCAAATGAATGCTCATATAACCATGTGGTTTTCAATGAAAGACTTCTTATGCTGTCTAATTGGCTGTAAATGAAAATAGTGTTGATCTGACTCCCAATATGGCTGGCACAATGGCCATCTTGAAATCTTATCACAACTTTTCCTAGATGACTGGTCATATCGACATTGTGCTTTCACCAAGAGATTTCTTATGATGTCAAATCAAAATATACTTGCTCAGCATTTCAAGAGCAGCAGGCTTTGATTATTAATGTTTGGTATAAAACGATACTTCGACATTTAGCTTGTGGAGTGGCTATAACTTGCACATTGATCTCAAGCATTGCATGTGAACTTTTACATGTTGATCTCCCTCCAGAACGTTCGTATGTGCAGCAGCAGTCAAGATTTACTTATGCTTGCTCCTGACTGCTCACCTTATTACACCACGGATTTTGTGAGCTTTGAAAATTTTAGAAGCTGTGAAATAAAAGCAAGAGTACCAATATGAAGCCCCAATAAGTTGCAGTTTCCTCTCTAGTCACCAAATATATATATGCTCATCGAATATTGTTGCAATTTGCAACAACTTTACAAAGCTTTTGATTCGACTAGTACTACAGTGGTTTATAACAAGAAGAGAACAAAAAAATTGTCAAACAAATTTATTCTTTTGAACACTTTAACGACTTTTGGATAAAAATGGAATTCCATCATCTACATGTAATGCTATGTGAGACACGTTTAATCAGCATCTAGGACTAAAATGCACAGTCATCATGAAATTATTAGACTACTCAGTGGTGGGAATTTTGTAGAAAATATTATTTTAGAAACATACAAAGTATTTGGTTTGAGATTTTAGTCAGAGCTTTAGGCCTTATAATGTTCCATTCATGGTACTATTTCTTTTTTATCATATTGACATACCTTGCATCTTCAGAAAACATTGCAGTTTATTGTACTTTTCATTACAGGTGAAACCAGCCTCATCCCACCGTCAAGTAAGTTGTCACATTTTTAATTTAAACTCTTTCTCTCTCTCTTTCTCTCTCTCTCAGATGGTTCAAAAGATGTAGACAAAAATGTGGCAGCTGCTGTTGCAACAATTTACAGCACTTTCTCAAGCCTGTTACTTAATACAGCATCTATTTTAACTGCAACAGTTACGGCTGTACCTAAATCATGTACTGTATTGAAACCTCTCTGAAAACTCATTGTTTTTGGATTCATTTTCCAAATCGAAAACCTTACAGACTCTTAAATTTGACAATCACTTAATATCCCAGGTCTTACAGAAACATGTTCTTATACAAACTGGAGAAAGCATATTGTATGGTTAGCTATCCTGTCACATTGGTATTAAGGGTAACGAGGGATCAGATAAAGCTATTAAAGCTCCATTTCGATCACCCATTTCTAGATGGAAGATCCGATATAGGGACTTTAAGTACTATATCAATTGAAATTTTCTATATACCTGTCAAAAAATGTGGAATGAAAACTCAACAAACAAGCCTCAAAACATCTAGCCCATCATTTATATACATGTAGAAGAAATCACAACAATGAGCCAATATTGTGTTCCTCACATATAGAACACTTGAACACACATATACCTGACCCATACATACCTCTGGAAGGGCGAACCTTGACTGGAGTATGTATGAAGAAGGACATTTACATATCCACATTGTACCCCCTGTATTAGGACACTTTCACTAGTAGAAGTCTTCTCAGAAAAAGGCAAAGTACTATCTAACAAAAGACTCTGAGAAGCTCCTGTGTCTCTTAATATCTTAATAGGGGTAGTCTTATCCAAGTCATCAACAAGTGGCACCAAACCCTTCGACATGAATGGTTCGTATTTCTTCATTACAAAATCAGACTGATGTATGCAAGGCTCCAAACAAGTATCTTTCTTGATTATGACCCTGACCTTGACTTCTTATAAACTAGAGCATTTGGAACTGCTCTATTAGAATTCCGTTGCTTAGTTTCCAACATAAAGCAATCAGAAATAACGTGTCCTTTCATCTTACAATAGGAACACGTAGGAAGAGATAAGGTTTTCTGATACTCCTTATCAGAAATTTGATTCTCCATAGTTACACCAGCCAGACGTCTGTAATTACTCAAACGAGTCCGAAATGGTTTCTTAACAAAAACCGGTTGAGATGAAGATGTATTTACAAATGGAACATTGTGAATCGAAAAATATACATCCGCTGCATAAGCTGCTTTCTCTAAGGTTTCAACCCCTTTCTCCTCAAGGTATACTCTAATGTCACTACTGACACAATTCTTGAATTCTTCAATCAATACCAGTTGCTTAAGATTATCATAATACTTATCAACCTTCTTAGACGTACGTCACCTCGTAAACGAACGCTCTTTTTTCCAAGCAAATTCTAAATGAGTCTGGGTAGTTTCCTTTCTACTATTTTTAACATTTTGACGATAAGTTTCAGGTACTAACTCATTAACCCACAAGACATATTCTTTGACCACTTCATAATCAGCAGATTGTTCAGATGAGAGTGCAGTATAAACATCACTAGCTTTGCCAGTAAATACACTCTGTAATAATGAGGTTCAATAATCTTTTGGCCATTTCAGATTCGCAGCAATTTTCTCAAAACAGAGACAATATTTGTCAACCTCCTTTTCTCTAAAAGGGGGGACCAGTCTGATGTGTTTGGCTAGATCAAAGTATGAAACCGTATTGCCATGAGAATGCCCTTTACCGGTCAATTCCAATTCCCTTAATCTAAATTCCCTATCTTTATCCTCCCTTCTTTCCCTCTCCTGTCTATCTCTTTCCCCTTTTCTATCTTGCCTATCCCTTTCCTCTTTTCTATCTTGCATCTGCATTTGTTCCCTATGTAGCTTGAGCTTTTCTAATTATATGTCCTTAGCTATCTGTAATTTCCTTTCTAAACTAGACGGAGTTTTCTTCTTCAAACTAGAAACACCCCCTTCAAAAACACCTGTTTGTACCAAGTAGTGTATCAAAATACTCCTAATATCTGGTTTCAACAAGGAAGCCTTTACTTCAGTCAGGCAATAATGTTTAGCAATTTGAAGTAACTCGTCCTTCTTCAAGGACTCAAATATCTCCTGGGTAGGATCAGCTATGAAACTCTCTACTTTAGATGTCATGATGAAAGCCTGTTCGTTTCTCTTTATTTCTTAATCGGGAAATCAAAATGTCTCAGACCACTAAAATTTCAAACAATGAAAATCTAATTTCAAGAAAGAAACAATTTTTCGAAGTATTAAAATCTCTGAAATATTAAAACCTCGAAAATATTTCATTAAATCTAAATCCCGAAATATTTAAAATTCTGATCCCGAAATTATTCAAATTTCTAATCCCGGACGAGCCACCAATTTCTATTGTTACGACTATGGGTAAATGTAACAAAAGAAAAGACTCAAACAAGCTTTCAAGATTTAAAATACAAATATTTAATTACCTAAAATATTAAAATATTTCAACAAACAATCAAAGTGAAAGAATTAAAAATAACTTACAGTATTGAATATCCTTAAAAGTCCTAAATTGTTCTAAAATTCAATGATCCGGAAGTTAATCCAAATTATTCCGAATGAAGAGTTCCGAATGAAACCTCCAATGTGCTGGAGCACCAACAAGAATCAGTTATATCCAAATATTATTAATTCCAAGTAATCCTTGTGAATATGGAATATCACACACGTTCTAGAGATGTTTCCGATAACTTCAACGGAGCTGAATAATTCTTAAAGTTTAAGTAGCAGTACTAAATCCAAAATGTACTGTATATCTCTCAAGCAGAATACCACACAAAATGAACCAATTTGGTTTATGACCTCTCAAGCTGACGAACCATGACAGAATGCCAAACACAGCAATTAAATTTCATTTTATAGATTCTGAGCTGCGTAGAAATGAATAAGGAAAGTCAGTTTAAACTGTATTGCTACTTAAAAATAATTCAATCCTTCTAGAAAACAACATTCTCTGAACCAATCAGAAACTAGGTTATACGTGACACCGCTAAAGTACCTGTGCACTGACGTTATTACAAGTCAACATCGTATTGACTTCTTATTGAACATAGAATCCAGATCAAAAGGACAACCCTCACGCGCTGATTCACGTGATATGACTCATGCTTCAACTGACAATATTTTCCCTAGACCAATGTCCTGAGTCACATTGAAATTACCGTATATGTGCACTCTGCAAAACGACACCTATTAGATTATTATACAGAAGTCATAAACTAATAAAACTATATCATTATTTAAAAGAAATGATACATAATTCTGTAACACCGCTGAAACACATTCTTGTTGAGTGTATCGACTTCCAAACTGTGAGACATAAATGTTATATCAACTCAGTTATGCAGCTTTTTGATGTTTTTCCTCATGAAAAATTCATTGACGTTTATATCAAAAAATTTAATCCAATATTCTAAGAACCCTTTTGACCATTTTGTTATGTCTACTTTTTCTTTTTATTGCTGAAGAATGTCAGATATGGTTTCAACACTCAGCAGTTAAAAGGAATAACTGGTTTATCTTGAATTCCTGGAAATTGGTTTTGGCCGGTGGAGCATCAGTCCCATTGATGGACTCTTGTTAAAAAATGTAACGGATGCTACTACTCCTAAATGGACGGTCATATCAACATGAGGTTTTCACTAAAGGACTAAGTGTGATGTCTAGTTGGTCCAAAATATAAATGGCTTTGATCTGACATCCAATATGGCCAACATAGCAACCATCTTGAACATATTGTTATCTCTACTGCTCCTGAATGGAAAGTTTTATTGAGAAGGAATGTAATCACCAAAATGAAAATCATACTTATCTGATGCGAATATGGCTGCCACAGTGACCATCTTGAAAATATTGTTATCAATTTTTCTTCTGAATCGATGATCATATCAACATGGGGTTTTCACTATGAGACTTCTTATGATGTCTACTTGGTCCTAAAACAAAAATTATTACTACTTCTCCAAATAAATGATCATATCAGCATGGGCTTCTCACTGAAATGCATCTTGTGATGTCTTGTTGTTTGTAAATGAAACTGGTGCCAATCTGACCTCTGTTTGGATGCCACAATGGCCATCTGGAAAATTCTATTAGGTATCGCAGCATAGATGGTCGGTGATATCAAATACTTTTTAAAATGTCTGATTGGTCTTAAATTGAAATGTTGTGAATCTCATATCCAATATGACCCTCATGGCAGTCCTGTTGAAAACCTTATTGTTGTTACTTCTCCAAAATGAAAGGTCATATCAACATGGGGTTTTCACCAGAAGACTTCATATAATGTTTTGTTGATCAAAAATTAAAATGGTACTGATCTGATATCCAAGATGGCCATCATGGTGGCAATCTTGAAAATCTCGTTATCGCTACTCGTCCTAAACGGAAAGTCATTTGTCATGAAAAGTTCTTATGGTGTCTAGTTGGTCCTAAATGAAAATGATGCAAACTGATCCTTAGATGGCCACCTTGAAAATATTGTTATCTCTTCTCCTTCCAAATGGATGGCTATATCAACATGTGGTTTTCACCCATAGACTTCTTATGATACCTACTTCGTCCTAAATGATAGGAAAATGCCGAAAATTGTCACAACTGACAGAGTAGTGTTTGGACACATTTCAGTGAGCTCAGAAAAGTACTGGACAATTCTAGTGTAAACAGCTAAATTATAACCCCATTGTTTGGCACACTGCAACTTTAACATTGGTAGATATATCATATGTGAAAAATGAAGTAGATTATAAGTGGTGTCTCTTAGACAAAGAGATGAGGGGGGGGGGCTCCAGCTGTATTTCAAGCCTGACATACATGCCATAACACGACGTGTCACGCAAAAAAGTACAATTTTTTACTTCCAAAATCCCGACACGGTTGTGTTTAAAAAAACACGATTTTCAGCAATCTTAGCGAAAAAAAAAACCATTTCCCACAATTTATTTTTACAAAATGTAAATTTCTTGATCACAATGATATGTGCCCGTAGTCTGTGATATGGATAAAGAGTAAACAGTCTTGTTCAGAGTTCATGTAAAACTATCTTCGGGGCAGCTTATACAGTTGTTTTAGACAATTAAAAGGTAAAAGTGGTCAGAGATAAACAGACACCTTTCAGAGATTTACCTAACTGGCTAACAATAGCTGGGTGATGTGTTGTGTCAAATCCTTTAAGCACTGCTGCGAGAGAGCCCATTAGGCTAATTTGCATAGGTCTACACTAAGTGGAACAACCCAATTTGTCTGAAGTTAAGTATGTCAAACAGATGCGTGTTGAAAAACAAATGTTATTACATATTACTGCATTGAATGAGAATGTTGAAGCCATCTTTATTAAAGTTTGTGATCAGTGGCAAAGTTTCTTGGAAGTCGGATTTTTACTCCATATATAAAATTCAAAACATGATTATTTTGCTAGGCTGAACAACAGCACCATTCAATCTCTAATGCAGTGTTGTCCCTAGGATCCAAAGGTCAGGGGACACTGTGTCCCTCACCCTCCAGATTTGGGGGGAGACACAACATTTTAAAGGGACAAAGGAAAATTGTAGTAGATAATGCACTAGAAGTACTAAAAAAATGAGATAATCGTATTTGCTTCAACAGTTTTGCCACATTAACTGTCTCATATTTTCCTTGGACATTTACATGATTGCAATTGTTTCATCATGCGATCATGTAACTCTTGAAAACATTAACATGTTTGAATATCTGGTTAACCTGAAATGAACTGCACCATGGAATTTTAATAATTTAAAAGTATTAAATCATCAATCAAATGACAAATTGTGTATTTGCACAAATTAGTACCTTTTTTCATTAATTCAGTCTGAGAATAAATTAAATCTTCACTGCCATAGGTGTGACTTTAACCTCAAAAATACATTACATTAGCGGCGGTCAAAGACTTTAGCAACTCGGCCGACTACCACAAACCTTAAATGTTTTCATTGCCAGATTCATTGTTTTGAAATGGATATTCATTTCCATCTTACAGGTTTTATCCCTTTTAGTGATTTGGCCAATGCTTGCGCCAACATAGATGTGGATGCATATTCGCGAAGGAAAAGTGTAAGCATATTTGTGAAACAAATGACACTTACATTACCGTCAAACCAACTACTGAACTATTGAAAGCAGCAAATACTGGATTTAATTAAAACTACATTCCACTGTCCAATGGATTTTAAAGACAGTAACTTGGTATATTTTTGTATTTAATGTCTGTGAGCTTGTGACCATGTTTGTGGTGATGTTATTTGACAATGATAAGTCTACCTTTTTTTGTAAGTATATTACATGCTTTAGAGAAAACAGATGGTATTTTCTTTTATTCAGATTTTAATTTCCATTCATTTGCTGTAGGCTGATTTTAAAAGATAGCTTATTCTCATTTGGATGACGTCGCTTTTGCGGGGTCACGCACACTGACCCCCCTTGGGACATCAAAACACACTTTTTGGGTAAAAAAAAAAAACAAAAACCCAACACTCTCTGGGAATATGGCAAGTATGGCCTGATCTCTATTCATATGCAAATGAACTGTTTCTGTCTATAATAGTGCCCTATGTTGAGCCTAAATTTACAAAGAAGAAAGCAATGTGAACGTGGTTATACATGAATTGCAGCATGAGCAGTCTTCAGACTAAAACATATCACGAGTTTAGGCCACTAATTTCTGGTTCCTTTCTTACCTCGCAATCAGAATGGGTCAACTCAAGTATCGACAGCAACAGATATGAATCATATCCAAGCCAAACTTTTGATGAAAATAATTGCACCAGTGCTGTACTGATGACAACTATTACCATTCTGAATCAAAGTGCTCACAAATCCCCGACCAGGACACTATTGAGCAACTTGACAATGAACAAAATATTCTCCCTAAACAATCTTACATTGACGAGTTCGTTTAAACTATCCATTTTTGGACTTGAGGAAGGCGTTTGACACCGTATGGCAGGAGAGACTTTAAATAAAGCTTTCCATATTGTGAATTTACTGGCAAACTCATCACTGTAATTAAGGAATCATACTCAAATATCTATAGCATTGTGACTATAACTGAGCATGATACCAATCAGGCAACGTGTTCACCAAGGTGGAGTGCTTTCCGCGCTTCTTTACCTGGTATATATCAATGATACGTTAAAGTTGTTAGAAGATTCCAAATTAGGAATAACTTTAGGATCAATTCCTTCTCGAAACCCTGAAGTAGCTAATGATGCCACCCTTATATGAACAACCCCTTCTCATTTACAATCAATGTTTGATATCGCTCACTTGTATTCAGTAACCTGGAACTTTAAAATCAATGAAAATAAGAGTTCTAATGTTATCTTCAAATAGAGCAGACAGTCAAATGCAAAATCAGTCCAAACATTATTCCGATTTCCCAAACTACCGAACATGTAGGTATCCCTATGAGCTCTGACACAAGCTGCATAGCAAAAGTGGAAAGGGCATGTTCAAAAAGAAGAAAATCACTATATTCCCTTATCAGGATTGGGAAAACAGAACGTAAGTTAAACCCCTTAACCACTGCAGGTCTATATAAAAAACAATTTATTCCAACATCGCTTTGAAGTTGCGAGGTGTGGTCAATGATTGAATCGAAAGGCGTTAAATAGTTAGATGTATTTCAGCATCAATGTGTGAAGCACATTCAAGATTTCTCATGTAAGACCGGATCTACAATGAGTGATAAGCATGGTTGGACTGAACAGAATTGTCAGTGAAATAATACAAGAAAGCTCGATTGGCTTTGCAAATTATGTTATATGCATAAGAACACGTTGTCCAAGAGAATATTTTTAATGAGATTATATATCTTTCTTTGCAGGAATGAACATATGAATCAAAATGGGATGTATTCCCGATATATGTAGAATTCTTTCAAAATATGATTTGAAAGACTATTTATATTTTTATGCAAGAAAAGACCTAAATTTCTGGCTAAGATGGCTAAGAAGGAAGTGAGCACGTTATATGGAACACCATAAACGAATGTGAGAATAATCACTTCAAGCACATATGCTTGAACAATTCATCCTTTCAAAGATTTAAAAATATACATAATTGTATTAAACCCACCATTATGTGGCCAATACCAAGGTCAAACAAAGAGCTTAGACTGGTAACAGTTTTAGCCAGGTTTCTGGTCACTCCCTACAGTATGATACTTTATAATTGTCAACATTGCAATGCTTTATACACTGATGTTATTGCTCATGTTTTTATCTCGTGTTCTAAAACACGAAGAATAAGGGATCTAATTTGGTTGCATATTATCAATAATTCTGATATTCTATTTGATGGATATCTTCATAACATATATGATGAAGAATTTGTTCAGCACTTACTGGGTAGGGAATTCTCCTACTCATGTGGACTGAATGACCCCGAGGTCTTCAGAAATTTTATGATGTCAGCTGCAATATTTTCTGCAGGAAGTTTGCATGAATTTTTGTAACTAATCAGAATGTTGCTTTGTTTGTTTGTTTGTTTGGTTTTTTTTTTTCCAAACAGTCAAACTAAAAAATTGATAAATGAATAAACTAAAAATTATCCCTCTGGGTTATCTCACAGAAAACTTGACTTCACAGCATTGATTGTGTCATTATATAACTGTTCATACTTTTGATGTAATATTTATCCTAGTTCTTAACCTTGAAAATTGTATTTAGTACCTCACTTAAATTGAGTTGGAGAATAAATGACTGTAGATAACGCCATCAAGATTACATAACATGTATCAACATTTCATGCTTAGAATGGAAAATCTTGACATTAAAATGTTTGCTTAATGCCTTCTAATTTATTGTGTTATTTGATCCATTGGATTGTACTCGGTAAGACTACTTACCCAGTAGGGGACGACCATATCGCCTTTCTCCCTACGATGGGAGACTGCAGCGGTTGTACAATGGCTGGAACCATTCCTTATCGAGTGATGCTGGAATGTTCCATGTGATCATACCAATCAAAACATCAAAACACAATTTGTATTCCTATTTATGTATGCATGCGTTAGTGATTTATATACTATGTAATTGTACGCCATGTCCTTATCATTCTCGTGTCTGTACGATTTCTGTATGTTGTTATTAATCTCCTAAAGGAGGAAACACATGTCAAATTAGGATGCCTATGTCTTGCCCTTTTTGGAAATAATGATATGATAGTTTGGGTCCCTTGGGCTTCGTTACATTTTAAGTTTGCTTGTGTTGTAATTATGTAATGGAGATGAAGGCAATATAAACATAGCTATTGATGATTATTTGCAGACTCAATATTTCCTTCATATTGGAGGTTCTAGACTAGATCAGTATAATCTGTCACATGAGACCATTAAGATAAATGGCATTTCTTAACCTGAAAAAAGGGTTCCGGTCACACACTTTTTACTGTTTCATATTATAAATGTAGACAAATTTATCATACAGGTGATCACTGTCCACATAAACTTCGCCTTGGACTTGGCTTAGGCTTAGGCATCCCATATATTGCCTACAATATCATTATTGTGATCATGTTAAGTATAGGTGAGTTATCTTTTATAATGACTTCATATTTATATCATACGAAATAGTTTCTCTCAATTCCTTATAAAGCAGTGACATGATGTGCTGTTACCTCCAATAGGAAACTTTTGAGATAAATTTTAATAGCATTGACTTCTTTAATGATAAAAAATTGATATGCACAGTATAACACATCTATCCTGAAGGATATTACCTTATTAGACATAATAACATGACATGCTTTAATATAGCACACATGCATAACACATCTACCCTGTACGATATTGGATTACTGGACATAATACCCTGACTTGCTTTAGTAAATGCACACATATATAACACACATATCTCAAAACATAGACAAAATAACTAAGTCTTGTAGCAGATACATGCATCTGCTGGAACATTGCCTTAACCTTAAATAATAGGGTTATGGTCACACACATTTTACTGATTCATATTCTGAATGTAGACACATTTATATTACAGGTTATCCATCTCCACTTAAACTTGGCCTAGGACTTGGTCTAGGCTTAGGCATTTCATTTGTCATCTGCATTATCTGTATTGTTATCTTGGTAAGAAAAGGTGAGTTATCTTTAATATAAATAAATGACTTAACCTTTAATAATAGGGTTATGCTCACATAATTTTTACTGATTCATATTGTGAATGTAGACACATTTTTATATTACAGCTGATCAAACTGCACTCAAACTTGGCCTAGGACTTGGCCTTGGTTTAGGCATCCCATTTGCCATCTGCATTAGCATTATTATTGTGATCTTGGTAAGGAAAGGTGAGTTATCTTTTATACTGGCTTTATATTTATGTCATATGAAATAGTTTCTCTCAATTCCTTATAAAGCAGTGACATGATGTGCTGTTCTAAAGTCTCAGGTAAAACCTCCAATAGGAAAATTTAACACATTTACCCAGAAGGATATTATCTTATTACACATAATAGCCTGACGTGCTTCAATTAGTGCCCACATGTATAACACACCTACCTTTGTAGGACATTACCTTATTGGACATAATACCCTGACATACTTTAATTATTGCACACATGTATAACACACCTACACTGTAGGATATTGGCTTACTGGACATAATACCCTGAAGTACTTTAATAAATGCACACATGTATAACACGTACGCAAAAGAATATTACTGTACCTTATTGGACATAAAAGCCTCACATGCTTAAATTAGTGCACACTACTTTTTTTTGGTTGAAACAATCATAAAAATATAAATTGCAAAGTGTGCACATGTCTTGACTCTTGATCCATTGTTAAGCCTGCATGATCAGAAGGAATCAACTGCCTAGAGCATGATTATGTTCTTGGAACTTACCAAGATGGATGCCTTGTGTCTTATTACCACTTAACTTTGTGGGTTAAATTAATAACAAAATCAAATTTAGCATGTGTTTTACTCAGTACAGCCATATCGAGAGAGATAATTTGCCTTCAAATCGGAGAGCTCAGAACAGACAAAATGGCTAACTCTTGTAGCATATACATACACCTGCTGGGAACATTGTTTATGACATCGTGGTTAAGAGCTTATGAAGATGACCTTTAGCATCAGGAATTAGGATACCCAAATATTACATTTTAAATGCATTGTGCTAATATTATTTCACATATGTTAAGCAAGTTTTGTTACACTTGCATGTATCGATAGGTTAATTGTTATAACTGATTTGCTATGGCCAATTCATATAGTATGTAATCAATTATCAAGCTTCATGAAACCATTAAATTAAGAAGTTCAGTGTTAATTTAATTCTTTTCAAAAGTTAGATTTAAAATTAAAAATTGCATCATTTAGCATTCTCAGAGGTCCACGTCTGACAAACACTATGTATATTCATTCAGTAGCCCTGGGAGCACTGGTAAGCAAAGTCCTGGTTTCCATAACTATTCACAAAAGTATTTGTATCCTGATAACCCCATGCAGGGGTCAAACCTTCGGACAAAATATCAAAACTTCAAGTCACTTTACAATGAATTTGCTTTTTGATCCATACCCAGAATGGACTAAACAATGTCACAGGTATGGACATTTTCTGCTTTTAACAGGTGAAGAGGTTACAAATATGGCAGCATCCTGTGCACCAGGAAAGTTGTCAATTACAGATAAGAAATCAAGAAAAATTATCACTTACAAAAGTGTTACAAAAGCAAAACTTTGGAAAATACAAAATTTTCATTTAACTTTAAGCCCTTCTTTAGAAAAGTAAATTGTCTTTGTGTTTCAATTGTTTATTAGTCTTACCAATAGTTAAAGTTTATATTTTTATTACTGTGCTGGCTACAATTGATGCATACATGATGAATATGCAGAACTATTAAAATCTATCTATTCAAAATGGACTGATTTGCAAAATAGACTTCATTGAGCTTTCATTACCGGAAAGCTTTACTTTTTGCCCCCATGTTTGTGAACATCCTAAATACAGATCTGATGTTACCCCTCAAATCACAACCCCATGTTATGGAAGATCATATGTATAGGTCTGTTATCCCTCAAATCACAACCGCGTGTTATGGAAGATCATATGTATAGGTCTGATACCATCCACCAAATCACAACCAGCAGCAGGGGGGGTGAACCGACCATTTTTGTCGCGACCTCATTTTGGGAAATCGACGCTTCTACAAAAATGGTCGATTTGTGAAATCGACACTTCTATCAAAAAACAGGGGTCCGGCAACTGAAAAAAAGTAGATCACCCAGAGTGCGGGCAGGTAAACCTAGTAGGATTACTCAACCAAAGATTTGATCGAGACCAATGCGATATCTTGTTGTAGGGTCATGTAGATAGATCGAAATAAATCCATGAGGGTTTTTTTGAGCATGTGCAAAGAAATTTTTAAACTTGTTTAGGTCCATATCTCCGGAGCACCAAGTCCAGTGAATATTTTGAATGGTATGGGTATCAACGCCGTTGAACACGACTAACAAATTACAGTTATCTCTGATCACTTTAGGGATTTGGCAGTATCGCTGCGTCACATAAACAATATCCGTATTTTTATGTCTGCCTCGTGAAAATATCCTGGCGGGATTCTTTTGATTGTCAAGCATGACATCGTCATATACTACAAGATTATTAATGCTGCTATCAAGATCTTCGATTGATGGTGCTTCGTCGATGTCTGTGATAAACTCAATGAAGTCTTTGCCGTCCAATGCTTCCTCTGCGCTCTCGTTGAAGTCCTTAAGGACATTATAACATTGCTGGTCATCTGCAGATGGTGCTACTAAATAAAGCTTGTCCCATTTTAGCCATCTCATTATTAGGTTGAGTAGCAACCGAGTTTTACCAGATCCAGATGGACCAACAATAATTGCCCTGATTGAATTTGGCAACATAGGATAATGCTTGGTTGGTTCTTTTTCCTGCGTTGCTGAGAAATCAATTACATCCATGATATAAATATATTATGGATTCATATTGTGTTCGATGTAGAAAAGTCACTGATACCACTGGACTAAAAAAAAAAAGACAAAAAATAACAGGCTTGCACTTACAGGTACGTGCGTGAAGTGCGGTACAAAGAAATACAAGTTTGTGTCGTCTAAGCCAACGCGAGCATTTCAGGGTGGTGATATCGCTGATGCACTTGGGAGATTACCAGGAACTCCATGGGGAAAGTATCCTGGCGAAAAACACCTTCCGGGATATAATTATTGTGGTCCTGGAACTAGACTTGATATCAGACTTGACGAAAAAAATCAGCCAAAACCAGGCGAATTTCCAATAAATGCGATTGATCAAGCGTGTCATACTCATGACGTTGAGTATAAAAATCAAGATCTACAACAACGTCATATAGCAGACGTCAACTTGATTCACGGGTTAAAATCTGTAAAAAATAAAAATATGAGGGAGTCGCTGGTCAACTGGTTGGTAAGATCGGCCATGCGTGGTAAACTGGCATTAGGAGCAAATCTGTCATGGGCATATTTACCCAGGAATGTGAGTATTCCAAGGTAATTAAAAGTCTGGTAATGGTAATGGAATCAATTTATTATAGTCCAAGAGGATATTGGAAAGGTACAGCAGCGATTAGCAAACTCGCCAATGCAGCGGGTGTCGCTCGTGACGTTGCTGCAGATTGGTTGTCCAAACAGGCAATATGGCAGATTTATCTACCCCCACCTAAAAAAATTCAATACGGACGGTTTGATGTTAGCACTCCCAACGAGGTTCATCAGGCAGATATTTTGTTTTTACCTCATGACACTATTAAAAGACGTACATACAAATACGCGCTGACCGTCGTTGACGTTGCGAGTAGATACAAGGAAGCGGAGCCGTTATCAACTAAAACAGCAACTGAAGTTGCAGATGCATTTAAAAAGATTTACTCGCGGGGACCTTTACGGTGGCCACAGCTGTTACAGGTTGATCCTGGAAAAGAATTTCTTGGTGCAGTATCATCGATGATGAAACAACATAATGTCAAAATTAGACGCGGACACACCGCAATACATCGTGATCAGGCAATTGTCGAACGATTTAATCGAACACTTGCTGAGCGATTGTTCGGATATCAGTATGCAAAGGAATTACTTTCTACTGATACTCGATCTCATGAATGGGTTGTAAGATTACCAATGGTAATAGCCGCATTAAACAACGAAGTCACGCGTGGAATTTCTATGAAACCTGTCGATGCAATAACGAATAAACATATACGGTTTATTGGCCGGAGAGAGAGCACTCTGTCCTCACAAAAACCATTACTCGGTAACGTCACGGTCAGGTATTTATATGAACCTGGTGAACTTGAACGTGGTAAAAAAAGAGCAACTGATCCTATCTGGAGTGTAACTACCCATAGGATTTCCAGCGTAGTAAGATCTACGGGTAGGCCCGCAATCTACAGACTAGAGGGGGCTCCGACGCGTGGATTTGTCCGTGAACAATTACAAGTAATTCCTGAAGATACACAATTACCACCAGGATGGAATCGCTAGCTGGCTCCTCGACGTCTGTTGCATTCAAGACAGGTTAGCATGACATTTACGCGTATATGACCCAAACTACTATTAATTCTGTCCACGGTAAATTGTCGTGGGTCATTAGGAGAATATTGCCAGCGCATTACTGCGTTACACTGAGTGCAATGATTGTTTTGTTGTTGTTTCAGCATAATGATGAATTCTACATCAAGATCAAACTAGCGTTTATTTTTTTTGTCACTTCGCTGATATCCATCTAGTTTTCTCTTTATTATAGTCTTGTTAATATTTCCCTGATAATTTTCTTTTATAAATCATCCTACGTAATTGAGATATTTTTGTTACTCGAGATACTGCCAAATATCCTAAATTTGACCATTCGACACGATCATCGACGATCCAAACAATAATGTCTGAAATTGTCAGACCTTGCGACGAGTGTATTGTTATTGCATATCCCAATGTCCAGCATGTTGGTTCTTTTAGGGCTTCTTCAACAACGTCGATATCAACAGTGACAATGTCATTAAGAACAAGTTTTTGTGTTTCTTGGCGTCCGGGAATAACAACATCAATATTTTGTTTGCGAGTATCCGCTGGGCGATAACACAACGGTACTGGTAGATTTGGAAATTTTTCTTTGTGGAGCGAATCATGAACTATTTTCCTAGATGCAACGATCAGATTATTAAGATGCCATAACTTCCAAAAATCGTCGATGGTAGTTTCTGGAATACAACTGCGTATCAGCGCGCATTATATTTCATTTGATTCAAGCCTCATCATGACTTTTAATTGTTTTAACGATTCATCGATTGCCCTATGATCTTCCAATATTTCTTCGTAATAATCACCATGGTCGAGTAGCCAACAATGGGGTGATTTCCCTGTGAATGGGGGAGGTTGACCATGATCACCGCACATAATAATCGCAGTTGATCTTGTTTTTAGCCAATCAAGAAACGGTTGCAACGTTTCTAAGGACACTGTGCATATTTCGTCCCAGATAATGATCTTGGGAATATGTTTCTGCCCCATTCGCGATGGATGCCATTCATCACTGCGCCACCGAAAGAAACTATGATAAGTACAGCTTTTAACACCTCGGAGTTTCATCTCCCTGGCGAGTCGATGGGTCGGAGTTAGTACTACGAGATCACACTGTTTGAGTAATTCAATGGCACGCGTTGTCTTGCCAGAACTACCAGGACCATTAAGACAGACTGTCTTATGTCTAGATATGGGATCATGAACTGATGGTGCCAATGATTTGTCGGAAAATTTCTCATTTTTGTAATACTCTGCAGCGGGGTTGTAGTCCGCAGAATCGGAATAGTGGTGGATTTGCTCGTTTTTGATTCTCCACGAGCCCAAATCAGCTTCATCTGAAAGGTTTCCCAGTGACATTGTCCGAATCTGTCTACGACAGATTTGCTGATATAAAACGAATCCGTTGCAACTCTGACAGCTTCATCAGTAAATCGAGTTATCATCGATAAGAGGTTTATTGAGACATAAGCCAACATCGAGGATCTCAAATGAGTAAATTGTGGTGAATCGCCATCATTGTAACTGACAATCGTGCCAAGTTCACTTCCGTTTCGTAATGTTACTCGCTCCGTACTCACGAATGTTCCTCTCTTCACTCTATTGTTGATTACAAAATCCAATTCTGCGTTATCAATGATCAGCCGTGTGCAACATCGTTTATTACCAGATGCGGCGCCGTTTGTAAATTTACCGATAATCTTTCGTCCAATGTCTTCCGAAAATGAATTGTCTTTTTTGTCTGCTTGTTGTCCTGGTAGCCAAACATCTGTTTGTGGTTTATATGAAATTACTACTTCGCTTACTGTCAGACGTATTAGTATCCGTACATCGAGCATGTACTTTAATAGAACTATAGGAGCCCAACGACGCCCGGTAAAATGACCACCAAACCAATTGGGAATAATGGGGTGGGCGCGCGTGTCAAATTCAAATGATTCAATCAAGGCAAATCCAGTTAGATCGTAATCAGGTAAATCGCCATTTATCGCAACTCTGGTCATTTCGTGTGTCAGATGTCCGAATCGTGAGAAATAAGGACTACATTCACCAAGTCCAAGAAAACTAGCAGGATAACATGCAACCATGTCAACCGAGATAACGTCATTATGATCATATGTTGTATTCCACAACCCTCCATGTTTATATTCGATACAAGAGTGCTGAACATCCTCGAGAAATTCCGAGGGTGTCGGTCGCCATGAGTTTTTCCGCCGAGCAAAATGAGCAACGATCGATGGTACCGTAAAACAAGTACAGGGTAATTTGTTTACGAGATCTGTATCGGAGTGCGCGCACTCTACGGTGTATTTTAATGCAACTTGTTCCATTTCCGTCTGAAGATATTGTCTGAGATAAATTACCCCAGATGGCAACACGAACTGGTCAAATACTCCGGCCTCATTACTCCGAAACAGCCATACTGACACAGGATCAGTCTTGCTGATATTATAAATTTCTTCCACCATATCACCACTGTAAATCCTAACTTTCCTCTCGAGGGGAAACTTTGTTATACCCGTAGTCCACGCGTGGGCATTGTGGTAAATTATCACCATTGGGGCTCCCTTCGTCCTATATTTACCAGAATCATATAAAATCTCATTGGTTAATGTTTGAACTTTTATTGGAAATATTAGTTTCTTTTCTAGTTCGGCAATATCCGCTATCTGCGCTCCCAGCATTTTTACACCTTTGGACCACTTGTTTATTGTTTTGAGTCGCATATCTGTTAACCCCTTTCCTCGTAGCGCGTTCATGAAATACTCTGTTACTCGCTGAGCTGAACAGTTTAAGACAGTATCACACAGCCCAGAAGTCTTCATTGGCGCGAGGGCATTAATGTCAGGCTCGTTCAACGAATAAATCGCATAAACAACTGCAGTCGCAGGGTATGACCTTTCATAATACGGCCTGTCGATATCTGTTAACATCCCTGGTCTAGAATGTCTATCTAGTATAACAACATCGCCATGTTTTGATTCTCGAACAGGATCGCGTTTATCTCGGATGATCCACTTAGTGACGTTGTCACCAGCACCGTCATCAGCATGAGGAGGACGCCGTAATAAATTTAATTCTAAAATAATATCGATGCAGAACGCTCGCGTTCCGGTCCAGATAACCAATAATTGTCGCTGCCCGCTGGTCATTCATCATGGCGTCGATGGAGATATCGCCTTGATCGATCCGAAACGTCGACCAAACGTGCACCGTTCTATCATCACGAAACTCCCTCTTGGCCTCGCTTATGTAATCGTGTAATTGTAAATCTAAGGGTATTCTTGGGCGTTCTCGTTTATTCATTAATCGGTCAAAATCAAACCTGCCAGAGGGAATACTATCAATCATGGCTAATCTCGAAAACTCCTCATCAGTACTCCTGCTCATCATATAATTAAGGCAAGTATGTATCTAAATTAAATATTATCTTAAATATTATATAATGACATTACGAGGCAAAGGTAATTGTAAATGGTTGATGATTGGATCAGCAACTCCATGCGGAAAAAATTGCTATTACGAGTATTGTGCCTATCACATGCAAAGTGTGCGTCGGGGGAGTTCAGGGCCAAAACCGTGCATAAAATGTGGAGTTGGAGTTAGAGGCCAAAGCGAGCTTTGTGTTTCATGCGGTGGAAGAAAATACAGAGCGCTGAAACAGTACTACGATAAACGACAAGAACATATTATAAAAGACGCTCAAGATTATCTCAATAGACAATCCCCGAATCTGCCATAGGTAGATTTATGCCCGAATGATATATATATTAGAGAAATAATATTACTATATAAATGGAACAAGTGAACGTCGAAGATTTTCAGAGACATCCTACTTTTAATGATTATGAGGAAAACCGCACTGGTGTAATCAGACATTACGTTCGCGCACAGGCGGGGCGGACAAAACCTATCGGTTATCCTCATAATAACGGTTATTTACTGATTACCGTGCGGTGTCCAGGACAATCGGTCTACGGCCGATCGCGTGGGAACAAAAAATATTGCGCTCATAGATTTATCTACGAGTGTTTTAACGGCTTGATCGGTAAAGGTCTTGTCATAGATCATATTAATGGTGTTAAAACTGATAACAGACTTGAGAATCTTAGAGTTGTAAATCAACAAGAAAATGTTTTGGCGGGCCAAAATACGGATGGAAAGAATCTTCGAAATCCACAAGAAGGGCGTGCCACCCCCAGACGTGTTATTGGAATAAATACGCAAACAGGGGAAGAAACTGAATTTCCGTCATTATACGCCGCTGGAAAACATTATAATATTCAACCAAGTGCTGTCAGATCTGTAGCTAGTAATGTAACTAAATCAGCGCGGTTGAAACGCTCTGGTGAAAGAATTCAATTTCGGTACGTGGCCCCGTTGTGATCATTCTTCAACAGATTTACTAAATTACTTCCTTGTCAATGTCCCTGGACATCGCGTGTATCTCAATGGTTGTGTTAATGTAAATATAGATTTTTATTTAACCCGGCGTAGTAAACGGATCAATACTACTGTATCTGTCTTTGACTTATTCACGATTGGCTATTTCATCCACAGGGAGGGCACGCCCCCCAAGTGTGTTTTTTTTTCACGTATTATACCAGTTCTCATGTTCGAATCACGCGACGGACACTTTGTCGGCGTTTGTAATAAAAATTATTATAATTGGGGGGTCGCGCATAAATGATTCGAGTGCGGATGATCATTGATAATTCGCTACTCACCCAACTCCGAACCTAATCGTCCCAAAACCGGGGCCAGAGGTGATATTTTGCGCCTCTAGGTTTGCATGGGGGAGGGGGGGGGGGTGGCGTCCAAAATCCAATGATCATCCACACTCGAATCTACAAACGCGAATCATTTACGCGCTTGGATAAAATATCCATTACCATTGTATATATTCATCGAACACATCAGCCACATTACCATTATCATTGTATCATCAGCCACATCTGTATATATTACCATTACCATTGTATATATTTATCTAACGTCGGTACACATTCTCTGGACCTTCTAGAATGTTAATTTGACACTCTAGGGGTTCATATGGGGATGTATTCACACCACATAATCTGTATATATTACCATTACCATTGTATATATTTATCTAATGTCTGGATCATCCTCTGGACCTGCTAGAATGTTAATTTGGCACTTTAGGGGTTCATATGGGGATGTATTCACACCACCATTGTATATATATTACCATTACCATTGTAACCTTCTGAACCTTCTAGAATGTTAATGACACTCTAGGGGTTCACATAGGATGTAATTGTAAATAGATGTTGTAAATATTTTTTTAAATCGGTTATTTAAAGAAATATTTTTATTATTTATATGAACCAAGAAAATATTAATGCGATTATTTCTGCGATTGAAAAATTACAACAGCGTGAATTATTTTCCAAAGATTCGAGTGCTAGCACTCCGGGTATTCAACTTACTGATTCGCTACCAAATACAGAAAGAATTATAAATGATTTTGAAATATTGCAACAACGACGTGAGGAAGGTAGGTATACAATAGCTGCAGAATATCGATTTATAAAACTGTTGCAACAGGCAATGACAACGTCGTTAGCCGGTATACCAGCCAGTGATTTACCGGTGAATCATCCTTTGGATGATCGGTATGATTAAATAATTGCTGAGTTTGTTCCACTAGCAAACGCAATAGAGAAAGTTAGATCAGAGTTGTCTCAAGAATATGAAGCAAAAAAAGTTATAAGTGAGCGTGTAAGACATTTAAAAAAACTTATGACCCGATAGTGATATCGATCGCGGCGTGTTTATACGCTGACGATGTCCCTGGACAGTGTGTGTGTACACACCGTGCACGCACACCAACGAGTTAAAAAAAAAAAAAATTTTTGTTGAAAAAAGAGAGACGATGATTACATCACTACATCATTTCCAAAGTTGTACTCAGAGTACCCATTCACGTGGTTGATTACGCGCGCACATACAAACTCACTGTTAATTCTTCACCACGTAAATCCAGCAAGTGATTATCTTGATCCACCAGTGAAAAGTGTATGAGCGACAATGACAGATTATGACATCGTAGATAAACGGGATTAACAGTTACTGATACAATCAAACTACCAGAAGGTACTCGGGGGAAAAGCTATAAAGAATGTAACCTTGTTGAGCTTGTTTGGATTTCAGTGAATCTGTCTTTGATATATCTGCGCGAAGACCCGCTTGATAACTTCCATCTACAGCGTCACATACAAGGTTTACAGAAATCGTTGACGTAATATTAACTATACCTGGCGATATGTGACGGCCCGATTGACCCTTGGTTAATTGACCAGGATGATCGGTCAACAACCGATCACCAACACCGTTGTTATGCCGCAGAATCGTTGGTAGAGGTGCTATTGCGTTCCATGCGGCTTGGATTTTATCAAAGTGATCATCGATGATCGATTTGAGTTTCTTTTTCTTTTCATCGAGGTCAAGACCGGGTATCTTGAATGTAGGTAAATCATCTTTGGTTATCTTAAAGTATTCGAGAAATTTTCTTTCTATGTTTCGGAATATAAAGGGGGAGCTAATAATATTAATCGCCCTACCCTGAAATTCCTCTACGTTAGCGATCACCATGTTCAAATGCTGGATTATCGCTAAAATTTTTTGCAGTAAATTATCATTCGGATATTCAGACAGGTATTTCTCAGATAATTTTTCTAGATTAGTTATATACGCATTATATTCCTCATTAATTTTATTAATAACCAGGTCCGCGGAGACATCCCCTATTTTACTGAAACCAGCGACGTTCATCGCCAACGGGTAGTCGTAATCTGAATTAAGTATGATGAGGGGGATTTCAGATCAGGAGTTTCTATAAACTTTTTGATGTCTGTCGAATAATCAGATCTCTTTGGTTCTGGTGGTCCAACATGAACCGGTGGTGTGTCAGGCCATCCCAATACGGTTCTGATCGACGATTGATATATATCAACGGCGTAATCCGGTGTGGATATTTCAACGGCAGCACTGAGTGTTGGTTCGTGGACCGTTATTGCAATTTTGGATTCCTTTCCTGTAATTGACTTGATTCGCCGCTGAAATTCATCGTTGATTTGTTCAATCTGATAAGCTCCCGTTGGAATACTAACAACGTTCCAGTCAGGCTTACCATCTACGTTGCTTTGTATGAAAATACGTGTGAATTATTGGCATCCAATCCGCCAAATGATTTTGATCTGATGTTTGGCCAACTATAATACACTCGTAATTGTGCCAATGCGATCTCTAAACTCGATCTACTCGGTAGATTCGGGGAAGTTATCGGCGTAGGAAAAATAATATCAAATTCTGGTTGTGTTGACACCGCTGATATCATCGTAGTTGTCGACGGAGTAGTATTAGCAGAAATCTGTCTTAACAACGTTATTATCTCCTCTGATTGTCTCTGATCCGCTGTCATTATTATCCACACAGATTCTAAATAACCGGCACACGTCATGATAAACAACACTGATTGCATTAAACTCATCATCTGATATAACTCCATCGTTTAAACTTTTTGATATTAGCGATGACATCTGCGCATGTGCATTCGTTGCATTTGATAGTAGCGTTGTATATTCGTGTAGTTTATTAACCGCACAGGTTGACAGTTGCTTTGCAATAATATTAAGAACACCAAATACGCCGACGAAAATAGTAATGCCAATTCCGATGGCGGGGGCGGCGATCGAGATCGCTGACAACGTACCGATTAACGTCATTGTTCCAGCAACTACTGCGGATACCGCGTAAACCACATTATCGATAACAACGATACGTCTGCTATACTTCTTTTGTTTTATCATGTAACCGTCGATGATATTTTTCAATGATGCCTGCCATGCACTTACTTGATTATACCTGTAAAATTGTGTACGATCATCCAGATCAAACTTGTGGCCGCGATGCCCCTGGACATTCAACGATGCCATTTTATACTAACACAAATCTGTCTAAGACGAATTTTCCAGAGGAAAATCGGATTCAGATAATTAATTGTGGTGTTGCTGCAACGAATTCCAAACACCACCAGTACAACGCTGCATTTAAATCTTTATCTTCTGGATCCAATATTAATATTTCCTCGGCATTTTGATTTAGCACAATTGACACTGATTCCGGAAATGTATCGGTTGAATGACGCCATGGGTATGTAGTAAATATACTAAATTTCGCAGCGCTACACACTGAGAGCCTGTACACGCCAGTAGCTTCTGCGGTATGTTTGATAGTGTTATTTTGTTTTGACCATGTTGCTGATCCAGATTTTACCGTATGCGGAGTGCGTTCACGTGAATCGCTTGCAATTATCTCTTGTACTTTGTTGATAGTTTCCACGTAGTCTGCTTTGATTTTGGTAAGATCACTATGAATATCTACTAGCTTTGCGTTGACCACTTTGGGATTTCCAAAGAAATCCTCAGTGACTTTATTTATGTTTCTGCGAAAATTAATAAACATTCCTACGTGACTATCATACTCGGCTCGCAACTTGTTTAGTGTGGTGCTATGACTGGAATCATGTTCATCTACGTATTTCTTCGTTGCAGCGTTATCGTCTTATTCTGGTTCTCTCAGAAGAACAATTTGATTTCCGTTCATGTTGAGTTCACCCGTCATTATATCACCGGTTTTAGCAACGCAGAGTGCTCGCACTCCGTTGATCTGATCTCTGATCGTTGTGATTGATATACTGGAGTCTCTGATTCTTCTGGCATCAGTAAATACAGGTATGTTGTCTGCGACAGCACCTAAAACCCGTCGGATAATATCAACCCACCTGATATTACTCGTCTTTAGCCGCCCATGTTGATCCTGAAAAACAACAACTTCATCCCGGTCGACCCCGGTCAAGTTCATAAGATCATCAAACTCGTCGTGAGTCACGTATTTTGACAAATCATCAGTGGTTTGTGGACCTGGTCTGCGTTTGGATCTTCTGTAAATATCAACCATTATAAACCTGAGCCTGTTTCTAACAGTCGCGCGTGGTTGACTTTACCGGCCGTATATTCATGTACGACTTTATGTAGCGGTGGTGAACGAGATAGCTGACTACGAGACTTTGATATTGCTTCAAAAACAGCAAGTACTTCTGGACCACAAATTGGTAAATCTGTTGTTGTTTGTGTCGGTAACGTTGAATACCACGGAACGCGCGGATGAATGTATTTCAAAAATTCTACTGGTGGTGCTAGCCCATATGAATCAAAATAGATAACACTATGTGGATCAATCGCATAAGCAACCCAGTGAGTACCTGGACCACTCGTGGAATCAAGATTAATGATACCAGTTTCAACGTTGTTTGGTCGCCTTGGTAGTTGATCTCGCATGAAAACACCTCTGAACTTTTTAATATTTAATTCTTGTACAGCATCAAGAAAATCAAAATTAGACATAGGAATTATGTTCCTGGTAATCTTAGACCCAGACCACTTATGATCCGCCCTTCTTTTTTGGATGTTTTTGAACGCCGGCGTCCGTGGTCATTGCATCGTATTCCATGACCTGTTGCCTTTTTTAGTGTCATTCCAGCAGCTGTCCCAACAGTGCCAAGTGAGGCTGCTTTCGCAACAGCTGGGGCTGCAGCTGCGATTAATGCTGGTATAGCTGCAAGAAGTGGAAATATACCACCGATTGCTGACATATCGTTAATCGCAGCTGCGGAGATATCAAATCGTATACCAGTTTTTGATTTCTTAGCGTCGTTGAAACGTTTCATCTGACGTTCAGTCAATGATAGTTTATGTGGGCCGGTGTCTGCGGCCGTTGATTTCAGTAATATCGTTGTTCCACATTTATTTTTTGCCGCAGATTGCAGCTTTTTAATCTGACCAGGTGTCAAAGTAACATTAACATGATGATATGACATTTATACGATATTATAAATTATCCAATTGAATCTGCTTGCAGATTTTTCGATGTATTTTTTTTTTACATGTTCTCGACTGGAGCATCAACGACTCTCATTCGCCCGCCGACGCCTTCGAGTAGCATTGTTTTGTCTGATAGTATTACAGCAATGGCTCTGTAGGCAGTATTAGCAGCTGGCAGTGCACCTACGCGAGCTCGGAAATGTATATCAACGACTGATTGTCTGAACAAGTCCAAATGTTCTAGTGAGAAGTAATAGATCGGATATAGCATTGCAAAATCGCGCTGAGATATCTGCAAACCAGAATCAACATTCTGATCACGTCCCATAAATGTCATCAAACGATGATACGCACGTGCAACATGATTATTACCAAAATCCAATAACACTTCTTCAGATGGTTCCTGATGTCCGTTTATTCTCAGAGAAACTTCGCTAACTTGGAGATTGTCAAACACCATCGGATTGTATGTCTGGGAATCAACTCGCCTGGAATCCTGAAAAGCTATGAATATATGCCGTGGTGCTGAAACTCCCTGTTGTGATGCAATCTGCCATGCGAAGGTACCAACAGTTGTACTCGTGATTGAGTCTCTGGTCATCGTCAGCCACGACAATGTTGATTTACCACCACGATCCATGAATGAGAGCAGTCGTTGTTCTTCGGTAATTGACGGTGTCATCGTTGGCATCCACAATGCGAGTCTTGTCAATGTTATTTTACCAGCATCAGCAGCAGCGGAACGCCATATTGCATCATTGTCAGCGCCCCTTCTCACCAGTGCGATTGTATGTTTGGCTCCGAATATAACCTTTCTAACATTCCTACAGAAACCGAAGATATGCGATAATGGAATTGCACAACTAAATCTCCCATCAGCGTTAATTTGATTTTTACGTGCTGCGAATCCTAAGTTGAAATCTGGATTAGCATCCTTTAGTACCGAAAAAGCAGCCGCAGGTCTAGCTATCATTCCAGCTGGTTGCGGATCAACAGCGGTAGCCTGTGGTACTTGTACCGTGAGAAATGACCTATAATCGGGGTGGTCAGTAATATCCTTTGCGAATATCATTGATGGACCAGCAGACCGTGAATAATCATCGCTGTATCTGGCCAACCCGATAATTGTTGTGGCAATGTCAATATTGTCGTGGCACACCTCGATCTCTCTACCGTCAATGATGTATCGTGCAATGTTGAATAATGCCATAATACCATTGTTAACAAATCCACATTGCACACCTGCTGCATATGCAGTATCATCGTGTTTCAAAAGTCTACCCTGAACTTCAATGAATTCCTCCGCGGGAAAAAATATCTAGATGTATCTTGGACTTGTAATTCAATTCTCCCGCGTTGGTTTGGTTCTCGTGCTTCGTAAGAATAATACTGATGGTCACGTATAGATTCGTCTTTGAGGATAGGTGCATCCATGTCAAATGCAGGATCAGATATATGCTTGAACATTTTATTATAATCACAGTTGTCTAATATCGACGACGAGTTAGACCACTACCCGCTATCAAATTCGCAGTAACATTCTGAGATTCATCGTTAGAAATACTAGCATTTCCGGCTAATTCTTTCAATCGTGCATTTGCAACTTGGTTTATTACTTTACTGACAGCTGCTGGCATTACCTCGGTGCTGGGTAGTTTTACCTGCGGTCTTCGTCGTATTAATCGTGTAAGTCTGTCTCTGATTGCTGAGAATGCTTTATCAGCAACATCACCAACAACGCCAATACCCTTATCACGAACAACATCGATAGCTTTCATTCCTAGTTGTTTTGCAATCGGGATCGCTTTTGGAGCTACCGTTCTAAATAGTCCTTGAACAACATCACCAAGTCCATCTCCGTAAGTAGCTTTATATACTGGCGATCGTGAGTTTATCACCCTAACCATGATTGGTCTACGTTGAGCATTGTGTATGATCATTTTATTTTTTATTACCGTGGATCTAATTGTGACTACGGACTTACTCGTAGTCGCTGTAGTAATCGTCAGTAATTTCATCGATCAATACCCGATAAACGCCAATATCCATGATACCACCTGTGAATAATCGCTGGCATATCGCAGCTGTTTCGTTAATAATTTCAAGGGAATTGTTGCCGGCTCGTCTTCCACCAATCAGAATTTCTAGTCGATCAACATCGGCAAGAACGTTATCAGGATAGAGTCGATGATCGCGATTATTGTCATTGTCTAGAGGTTTTTGTTTCCTACGAGTTATCTTGTAACCCTTTCCCTCCGTAGGATGTGATCTGTCAAATGTCAGATCGTAGTCTTCTTCTTCCTCAACATAAGGTGGCGGTTCGTCATGTGATTCTAACCGTGGTTCCGGATCAGACTGACGTTTTCTTGACCTAGCTTTTGTTTCTCTCTTTTTTTCAGATCGAGTTTTTATGCCCGATTTTCTCCTTTCTTTTGCTGTTTTTTCAAGTTCACGCTCCCATTCCTCTTGTTTTGCTCTCCTCTCTTGTAATATTTTTGCTTCATATTCATCTACTGCTTTGGCGAAGATTTCCCAATCACGGATATCTTCCTCAGATCTGATTTGTTGAATACCAGATGAAACGCGATATACATCTTTAACCCAATCGGTAGATTTTAAAGATTTAACATATTCGGGTTTTACATATTTGTTCTTTTCACCCCACCCAAAAACAGCAATATCAATTATTTTGTTTGGATCCCTGATAGCGTCAATACCTTTCTCAGTAAATTTATCCATTATGTTAATTTAACTTTTTGACGGTGGCTGAACTTCAGGTTGGGGTTGAAAACTACCAGCAATGTCAGCGGGTAATGTCTCAAGAGTTTTTCGTGTTGCCTCAGTTGCTGCAACAATTTTTTTGGTTGGTTCGACAATTGGTTTAAATAACTGCTCTGTGCCCTCTGTAAATTCCACTTGAGCTTCCCGACGTTGTTGTAGTTGCTGTTTGACAGAATCACAAACAGGAAGATATTTCTTAATCGCATTTAGTCGTTGTCGTGCCAGTTTAGCTGTTTGAGATTCCATGGTTAGCGCAGAATCACTCATTATTATTAATAAAATACCGATTTCAATTACATATCTCATCGCTGAGTAATCCTACTAGGTTTACCTGCACTCTGGCCCGACCCCTGTTTTTTTATAGAAGTGTCGATTTCACAAATCGACCATTTTTGTAGAAGCGTCGATTTCCCAAAATGAGGTCGCGACAAAAATGGTCGGTTCACCCCCCCCCCTGCTGCTCAACCACATGTTATGGGAGATCATTCGCACAAGTCCTATGTTATTCCTCAAATCACAACCACATGACAAAATTGGCTACCTCCATTCTTTTGCGTACATAATACGTTCTAAATGTTAATCTTCATATGAAAAAGACAAATGACATAGTCTAAGTTACTATACAGGATAAGATCAAATGCCAAACATTGTTGATTGTGTGATTGTTTTTGGTAAAGAGTTAGAGAACAAAAATTTTGTTCAGTATATTTTGCAGCAGAATAGGTCATTTTTCAATGATGTCATATTAATATTTGTCATCATCCTCACCGTTCTTTCATCAATTGCCTTAATAAGTGACCGCCATCACCATCACCATCAGTCTCCTTCTCATTTGGCTTCATTTCGAAACTGGACTTCACAGAAAAGAAACAGTGATATGTCTATAGCCTCATTTTCTCAATATCTACATGTGTGCATGGTAAAACTCTTTCAGATATGTAATGAGAGCTACACTCTTCCAGATATGTAAAGAGAGCTCAAAACTTTAAGCTGTTGTAATGTTTTATGTAGATGACCAACATTCTAACTTTATATTCCCCCTTCTTGTGATTGGACTCAGATGAGAATGAATAAATAATGAAAATGAGGACAGGCTTTTTTGCGTGATTGCATATTTTTTAGCTTCACAGCATTATAGCCCAATTTCTTTCCTGGGATATTTTGTAAGTGACAATTCTTATTTATCTTAATGCAAATACTATATGCACAGTTAATAAAATATTCATATATTGTATTTTTATAAGATTAGAACAGTTAGTTTTACAAGTTGGTCATCCAAAAGTGATAATACATTTATTTTCCTGAATTGGAACCATTTAATAAGGAAATTGGTCTGTGTTAAAGACATTAATTTACAACAAGGGGATCTGCATGAATGATGAGAGGCAGTTTCCATTATTTCAAAGGAAGTGGACTTAAAGAAGATAAGATGCGACCCATGGCTTGAACCCAGACATGGAAAATCAGAATGAAAGACTTGTGGCATAGCATGGAGGGAGATATTTAGAAAGTGAAAGTATTAAAAACTGAAAAGGACACTAATATGTCAGTATATTCATTGAACACTGCCACAATTGGGACCAGTGTCATCTTTTCTTGCAGCCTTCTTGTTGAGAAACAATTCATCTGGTTTTGCTTTGAACAAAAGATCCTAATAATAACAGAGATACCAGCAATTCCAGATTTTGTGGAATATTACTATGAAATTTTGGTGTCAATTCTGTATTCAAAATTATGATGACATTATGAAAAATCAAACTTTTGAGAACTAAAACTAGGCACATGAGTTTTCTATGTGGACAGAGGTTGGTAGAAAAGTACTTCACATCAACATGACAGATTGGTACAGAGAATATAGTTTTTTTAGGATAAAAAACAGAATGTAGATAACAAGAAACCAGTAAATTAGGTTGTAAACTGGTGAGAAATGGCAGCGTAGATAGAAAGAACAGGAAGATGCAGATAATTGTGAGGAAAAGTAACGTTTATGGTTATCATTTTGTCAAAACGTTGTTGAAGGAATTCAAAGCTCTGGAATAGGAGGCGTGGATGCATGATATATTTTCACTGGATCTTAATTGTTACTGACTGTACATGTATGTACAGGCTCATAGGAAGATACCTAGATTTCATAAAATTGATGCAATGGACACCTGATAAGCATCCTCATGGGTTGATATCTCTGTTGTCATGAAAATAACTCAGTTATGTTAAAACTCCTACTTTTTAGGGTTTTTATGTAAAATAAGTTATTGACACTGCATACATATTTGATAAGAATGAAACCATAGTATATAGAACTTTCTAGCAAATGTATAGTGTATTGAGTCATTACAGTAACTGAAAATATTTGAATAAAAACAGATTCCATGATTTCTGATCCAAATCCCATATCTGCTTATTGCTCCTCTATGACAGATCTCAGGCTCAGCTGACATTCAGTTTTGTTAGTCTAGTATAGCTGGAAATAAAAATTGATGAATTTGGACATCTTTATTCAAGCAAAAAATTTTATATAACATCTGATGTGTGGATAAACATTTCCACCTGTACTATGATAAAGATTTTTGTTTGTGTTGGTAAGATATAAGTGAAAAGTAGAAATCTTGATGTCTGAAATGTACGGTTATTCATGAACTATTTATTGAATCTTCTTAAATGTTTCTCATATAGAAATGATTGCACTTAATGCACTATAGCACACATTTTCAAGACAACATTATCTTTCATTACATTCTTTTTGTTTTGATCATTCATAACGATTTCATTTTTATTTTACTTTTTTATTTTCCTATACCGTCAGACCAATTCAGCCTAATTCTGTATTAACTCTACTGAGCAGAGGTCTTAAGAACTTATGGGACAGTCTGTCAACCATCATCCATCTTTTGTGTGTTTATTGTCGTTTAATTTGTTATCACAAGTTTATTATCACTTGAACACTAAACTATCAGACGATCAGTGTGGATTCATATGCCAGACAAGCACAATAGACAATCTTGTCAGACTTGAACCATTTTGTTAGAGAAGCTTTTATTATCAAAGAACATATAGTTCCCATCTTTTTCTACTGAAGAAAGCTTATAACACCTCGCGGATGTACAGCATAATGAATGACCTATTCTATCTAGGTCTAAGGGGGGCGTCTTTATCGCAATTTTTTGAAAGATAGAAATTTCAGAGTTAAGGTAGGCAGCACCCTTTCTGAAAGCTATCCTCAGGAGATGGGTGTACCTCAGGGCATAATATTGCCAGTCACCCTATTCAACATTAAAATTAACTATATTGTTAAATGCCTTAATCCAGGAACTGACTGGTCATTATATGTTGACAACTGTTTTATCTGCTATTGATCAAATAGTATGCATAACATTGAATGTCAATACAGATAAGTTTAAACATAGTTCAATAATGGGCAGAAGAAAATGAGTTTCAAAATCTAAAACTGTTTGTATGTACTACTGCTGATTACATCGTCTTATTTCTATTGTGGAGGATACCAAACATTTGGGGATTATTTTTTACCATAAACTAACTTTTCTTCCACATATTACTTCCACATATTACATACCTCGATGACAAATGTCAAACAGCCCTGGATTTAATACAACTCATGGCAAGCATAATTGGTAGCAGATCGGATTGTCCTCCTCTGGTTATATGGATCATTAGTAAGATCTAAATTTGACTATGGCTTGATTGAATATGGATCAGCTTGTAATCTTACCTACTTACTTCATCCAATTCACAGCTAGGAACTTAGACTATATCTGGGTGCATTTAGAACTTTTCTGTCTGGGTGCATTTAAAATATTCGTCATCAGAAAACCTCTATGTTGAGGCAAATCAACCATCACTTTATCTAAAACGAAATTGGCACTTTAGTATGCTACCTAATGATCTTCCAATCCATTTAACCCCGCATATGATGTAGCCATTAGATCAAAATACCAAGCCTTTCATGCGCAGACATTAAACTTTATTCCACCTTTTGGTGTACAAATTCATCCTCACATATAAACAGCAATAATCAGTGTTGGAAATAATGCTAAATGCTGTGTTCCAAAATAACCAAAAAATTACATTTGATCATTGCCAATTCATTGTCCTCAACAAATCCTCTTCATTTTCAGACTGAATGAAATTAGGACTTCCTATCTGGGCCACACATCCCTGTATATATATGGTTTGAACGATGAAGACAAAGTTCGAGCTGCCATTGCAGCAAAACATGGCACCATCTTGAGCTGGTTACTGGATAAAGTCTCAATTTCTAATGCATAAATTATCGCCATAATAAAACCTTTGAGATACATTGAAACCTCTCAAAAAGCACATTTCATAATCTTTTCGGATTCCTCTCCACACCGAAAGTTATGCAAGACCCTAAATCTGACAACCCATTAATATCCAAAATATTACACAAACTTGATTTGTTCATAAGATCTTGAAAAAGTATGTTGGCTGTCCAGTCACATTGGTATAAAGGGTAATGAAAAGGCTGATAAAAGAACCAAAGCTGTCCTGCAGTCACCCATTTCTGAATGGAGGATTCCATATACTGACTTCAGATATTGTATAAATCAGCGTGTTCATAATACCTGACAAAGGTATGGAATGAAAATTCAATAAACAAATGAAAGAACATAAAACCCACTATTTGCGATTGGCATGCCCTGTATAGAACAAATCGTACAGATGAGCTGGTATTGTGCTGATCACATATCAGACACACATACCTGACTCGTGCATACCTCTTGAAGGGTAAACCTCAACCAGACTGCATACCATGCCAATGTCCACTGACAGGAACACATTTTTGTCAAGTATGTCGAATTCCACCTTATTAGAAGCATTTTGATGTCAACTGCATACAGAAGCTGTATGATGATGTAACACTCAAGAAAATCTTGTATTTTGTCACAGAATGCAGTTTATTGAATAAATTTTGAGAATATCTTTAAAGAATTTTAGATGTGTTACTTTTATCCTTTATATTATGAAAAATCTGTACATTTTATATTTTATCTTCTTGTACTTAATGTTTAAATTTATTTGGAAAGGTTTGTTTTGAATATCAGTAATACCATTGCATAGCTGGTACTTTTCCTGGTGGAAAATACCCTAACCATGTGATGAGAATTCGTCCTCCCATTACGGTGAACCAGAAGATTCCAGAACACTGGATTGCCCCCTGGGACACCCCATTGACATATTGCCCATTCATACTGCCATTCATTCTTTTTCCATTTGCATGGCTGTAATGTCTACATTGTTTACGTCGATATAAAAATTTGCCATTACTTCGTGGGTTAACAAGCAAAATTACTATATCTCTTGCATGCATATGCTTTGTAAACATATGGATTATAGCCCTGATCGAGTTTTTTTCTCTGTTAATTTAAGCTCTCTTGAGAATTATCAGTATTTGTCCCGTACATGTTGTGTATGGTTTTGCATTTTGTTCTTCTTTCTTCCCCTTCTCAGGGCGTTAATGATTCTAATTTTGGTTGCGCTTTTTGCTAGCTAGGATAGGTATTTTGTTAAATATCCCTATCCTTACAGTCTATGGACTTGCCTAATTCATATCATTGTTCATTGTGAATCATTGTAATTCACATTGCTTATATTGCGAATTGTATTATATTTATACTTGGTAAAGCAGGTCACATCACTTTTTACCTTCCTATACGTGATCAGTTATCAGACACAGGTTCTTCTTCACTATTAGTTTCAAATAGTTTTCCTTGATGTTTTACCATTTTATTAGCAATCATGCCAGACTGGTTTTTTGCAAATTTAGTCATCTCTAGCTTTCGTTTAAGCCTAGTTGACTTGATTATCTTGTATTTTTCTGTACTGAACTTAGCATGGCTTTGGTTTTTGCATTTAAATGAAAACACCTTAGTAAGGTGACATCTGGCTGAATTAGGTCCACGCATTACCTTGTGTATATTTTCAGTTGCAGAGAATGTTTTTGTATATAAATCTTCTTTTCCAGCTTTCAGTTTGCGGAGAATGTTTTTGTATACAAAATCTTCTTTTCAGCTTTCTTGTACAGGAAAAATGTCTAAGCAGGGTGTGGGAAGGCCTGGTCACAGGAAATCCCCCTGGGACACACACCTCAATTGCCTATATTCTGCAGGCTGATAGAACAGATGGTTGTCACATTTGC